>JAWWEQ010000010.1:5342917-5624652 GCA_035583055.1 Torymus tubicola
TAGCCCCCCCCCCCCCCCCCCCAGGTCGCAGCCTCGACCGTAAACATAGGAGGTGCAGAGACTTTTGAAAAATCAAGTTTTGAATCTCCTTGTATGGACAAGACATGGCTTAAATTGATTCTTAAAGGGAAATGTCCAGCTCAATCTAGGATATACACGTTTCTTCTTCCTACAAAGAAAATTGTTCCCAGTCTATTATAACATAAAATATCGTATAAGGCAACGTATATACATGCATTAATGTGTATACAGTTTGAATTCCACGACGCGTAATCAGCCTTATTACTGTTCTAGTACGGGTTATAGTAGCGGATTTAAAAGTGCTTGACAAACTAATTTCGCGCCATCTCAACCGCAGGCGAACCACGCACGCGGGGGCATGAGGAAAATCAAAACGCGCGCAAATGGGCGCTCACTTTGGCCCACTCTCTTCTTTACACAAGAGCAGTCTGCGAGTGCCTACGTAAGTGCACACTTGCGCTCCCCGCTGTATATATATATACATACATGTATATATAGACGAAGGAGTGAAAACGAGTAGGGGGTGGTGGTGGTGGTGCGGGCACAAACGCAAGGTGAAGCCGGAGGCGCCAGCGGCTGCTATACTGCTGCTGCTGCTGTTTCACGGCAACTTTTTCGAGCAAAGTCCGACTCGTCATCTGCGGCGCAGTGGGGGACAAACTTTTTCGAAATGTCCGAGCTCCTTTTTGTCTTGAAATCCCAGGCGCTTAAAAGTTCGCGGGCCGGTAGAGCGCGTATATAGGTACGGCCGGCTACAACTTGCCGCGAAGAATGTGCACTGCCGCCGCCGTTGCTACGATATTTGCATCAAAGAGCACTCCGATCAGATTTTAGTTTATAGGGTGCGCTCCCTTCCCTCCCATACTCCCCTCCCCCCTCGGCCTCGCCTCGTCCACTTTTATTGGACTTCTTATACTCGAGAAGATGGGATTTTACAAAGTTTCGCACCGGCACGAGAGATGTGTAAAAATTCATTTTTACGCGAGAATCCAAGTGGTATTTACATATTGTTTCTCTCACCCCCAGCTCTTTTCAGATGGGGTGGGTTTAAGTATCCCGAAAAAAAATCTACTCTGTTACTTTTTAACTATATAATTATTTTATTTAAAAATTGATTTTTTATATCCTAATGCAAACTCTTAATAATATACGTTCATTTCTATTTAATATTTTTTAATAAATTTACGCAAAATAATATATCCCTAAAACAGACAAAAATAGTGAATTTTAATAAGCACGAGAACTCGATAAGAAGAGGGGCGAACCACGCGCAGATGATGTGAATTTCTTGGAACGATTCGAATGCAGGCGAAGCGAGAAAAAAAGTGTCTTCTATGCATAGAAACACGTCGCGGGCCACGATTTTCGGATGAAAGATGAAAAAGCAGCTGCGGCGAGGGAATCGAGTTCATCAGACTCGACTCGATCCAAGGCCCGTGCGAGCTAAGGCGGCGGCTATACGCGAGGGTGCAAAAACTGCGTTCTTTAGCATAGTTCAAAGTGCTCCTCGAGGGTCCTCGAATGTTTGTGAACGGCTTTATGCCAAGATGACAGTCAGCAGAGGAAGGCGGAAGCATATAAAATGGCATTGTCGTCGTCTTCGTCGCGCTATAGCGGAGGCTTTTATCCATCGCCTCTATCGCTCCCCGATACGTACCCCACTGCTCATCAATCGATTCTCGTATTTTTTTTTTTCAAGTTTTTCTTCTAAATTTATATACAGAAATTGAAGTGTATACGTAGACGTAGTACTTTAAATTTTTTTTTTTACAATCAAGCAGGAATGGCGTTACGATTGTACGCGTTTTTATAATTCGCAAAGAAAAATTGACTTATTTTTGGTGTTTTAAATACCAGGTCACACAATTACATAAAAATGGTTGCCAGGCTGATTTCATCCTGGTTCCGCAGAATATACACGTATAACACGATGTTATCGAGCAAATGCTATTTTCATATATATATATATATATGTATACGCCCAAGATCCCGGCCAATTTTACGCACTCATCATTTTACGAACGGCTATAAAAATAAATAAAGAATACACGCGGTGTCGTATATGCAAAGATCCCCTTTCTCTTCATGCAACCCTCCTCTCCTTGAAAAACAGCACGACTATCAAGCCCACCGAGAAGTCGCTCGAGCGCACATATATATATATATATATATATATAAAATTTTCGTTTCATAAATAACTCCGCTCTGCTAAGCATCAAATTTCGAAGTGTGTGCATCGCACTCGAGCGCGCGCGAGTATATAGCGAGCGAGTATTTCCGACTACGAGTGCGACCACGACGACGACTACGACTGACTGTTAACCGTAAATAACGCAAAGGGCATTTTACGACTCTCGCCTCCGTCCCTCTCTGTACGCGCGACAGCGATAGCGCTAGGGGGAGGCTTTTACTAGGCAGAGCATCCGCGTGTGTGCGTGTGTATACGCTCACGCGCGCCAAAGCGAAAGAGAGAGACATCGCGACGAAAGAGAGGATATACACGTATAGTCGGAGAAACCTATTACACTCGGAGTCAGCGGTTTTTGTTAAAAATTTATTCGGTTCGGCTTCGCTGAGAAATATCGCGTCGCATGTGCGTATATATGTATGTCGTCTGGAGTACAGTGCTCGCACGCAAGAGAGACAGTATTGCACGGTTCGCGCTCTCGCGGCCGGAACGCATCTTATTTCATGCTTCCTCGGCTCTCCTCTCTCGGTTTCGTTCTCTCTTTCTCTCGCGTAGCGCGCGCGTGCAGCGCCTGATATTCTTGCGCGTCGCGCGCGAGGCGAGGATGATTAATCGCTCGCCTGGATTTTGGCTTTTCGCTTGTACATGTGTGTGTATGTGTGTGTAACCGATGTGGCCGAAGCAATTTTGCCGTATATCAAATTTTCGTTTTGGGTATGACGTTTTCTCTCTCCTTGGAATATTTTTCAACAGTTAAATTTTTAATGAATTCTTTTAACGAGTGATGGCTACTTTCTCTCTTTCCTCAACAAAAAGCTTCTTTGTAAAGTATGTAAAGTTATGTTATAGTTTCTTTATTTTACTTAAATAGGATTTATATTTGGTTTACATTGCGTTCTGTCACGTTAATTAAGAGACCATCATACATTCAAATAAACGCACAATTTTGACATAACAATTTTTACAAATTAAACTTCAAAATAAACTTTTGCTGTAATAAAATTGTACGTAATTGCAATTAGCCCTGTTTATAAAATATTTCATTTTAGATTACTTCGCAGAATGTCCTTTCCACCATAATTCGGGGTTTTACGCTTTCATTCAAATATATATTTTAGTATTTTTACAGCGCATACACATATTAAATATTATACTATGCCTCTGACCAGTGTGCGTTATCATGAGGATTTCCCTTGCGTCACCCGCACCGTCTCTCTTTTATCTCACACGTACCAACATGCTCTCCTGGACTATTAATAATTTGATAAGTCGAATATACATTCACCGCCACCTCTCTATCTTCGCATTGCCCTTTTATCACTTTCTTTGCATTTCTTTATTTCCTTCCTCATCTGACTTATTGCTTCGCCCTATCCATCTTTTTCTGACTATCGCGCCTCCATTCTCTCATTTTTTTTTACTCTCACTCTAGTCCTCGTTCTTCTCTACAGCTATGTATATACACGCCCTCTATCTCGTTCAATTTTTCACTTCTTCTTCTTGCTCCTTTTTTTTCTCCTCGTCGCATTCCAGCGGTGTTTCTTAGCGTCGCACGCGCGCCTGCATTTATATTCTATCTCTCGCGGCCTTGCGCGCGTACTGCACACTCATCCTCCTTCTCCTCCTCCTCCTTACACATTCTGTCACACACGTGTGTTGGGGAGGCATTGCGCTGCCCGGCGTTTAAATAGCGATACTCGAGAGCAGTGCGAATCGGGGCGTCGACAGCTCGGTACTATACGGACGATGTATTCAGCGTATGCGAGGCACGATAGTTTTTGTTTTGCTTTTTGCCATCGCGAGCAAGTTTGCGCAGCTTTTTATATATGGCAGCTCGTAACCGAGCTTCGATTATTTTCGCTTCCATTTGGTAGTCAACGGAGCTATAGACGTTACGACAGTACTTACATGTGAGCTGCGAATTCGCGTGCATAGCCAATATGGAATGCGGATAAGGAAATACGGGGAACACGGGAAATTGGATCTGGTTTCGGTTTGGTCATTTCATGATGTCAATTTTCCTAGAAAAAAAATGTATTCTTATACTTTTGTTTATAGCAGGGAAAGTTACCGTAATCTGATGTTTGCAATGTTACAGAATGAAATAAAGTTGTTTTTCAAAGTACGATTAGTCATACTTGCAAGGAAAAGTTTTCGAATGAAATATTTGCGGTCCTTTTTATCTCGAAGTCATAACACAGAAGGTCACTTTATTATGCTTATTTTTAGCATCTAGACGCGAAATACTTTCTTTCAAGGACCCTGAAAATGTTCACGTTTTTCGAAACTCTATAGATTGTCACGTATATGCACACGCTGTAACACATTTCCTGCATACAGAATATAAATGTAAAATTAAAGAGAATCAGTAATCAAAGCTCGAAAGTACTACTGTGAAAATATAAAATTCGAAAAATACACTTCAACCTTGACTGCACAAACTCGTACGTCGAATATATATATATAATATATTGTGATTTTTCATTTACGCTCTGCACTCGTTTCGCAGTGGCGAAGTTTTATCCCGCAATTACTCGGCTGTATACGCGCGCAAGTGTACAATATCCATTCCGCGATTCACTTGTAATAACGCGTGACGATAAAGCCGCGGCAACAGTGGCGGGTGAGACCGAAAATTCGAACGCGACCGCGTCTGGCCGAGTCGACCTCTTCTCTCTTTCTCTCTCTCTCGCTCGGCGCAGCAATCTACAGCTTCTTGTTAACGACCATTAACACCGCTGCGCTTTGCGTGTTCGTCGGCTCGTGCGCGCGGCTCTCTTTTTTTCTCCCTCTCTCTCTCTCTCTTCTTTCTCTTTTGCACGCTCGCTGTATGGGCTGGCACTCGAGTTCCTCGAGCAGTTGTCCAGCGACCGAATTTAATGACCTTCGTTATCGCTAGCAGCCGCGCGCGCTCACACACACGCACACACACACGTACGAGCGCGCGCTTTTTAGGCCCCGAAGTCAACGCCGTACTTTTCGCATCAATTATATTTACAGCGGCCGGTTTTTAACAATTTTTAATTGAGCCGTCCGCCGCTAAATATTCGCTATCCGGAAAGTTTTCGAAACGCTTCGCGGTGAATAACGACAATGGCGATGTAGTTGTTTGATAAATATATTTTACCAAATTTAATTTCCCCATTAATTAACTTATAATTACCGTCGTTATTCCATCATATAAACTAGTGGATATAGTCGGAAGAGCTTTATTAATATCTATGAAATGTTAATCTTTTGAACGCAATTTATATACGTATATATAACTAACACGAATATACTTATTATGAGTAATTTATTAATTATTTCATTCTAAACAATTCAGTACATTAATGTTATATCATATATGTTTGAACGATTTCAAAATATATTCATAATAATAATATATTTATCTCATCACACATGATTATTATAGCTATAACTTATGATTATAGCTATAAATATATATAGTGAAAATCCTTCTAAAATTAGAACACAATGAACGCAAACGATGATATAACCTTATTTGGAAAATTCAAGTAAATTCATGAATAAAAATCCTTTGTTATAGCTGATAAAACAAACGAAATTTTTTTTCATGCCCACGATTAAATTTAATAAAAAACATTCTTATATTAAATACGTAACAGCCACGCGCTCGGACGAGATGAAAATTTTTGCAACAATATTACGCAGCACTGGCCGCACACGCATTCGTTGAAAATTTTCAACAGCTCGTGCTCCGCTGTTTAATTTAGAAAACTTTCTCAAAGTAAAGCCAGAAAAATAAAAGAGTATATACGGCGAGAGGAAAAAAAACGAATAACACGCCAACTCGCGCTTTTTGCATCACGCGCGTACTCGCACGCACGGAGCGCAAAATAAAAAAAAGAAAAAAAGTCCGTAAATTTTTGAACGTCGAAAATCGTCTGGCAGCAGTCGACTGTCGAGGGTGAGTGCACACGCCGCGGCTGTATATATAGTCTGCAGGCAGCTAGGGAAAGTGCGAAAAACTCGTAAACTCTGCGCCCCAACTCTCACTCTCTCCCTCTCGAGCGCGCGAAGGGTTAATCCTTATCTCGATCTCTCCTGTCCGGGGCTTTCCTCGTCTAGCCCTTTTTTTAGCCTCGGACGAACACTCGGTTTGTCGCTTCCGCTTTTATCGGCCCTCGCTATCGGATCCGTTCTCCCAAGAAAACTGGCCGACTAGAGAGAGAGAGAGAGAGAGACTAGGGGGTCGAGCACTTGGAAAGCAATTAATTTTCAGGGGAGAGGGGCGAGAACAAGGGAGTACGTGGCTGGAAAAAAATAGAAGGGTCAAGGCTCTCACTTGTGCCAAAGAAAGATCAGAGGAGCGAGGGGGAATTTCACGCAGTTTTTACACGCGCGAGGATCTATTGATTTCGTTTTTTACTCACCTGTCAACGCATCCCTACGTAATATTATCATAATTTATGATAGACGTCAGAGTAGTTGAATGAATTTTCATAATTTGTTTCCGAAAAGATAAAGAATATTTTTTCGTATAAGTGAATAAATTCAATAATAACAGTAATAAAAAGGACTTAAAAACGTAAATTTTATAACAACCCTCTTTTCTGCAGATAATCAATTTATTTTTAATGGTCATATTAATGGCATAACTTTCAGAATAAAATACTACAGCTTGCGGATTTCTCGAAAAATTTTATTTGAAAACTTCACTGTAATAGTAATAAAACAGTATGAAAACTGAAGTTTCGCCTCGGGTGAAATATATGTAAAATGTTCAGATTTTAGTGCATTTTCTGTTAACATAATTCTCAGCGCGTAAAAAATCTTTTCTGGAATAAATTATATTTAACCATTTTTCTTATTCGTTTTTTATTGCAGAGTGAACTTTCGCTAGAGCTGTTCGGCTTCCATTTTTTCTTTACGTGTCGACCTTTCATTTGACGCCGACACGCCGAACCGCGTGTATATTCCTCGCCGAGATCGTAAATGAGTGCGGAGTTACTGTGTTAAAAAAGGAGGTGCGCTATCGTTTCTTTACTTTCAAGGATTAAGATTGTTGGTCTTAGTTTTTCCTTTTATTTTCAGAACAACTAATTAAATTTTGAATCTAATAAAAAACGTACTTGTGATGTAATTATTAGATTAATTTATTTGTTCACTAAGAAATGTTCACTCTTTATAGAGTATGTAAAAAATGTAATTATAATTACTTATAAAGCTCAAAAGTTACCAACGACGTTGAAAAATAAATATTTTAAAAGTCAGTAAAAATAGATGTTAAAATTATAGATTAGTTTTTAATAAATTAAAAAAAATAAACGGAAGATTATTATCCTTTCATATTTCATATTTCATCCGATTTGAATGATACGTCTTAATTTAACTTCTACATCTTAAAATAAACGTTTCGCTGGAAGCCATATGACACATATTACACGGTAAGACAGCACGTGTTTGGAATACTTTAGCCTTGCGATGCCGCTTTATGCTGTAAATACAATTTCAGCGAAAGTATTTTCACATCATCGAAGCGAAGCGAAAAGTATATTAAAGTTCTTTTCTGAAATATTAATTCCTGTTTATCAAAATTAAAAATCATCTACACACATAATATATATACGCATATATTTAGCTTTTCAAAATCCAATTGGCAAACATTAATGACATATCACGCGATATCACAGTTTACTACTCAATAGTTGTAACAGCCATAGTTAGCAGAGAGTTTATTACTCGATAGCTAGTAAACCGGCAAAGTTTATAACTTAATATCTTGGAATCGCTTCCTTATGTAACGTTATCCAATAAACACGGGCGTGCGCGTGAGCGCTTATACAGAGTAAAAGAGAGAGAGAGAGAGAGAGAGAGAGAACAACAAAATACGTATAATCCCGAAGCGCGCATTATCCGATAATTTATTCGACGCATCGATCCAGAGCTCCGACGTCTTGGCGGCGGTGCCGGCGGTTCCGCGATAGACAAGAGGGCACGTTTTTCGCCCTCGCAAATTTCATCAATTTTCCCGCGATAACGTCGAAGGCTGCCACGCGATTTTGCCTTTCTCCTCCCACGCGTGGAAAGCAAATATAATCAAGTGCCTAACGCAAAATATTCTTCGGGCGACCCTCCTTCGAACCCACACACACACACGTTTCACGTTTGTGTACATGTATATACGCCTGTATGCACTGCAGGAGAATTCGGCTCCGCACGAACGCATCTCGAGGAGAGGAATTTTCGAGTCCAGTCCTCGCGCGGTCCTCCGTCTCTCTCTCTCTCTCCCCTCGTTCGGGACTTCTGCACTTGTTCAAATGTGTGTGTATGTGTACACGTACACATTGAAGCTCCGAAAAACGAAAGATTCCACTCTAGCTGGCTTATGTGTTCAAGTCCCGTGTGCGCGCAGCCGGACTCTCCTCGTGTCTCGGTTTCTCTCCCTCTTTCTCTTCTTCGCGTTCAGCCACCCACACATATACACGCACATATACACATACACGCGCGACTGCCTTGTCGGTTCACTCGCTCTCTTTCTCTCTCGTTTTCTTATGTTAAGTATGTATGCGAGGGAGAAAGAGGTGGAAGACGGAGCCCGAGAATATAAGCTTGAGAAGGAGAAGTATATAAGGGGTTGAGAAGAACGAGAGTGTGAGGGGAGAGAAGTGTAAGAAAGTAAAAAAGACGGAGCTGAAAAATACGGCTGAGAAAGGGAGAGAGACGGAATTAAAGCGAGTTAGAGAATAGAGCCAAGTGGAAAATGAGAGAGAGAGAAGCGTGCGAGAATGAGTAGGATACACTATATGGTACAATTGTCCGTGTGTACATACATACATACATACACCGGCAGACTGAAGAAAGAGACGGACGAAGTCTAGCGTACGGCTAGTTATATGTATATACACGATTCGAACTCGGTTTATCTTCCCTTCTCTCTCTCTCTCTCTCTCTCATCTCAACGTACACGTAGCCATCACACACATATATACACACGCTTGTGAGCTCGACACGACGATGCGATGGAGGGGCGCTCTCTCACTCGCTCGCGCGCCCACATTTTCGAGTCTGCGCCGTGGCCGGCTTTATCGAGCACACTGCACACTGCGTGCGACTGGCGCGGTAGGGGCGAGCGAGCGTCCCCTCCCCCATCTACACACACACACACACACACGATGTAGCCGTCGCCTCCGCGCGTTCCAAGCCAACGCCGTGCAGCCTGCATATGCACAGGACTATATACGTGTGGGTATATATGTGTGAGTACCTGTGCAGCTGCACAGAGTCGAGAGCGTACCGCAGGAGGAGGAGGAGGGGGAGAAGGAGAAGAGTAGCGCGAGTTTCGAGAGAGCCGTGGGCTTTTTTTTTAAGCCACGTGCAGCGAGCGCGGCTATATAGAAGGTGCATATAACGTGTGCCGACTGAATGTGAAGAGATATAATCCTTGCGCGATGTGTGAGCAACTCGGCGACGACGATTATATATATATAGGTGTATGTGTGTGTGTGTGTGTGGGGATGCACGCAGAACACGCCGGTGCGTTTTATCGGTTTTCACGCTCCATTCGCGATGCATTTTGTTTTCGTTTGGCAAAATGTTGGAATAAAATTTTACGTAGGCATAAAATTTTTTGTTAGTTTTTTTTTGACATTTGTTTGCTCACTAGTTGTCGGAATTCAAAAGAATTTTCGAGGCTCCGAAATGTTAAAAATTTTGGATTACATTGCAAAGTGGAGCAGTGGATATACTTTCAATGTAATAAGCCGAACTTGCAAGGATTTGTGAAACTAAGTTTTGCGTTTTAAATAAATGATTATTTAGACTATTTTAGTGTTATCGCTTATATATTAGATTTTACTATCTAAAATAACATAATAAGCTGAGAGATTGAGTATTTGCCGTATTAACAACAGTATTCGGTCTTTCGGAGTGCATTCAGTTTTAATGACACCGATGAATTTCTCATTTAAGCATATTAATATAAAGATATTCTATTTAATCGCTGATTAGAAATTACTCTACGATCATGAGTCGAATCCGTAACGCTAATTGCGAATTCAGCTCGACCGGTGCATGCAGCGCACGCGCGTGCAGCGCCGTTTTCGATTAATTAGAGCCAATATGTTCTGCTGTGGCGCTCGTATAAATAGACTGTATATACTTTGAATGAACGTACACACGATATACCCTCATACTATACACATTTCGATGGAGAGAAGTAATGCACTGTTCGTTACTCTTTACTTTTTTTTCGAGTGCGAATAGCCCGGAGGACGGTAATAATTACGCGCGCTGGAGTTGCGTGCGTCGGCCTTTAGACGGCGAGGGAGAGAAGATAGGTTACAACATCTTCAACCCTTTCGGTCCCAGCGGTGCTTCCGGTATGGTACATTAACTTACTTCTTGAGTTCGTTGCGCGTGGCTCCGTACATCAGTGTTACTTAATGTTAATGTACCATACAGAAGCACCGCGCTGGGACTGAAAGGGTGCCGGATATTTAAGATCGGTTATGGCGATCATTCGGCCCCGATTTGGGCATATTTCCAAATTTAAAGAGGAAAATTTACATTCGAGGGCTAAACTTTTAAAAGCTGTATGGATAGAACTTGAATGCTGACTTTAGGAAAATTTATGTAAATCTCCGTTATATATTTTTTCCTTATCAATAATTTAGTAACACTTGAGATTAATTAGTAAAGTTATATTTGCAAATTCATCTATAACATAATTATATATTACACTTAATTTATATATTGCATTAGTATACGTTTAATGAAAAAAAATCCTTTGTCTCGCAATATTTACAGCTTCGTAAACAAGTAAAGCCCGCATGAATAGCAACATTCTAAAATAAACCATTAGCGAGTCGCTTATTCCAATTCAGCGCGCCCAGTCATCGCGCTCTCGTACCCTCGACAAAGATCAAACCCCGCGCGCTGTCACATAAAAGGAAGGAAGCCCAATAAACCGCACCGCAGAATCATGCTCTTCGCTCTCTCTCGCTCTCCCCTATATATATGCTCGCGCGCAGAGACATGCAGGCAGCAGCCACCCACTCTACCCGAGGGGAGAGAGAGAGAGAGAGAAACCGGGGAAATCACTCTCACCCTCTTCTTGCTCTCGCTCACTCACCCTCCTTGCGCGGCCGATTAAAAATCCTCAAATTAAAAGGGCAATCCCTTGAAAGACGCTCTGTATACCTATCTATATATACACATCCACATGGGTTATATATATATATATACACACCACACGCGTCACGCACGTCCTCGAGGGTATATATGCGAGCAATACTGCACGAAAAATCAAAGGAGGAAGAGACGAGCGATCGATCGATCAGCCTTTGCGTTCTCCTTGCCTATACGAAAATTGACTTCTCCTTCGGCACCCCTCTTTCTACAAAAAAAAAGGCGCATCGAAACGAGGGTTCTTTCCTCTGCTCGTCGTCAGCTGCATCTGTCAAAAAAGCATCATCCCTTCGCATGCGTGCGTGCGTGCGTACGTATATATACACGCTTGTGTGTGCACACAGAGCTCCGCGGGGGGTTGCTTTGCTGGTGGTGGTGGAGGGGCGCGAACGGGGTGGCGCGCGGACTTGCGCGCAGGTTCGCGCGGAGGCGCTGCCGTCGTCGTCGCCGAGGCAGTCGCAGCAGCATAGCCCACGGCGCCGCGCGTTTTTCCTCCATATACACGCCACACGCTTTATCTCTCTCTCCTTCTCTCACACGCAACTAACATCCACACACGCGCACACTCTATTCTTTCTGTCTCTCGCTCATTGGTGCTGCTGCATTATATAGGCCTATATATACATATATCGCGCCTCGCGTTGTGCATCAAACAGCAGCAGCAGCAGCAGCACGTATACATATAGATAGACATACACCGTGCAGTGAGTGCGCTTGCGGCGAGAGTCAGCTGTGCTTATTCACACCGAGGACGACGGTAACGCACCTGCTGTGCGAAAGAGAGAAAGAGACACGGCATATACACGCCCACGCAGCCGAGTGTGCACGCACACGGTATTGTGCAGTACGCGAATGACACAGAGTTTGTATAGTCTGGCTATTTGTGTGCGTATGTGCGGTAAGCAACAGCAGGAGCGAGTGGTGCGTCTTCATTGATACGCTTTTTGCAGACGGGTAGGAAAAAAGTGGTCGCACAGACATATAGGGGGACGGGAGAGACAGAGAAAGAGAGAGAGGTTCGTCTGTAATATCTACTGGCTGAATGGGGCAGACGACCGGCGCGTGCGTGTGCTGCGCAACGTGGAATTGTAGCGGAGCCGCTGCTGACTTTGGCCAGTGAGCCGAGAAAGGGGGACAGGAGGGAGAGGACGCAAAAAGGGGCATACGAGAGAGAGCAAGCGAGTTTGCACGCGCGAGTGAGTGAGAGGAATTCGCGGGCAAAATCCGCGAGAGAAAGAAGATTCCGTCGAGCGCTGCGTGTATTATACTATACTCACACAGCCACCCACACACGACGACAACGACGAGGACGACCTAACCCTACTTCGCCGCTATGAGTCGGCGTAGCGCTGCCGCAATCGAGACTACTACCGCCGCCACCGCCGTTGCCGTTCGCATGGAACCGGACATCGCCTGCGTCCTCCTCCTCCTCCGCCTCTAGGCGCAGAGCACCAGCAGCACCAGCAGCAGACAAGGACGGCATTAGAGGGGCGCTGCGAGCGCGAGTCGACGGCTCTTGCTAAGAGGGAGAGAGAGCAGACGACGCGCTACATAGGGCAGGAGTGGGAGAGAGAGCAAGTGAGACGGGACTACATAGCCGACGGGGGGGCCGCGAGAGCGCGCGCGCGCGCCACTATCGCTCCGTCCTCGTTTTTCTCGCGCTGCTCCGCCGCCGCCGCCGCCGCCGCTGAGCCGCGCCGCACCGACCGCGCGATCAGTCCGCCTGTGCAGCCCGTCGTGAACACGTCCGTTGTCGTGAATAGTCGTCGAGCCGTCGCCCCGTGCGATTGAGAGAGAGTCCCGTGTACAGTATATATACGCAGACCCTACGTACACGCACATTACAGCGCTCTGTGCTTCTCTCGCATCTTCATTACAAACATAGCAGAGAGAAGAGAAAGATCCGCAGTTGTTTTTTTGCCTCTGCAGCAAGCAAGCAAGCGAGCGAGAGAGAGCCAAGTTAACGACGACGACGACCACACACGCGTATATCACGCTTGAGAGCTGCACGGAACAGGCGTAGCACGGAGACATTCGGACGTACATATATACTGCAAGTTAACATTACAGCAGAAACAACAACAACAACACCAACAGCCGTAGCAGCGGCAGTGAATATTATTGTGTGCGGTTTCGGAGCAAAAGAAGAGCGAGCGGCACTTTTTTTCGAGGAACCAGCGAGCAAGAGAGAGAGAGCAAACATTTTCAGCAAAGCGTCTGCTATACTCGGTGATTTTGACCAGTGATACTACTCTGAGCGAAAATAAAAGAGAGCGAGATTATATATTTGCGCGCGAGTGTTATTTAACGATACATGAAAAGTTGGTTGGTTTGGTGATCGTTCAGAGAGTATAATACGAGTTGATGATAATAAGTGTGTAGAAGGGAAAACATTAGCGTGAAGAGTTTGCGAGCGCATTGCTTCTTCAGCAGTAGCAGAAGCAACGAGCAGCAGCCGATCAACGTAGCAGCAGCAGCAGTAGCAACACGCTGACCGATATACCGGACCCGGAGAGAGATCGCGTGGCCGACTTTTCGGCTTTCTTCTTCTGTCTCGTCGACGATTCGCAAGGTACTACATATGTTTTTTTTTTCAACACACTCTGCGCGACGACAAGCCTTCTTCTTTTCCCTTCTCTTTTACTTTTTGGTTCACGAAAATAAAAAAAATAATAAGAACTCGCGAGTAAGGACGGAAAGTTTTATCTTTCTCTCTGGCTGCTCCATTGTACCGTGTATATATATATACAGTTACTCCTCCGCATTTCTTCACGCGTCCGCTGTCTTCTTATCACCCGTCGACGCTGCCGCCGCCGCCGCCGCAACGCGGTGCGCGAAGGTGAAAAAAAGTCGACGGGCGCTCGCTCGGCATATAGCCGTGTGGTTTCCATTTTCTCTCTCGCCGCGACGGCGAGCAGTATAGCGCTCGTCTCGCCTTTGTGGGCGCGACGTGTGGGTGACGTCAGCCTCGTAACGCGAGAACCGGCGCGCGAGTGAACGAGCGAGTCAGACAGAGAGAGAGAGAACATAGGCGAGTTAGCTGGCGTTTTAACGGCCCGAGAACGTGAGCGCGTGTGTGTACAGTATGTGCCTATGTGTGTATATATATTTATCAGTATAGCAGTCGATTCCCCGACGTTGTCGTCGTAACCTCGAAATCGAAACCTCGTGATCAGTCGCGCTCGCTCGCGCTCTGATCAGTCTTTCTCTCTCACTCACTCGTTCCCGCCGTTGCATATGCGTGCACGTTACGCTCCGGGGATCACCGTGTGTGCACGCGCGTTACATGTACTTGTAGCCGTAAAGTTACGTACGCGGTACGTGCGTGAGTGAGGGAAGGAAAGAGAGAGAAAAAAAATCGAGGAGAAGCGATAGGCCGATGACATAACGATCCGATAACGAAAACGACCGACAAGCGAGAACAGCTGGTCGAACCTCTCTCTCGCTCTCAAACCATTGCAGTGTGTACCTTGTTTTTCTGTCTCTCTTGCTCCGTTTTTCCGTCTCTGTGTCTGTATCTCATTCGTTCTCTATCTCTCTGTCTCTCTCACCGCGCCTCTTTTTTTATATTACTTTCTTCTCTTCCTAATCCATCCGGTGCCGCGCGAGCAGAGAGAGAGAGAGGAAGAGGAGAGCCGGCACACGCGTAATTGCGCATGAAAATTGGAGCGAGCGCGGCGGTGCGTTAAAAGTCGAATGTCACGCGCGCGCGAGCCGCTCGTTAATGACTTTTTTCGCGAGCGAGACTCGTGCAATTTTTCGCCGCAGAGTCACACGCGAAAAGTTTCCGTTCGAGATGGTTTTGTGCGAATAATAAAAAAAAAGAGCGAAGAAGCGAGAGAGCCGGCCGGCTGGATTTTTTTTTCACTGCGCGCGTATTTGCATGGAATGACGTAACGAGCGAGCTACGCGGCGTGGCGTTATTCGCCAATTGATTGTTTCGGTTAGAGGGGAATTTTTCAACGGCTTTGAAATAAAAATCTTTTTTCTCTCTCCATAGTGTCGATAAGTGATTCCAGAAACCTTTGACCAACTTTTTTTTTAAATTTCTTTTCAAATATCTCGATGTTGCATTTGTGTGCGAAATAGTTTCTCTTTCATTAAGTGCACGTGTTTGTGATAATTAAAGTTGAAGTACGATTGCGAATGAAGATAAAAGGTTCACTTCGCATAGTAGAAACTTTAAAGACGTAAATATATAAGTTCGTTGCCGAACGAACTTTGCACGCACGTTTTACAGTTACAGAGTAAAATAACGCGAATGGCGCATTTGACGAAATAATTATTTCAATCGTCCCGTCTGCCATAGCATTAAAATGGTAATTTATTCATGCAGCATAACGTTCTGTATATATACATATGTCAGCGCGTACGCGCTCATTCCGAAAACACATACGACACTTTATTTCTGTTTGTACGCGCGCTCGTATGCGACAGCAAAATGAAAAACACCGCTTTAATCTGCATGTAGTTTTGCTATTACTAAAAATACCTCGATTACCGAGTAATTGCAAGCGGCGGTTGTGGCGGCCGTCAGCCGCTACTTTTGGGCGATGATGTTAGATTAAAGCGTTACGTAAGTCTGTCTCGCTCGCACAAAGTCGCAAGTGCGAAGCAGTTTCTACGCCGCTGACACACACACATACTCACGCATATACGCGCCCACTCATATATACACATACGCTGCTCGTTGTTATAAAATGCGCGCGCGAGGAAATCGTGATGTTTTTACGATCGCTTTTATTTCCCTTTCGTCCGTGTCTGTCGCTCTCTATCTCTTTCTCTCTCTCTCTTTCGCTCTCTCTCAAAAAACGCGCTCGAGAGAAAGAGTGAGCGAGCGTGAGCTGGCTTATCGGTCCGGCGCAGCAGCGCTCACGGCGACTTTTTTCGTGCACGATAATACTTTGCTCAATTTAGTATCTTATCCGTGCGCTCGCGCGCTGGGCGCTGACAAAACATGTTTTTCATTTTTTCGTCTCACGGACTTTTTCTCTCACCGACGGCTGAGAGAAAGATTGGTTTCTTTTTCTTTTTCTTCTGTTTTGTCCTTACGTAAAAATGTCGCCTGGACCGGCTGCTTTTTTCGTCGAGCGAGAGAGACTTCGCGAAAAGACTTCGAGTGCCCATGGCTCTCTATAATTTTTAGACGGCGAAGTTTCTGGTACGCTGTACGCGTGTATATTTTATATCGAGTGATTTTTATTTTCGGACGTTGGCTCGACTCAAGTTTAGCTTGTTTGTCAAATTGCTTAAAAAACCTAACGTCCCGCTGACTGAAATTTAACGTCTCTCGTATTTTATTCAGTGGAATTAAAATGAAAGAGTATCTATAATTCATTGAATTGAATCCGCAAAATGTTCTTTTATGAAATAACCCCTTTTGACGAAAAATTCATATTGAAAATTCACGAGCGCCCCACTGAGTAGCCATTTTAAATTTAAAATTTTTTGTAATCCGCCCGCTCGTTCTCTCTTTCTCTTTCCCTCAATTTCAAAGCCTTCAAAAAATGGCTACACACCACACATACATACACATAGTCCAACTCTTATGTAAAATTCTTTCTAACAAACTCGCCCAAGACTTTATTAAACAAGTTCGTGTAAAAAGGAAAAACTTTTCTCGCCCACTCTCTCTCTCTCTCTCTATCTCTCAATATACATATATTTTCGGCAATGTGTACACGAGGAGGCGATGCTCGAAAATGCAAAATATTCATGGGTGCTTTAAAATTATCCCGTGTATGGAATTTATCGATTTCGAAGTTGTGTATAAGTGTATGTGTGTGTGTGTGTGTGTCGCATGAGTGTGTACACAGTACCTATACGACGTTCTAGCGCCCAGCCGCGTTGTTATACACTCTCCCCGCGCGCGCGCGCATTCGGCGTTTATACACGCGCGCCTCGCGCATTGCATATTTATACCAGCACTTTCGGCCACGTTAAATATTCATTCGAACAAGACACGTGTTACCTCAGCCCAGACGTCTACGCACAGTTCGATATATCCTCGTATTTAGTCCGCGTTATGTTTTCGGGGTCCGCGGGCACAGCCACGCAGCCGTTCCTATATGCTTTTCCACAGACGTGCGCGCTTATAGAGTTAGCCTCCTCCTCCTCCTCCCCCACTAACAGCCGACTGTAAATAATGGAAAGTTCACTGCTGGAATATTAACAATGTGCTTTAACGACTGTGGGCCGACTCCGCGAACGTGTAAATCATGGACTTTTTCGCGTCCAGAAACGAGGAATTTATTACTTTCCGAGCAAGGTACTTCGACGTCATTGTCTGCTGTTATGTGGCTATGTGTGTGAGTGTGTGTTTATGTGTATGTGCAAAAGAAACCAAAGATTGTAAAATTTTAAAATGCTACAGTTGCGGCGCTGAATTTCGCCCTGGATTGCTTAATTTGTCAAAATTCGATTTTACCGAGAAAATCGTTAATTGGTTAATAAATTATGCCGGCTATTTTATTGAGTGAAATACGGTCGGCCGTCGAATTTAAACATTTTTCCATAATGCCGAGGTTGGGCTTTAAATTGCGCGATAAATAATGAACGTAAATATAACGTTAAGCTTTTATAATGAATAATGGCTGCGTGTTTGTTAAATATACATGCGGGTTGATGATTTTATAAAAATTAAAATGAAATGATCGCAGTAAAATAAAACGATAAATGTAATATTTTAATTCTGTAATTTATTACGGATATTAATATTTTAATTGCTGTCTCAAACAAATATTTTTTGCTTTTAAAGTTTACGAAATTGTTTTATCAAATGTGTACATTCTACTGGAGAAACATGTGTATAAAATAAATTTTGACAAAATTCCGTAATGATGTTCCGAAAATCATTTACCAGCATAATTAATTGCCAATATCAAGCAATCAATGGCACGATGTAATGTAGACTATAATAACTCCAGTGATAACAATGAGGAAAAATAATTTAATTCGAATCTCTCATTAACATGTGACTATACCTCTTCAGCAGACTTATTCTGCCCCAAATTGAAAATATTCTTCTGGAAAACTTTAGAAATGAATGTAAAAACCTCGTGACGCAAAAGTACTCTGAACTTTTTTCCACCCCCCCCCCCCCCATCACTCTAAATAACGTTGAAATTTCAGACCCAACGGTATGTACAAAAGCGTATAACTCGGCAAAAAGTGTTAACAACTGAAAAGTTTTTCACGCCGCGTCGTCGTCGCCGGGAAACAGTCCGCACGCATTGCCGCGAAATTCACTTAGTATTTTACCCCGAAAACTTCGTTTTCTCCCTGTTTCAAGAAAAGTGTAAGCAGACATAGATATATTAAAGCAAGTGAAAAAAGCCGTTGTTGCCGGTCACACGTTTCGAGAATCGGCAACGCAGCTCGCGTTACCGCAAGCATCGTCGTCGTCGCCTTATCGCGTTATCTCTCTCTCTCTCTCTCTTGGCGCACACGGTAATCCCCGCGCGCTACGGATTCCGAATACCCGATGCGATCGTGCGTGCGCGACAATCCTGATTATCGACTTATTCCAATTTCCCGTCGATGGCAGGGTATATAGAACCTCCTACCGCGAGCAGCACACGTCGATGGATTTCCGCGAGTGAAAATGAATTTCAAGCGAAGGAAACGGCGCGGTGGAATGTGAGAGAAAGAAAGAGTATATAGTGATAATCAGTGCTGTATTATTTTTGCGCTGCGAAGACAATCTGTAAATAACGTTGAATATTCATGACTGTGTATATATGTGAAGAGAAACCGAAGTATTTACGTTACTTTGCTCGAGCACTGGTTATTTTTAGAGAATGATTTTATACAAACATAAATTACTTTTTTTTAATCCTAATTTATTTTCGATTATGCAACATATTAGCACGCTTCAACGAATGAATCATATAGCGTTTTCTTATAAAAGCTCATTTATAAATGCTACATGCAAAGACACGTCTTCCCCGTGATATTCTAATAGACACGTTAAAAAAATTCATGTTTTATCAGTTTCGATTAAAACAGTTATCTATAATTTTGCTTGCATTACGTATTTTTTAATTCTTGACGTTATATCTATTTTAATTTATGATTTTCTGATTAGCATTCTTTGATCTTCTACATCTGGAGTGACTATAACATCATAGCTGTTAATTTTAATACTATTATACTTCTTTCATAAATATGAAAAAATTTATATTTCTTTTTGAACCTTTTTATATATTTAGATAAGCTGCTAGAGAATTATATTTTTTATTTTCTGAATATTCGTTTTTTTTATGACGCAATTTAAATTATTATTTCTTCTCTCTGAATCATGATCTCATATTTTTACTAAGTCATCTTACACGTGATACTGACTATTCTTGACAACAATGTTTACATTAATTTTAAAATGCAACAGCTCAAGATTTTTCTTTATTATTAGCACACCCAGACAGTCATGATGAAGACCGTTTATCAAAAGAAGTTTTTAATTGACAAAAGATAATCCGTAAGACTTGCCAGTCAAAACGATTATTTTCCAATCTCAATGATTCACTCAATGCATTGATTCTAAAATTACCTGTAGGAATGTAATTCTGTAAATAAAGATTTAACAATCGCATCAACAATCCACTTGATAATAACACGCAATCAGACTGCACTCTCTGAATAGTGTAAAATTAACGGCAGACAAAATAAATCGCCATGGCGCTCTCGTAAAATATGCTCGAGCCAATAACTTGTAATCATCCTTCCCCAAACAAACTAACCCGTAGACTTATTTGATTTTTTTTTGTTCCTCGAAAATAGGAAAAAATAGCTTTGGGAATCAATTCTTCTTTCGAGCGGAAAATCTGATAGTCATAAATCGTGCTCACTCGCTGACGCGATTGAAAAATAAACGAGGGTGAGAGAGAGGAAGAGTATGAGCGTCAAACGAACGGACGGCTGCGCACCGGTCCATTTTTTCATTATTCCGGGCAACGATATACGCATAAAGCCGTCAAAGAAATTCTCCTACTCTCTGTGGCCGGCACAGTGGCGAAAACGCAAATATCTCCATTATCGTTCCGGGGCGATGGCTCTGCCTGCATCGCGCGCAAAACGTCGAATTACGACACGGCTCACGTTGCCAACGTTGTTCCGCTGTTGTTGCTGTTGTTGTCGTTGTGTTGTTTGGCCGGCGGACTGCGTCCACAAAGCTCGCGTGCGCGGGTTGGTCTTTCCGCTTGATTTACACCGACCGTTTTGTTCATGATATGGAATTTTGATACGTTTATGGAGCGACGCCACCATGCCACAGCAGCGCGCATCGTTCCTTCTGCTTTGGACGGATGCGTTATTGCGCGCTCGCTCGCTTTCTCTCTCTCTCTCCTCTTCCCCTATAACGCTGCATAACACCGCTTGCAATCGATACGCACACTCGTTTTTTCTCTCTCTCGCTCGCCTCCGCTCTCGTGTGTCCCTTTCCACGCGCGCGCGGAATGATCATTCAATAACCGGTGACGTTTCGATGTACGCAAGGGATATTTTTTTCTATTTGGAAAAACAAAAAAGCAAGCGTGGGAGAGAGAGCATACAGAACAGACCAGCGCTTACTGGGTCACGCGCGCGTTTGACGTATATATGCGAGGGATCGTTTTTGTCGAGCGCGTGTTCACGTCTGTGTATTTTTTTTTCGTTTTTTAAGCGAGCTTTCGTGCACAGTCCGTTAAGTTGCAAAAGGGTTACGCGATCCTTAAATACAGCGTCAGAATTCGCCGTCTCGCGAGCGGGTGAGCTTTCTTTGTTTTGTGTAACAACGTGATACCTCGTATGCGAAAGAGACTGAGAGAGAGAGAGGGAATTTCGGAAAAGCGAGCACAGAGTTCGCGTACCGACAAAATTAAATCTCGGGTGTGGCTTGCTGGCTTTACAGCTGCATAGCGCGCCGCAGCTCTCGCAGTGCAAGAGCTCAAACTCAGCGAATGTAAATGGAGAGTTGCATAAATTCACACTGCAGGGACGGCCGCCTATTTGTTTAGGATAAAACCTTGTTTCTCTTTTAATGGGATTCGGTACGCTAGTGTGTGTGCGTGTGGTGCACTCACTGGTGGCTATACATATATCCACCCGCCACTATTTTTACGCTCGAAAAACTGAATAACTTCGCGCGCTGTGCCGTGCGCACGGGCTAGTTAAATAGCGGTTGGCGCCGCGGTCGTTCTGCCGTGTAAAAACATTTGACAGCTTTGTGAAAGTTTTTATTTTTCGGTTTGCCCGTGTATGTGTGTGCGTTTATATATATACACACATACACAGACGCGTGTATGTACGCACGCGACGTGCGCTGTCGTATATAGTTTTGACGGTGCGGCCGCAGCACAACGGTGCAGATTAAATTAATAGCAAACATACGATAGAGCGCGTCATGGCAAAGTTTAATGGTCGATTTATATTTACACGGATTCCAGCATGATTTATTTGAAGGGTTGGTTCCCGAGGCTATTTTATTTACCTTCGATTAATTATGAAGCAAATCGTGCGTTGCTCGCGCCAACAGAAAAAAAATATAAATAAATAAAAATAAATCTACTTGCGATAATAATACAACGTGGTGGGTACTCGTAAATTTCATTTATCACAAATCCATCTCTGCTATAACAAAAAAAAAAGGAAAAATAACCAGTGCAATTTCCCACTGTATAGAAATAATACGTTTCAATGTGCGGCTGATGAGCCTTTGAATCTCCGCATGAATGTCTCTCTGCACAGCAGCAGCAGCCACTGCAGCGCACACGCGGCGAACAGAGCGCATTATCATCCGATTCGTGACCCACATGTGGGATGTGTGCCGCCGCCGGTGTGAGCGCTCTATTCGTATATATATATACATGTATATAATCCGTTACGCGGATCGGCAATGAATCGAACGATTTCCCATTGACTGAATGAACGCGTGCGCGAATCCTGGATGAGACGCGTAATTCGCACTAGTATATAGTAGAGTTAACGCGAGGCAAGGTCGTCGTCGTTGTGGCTTCCGACACGCTCGCTGCTGCAGTTCTTTTTCACTTGCTCTCGTGCGACGATGCTCCCTTTGTCGGTGTTCGAGCGCGCGGAAACGACGCGACCTCGCGCGCCCGCGTGTGTGTATAGTGTATAGGTATATGCTTCTTTGTACTACAGTGCAACGAAGGTAGATCGCGAGAACGAGGAGGTAATCGCGTGGGTGGGGCTGCACGTCTGTGTGTATTAGTTTGTGCACGCGAGGAGGAGAGAGCCGCAATCGATGCGTTTTGCCGGAAATGGATTTTAGGAAAGTTCGAAATAGACCAAGTTTCCGGGACGAGGCGCAACTTTTCAAATCGATTTGGAGTTTTGAAGATTCGGCCTTTGAATTATTCATAGGGCTCGATTTCGACGTTACATGACTTCGAATTGTGGATGCATATATAGAGCCGTAACGTTAGATTGCTTAAATAAATAGAAATGTAACAATTCAAAATAGTAGTGTATTATTATTCTGAAACAGCAAATATTTCAATGATTTGACATCACTCCACGAGATTCCGTATAGAAAAACAAGAACACGCAAGTACGTCAATATCAAACAGTACCGTTATAATCACTTCAGCTCCTCTCTGTCTTTTCAAAGTTCTATACATATCGATATCGGCCACAACAAACTCGCGAAACGGCCAACTCGCGTATACCTCGGTTATTCCGGCTTTTCCCATCTCTATATACGACGGGTTATTCGGAAGTTGCGCGCTCGGATAGATTCGAGAAGGGGTAGAGAGGGAAATCGCAAACAGCCCACCCAGGAGGTAGAGAGAGAGAGAGTGAGAGAGGGAGGGAGGCGCGTCAGACACGCCAAGATCTCGGCCGAAATCGTCGGGGGCCTCCTCGGTATGCCGAGCGCTAAATACTGCGCCAGCGATCCGCCCAACTGCGATTCGAATGCCGCGCGCACAGTCGCATTCTTATATATACCACTACTGCCGCGCGTCGTATTTCTTCGTCTGCTTCTTACTCTTATTCTCTTCTTTTTTCTCCTTCCACGGTCTTTGCCTAGCACGGATGCTTGCCTCGCTTAAGACGCGCCTTGCGTGTGTATATGCGTGCATGCGGCAGTGGTTGAGCTCGATGCTGCAACGCAGCGAAAGAGAGGAAAGAGTGCGTATGTAACTCGTTTTCTTCGTCTTGGCGAACGCGCAGAACGAATTAGTCAAGTGTAGCGGAGGCTCGTTGAGGAGGTGTGGTTTCGTATATATAGGGTATTTTTTTCTCTATACGTCGTTGGATCGTTTGATGACAAGTTTCAAAGACACACATCTTTCGCGACGTTGTACTTTGTCGGACTGTATATATCGATGCCGCTGGAATTAAATTATTTATGTAGGGTATATATATCGAGAGCAGTGGCTTGGGAAGGGGATTTTTGTTAGTGCCCCGAGAATAAACGAATTCCAGACTATTAAGGCACATCTAAAAGACTAATCACTGCCGGTAATAAGCGGCAATTAAGCCTCATTAACTCGAACTAGAGCCACCGCCGTCTCCTCCCCGCTTCAATCTTCGTGGCGGCAAGAAAACCCACGCGCACATCCGCACCTGCTACCATATACAAAAAGCATCAATCAATAGCGCGTATATGTATACCCTCCGACAAAAACACACGTCGAGATCCCGGTATAATATAACTGGATGCGATATATACCCATAGCGAACGCTTGCGTCTCTCTAAACAAACACGAAAGAGGCCATTTATGGCGTATATCACCTCGGCTGCTCTGCGTCATGTATTTATGAATTTTATATACACACAAGCTCGCCTTTATTTCTCTCTCCTTCTAATCTTCGCGTACTATACTCACACAAGTATAAGCCTTTGGCTTTCGATTCTTACGTTGTGTTCCGACGTACGCGCGAGGAGGGCGTGTGCCGCTACGCTGGGGTGACCATTTTATGCGCCATTAAACCTTTCCGGCCCGGCTGCTTCGTGACAACGACGACGCTATCGCCGCGTTCCACGATGAAAAATCAAAAGGAGAATGAGAGAGAGAGAGAGAAAGAGAGACTAAGGGGAAGGAGTAGAAGAGGCCGCACGAGCCCGATTATTCCGCGCGCGCCTCTCCTCGTTGTCTTTGTCCCTCGAGGAGCTTTTGCTCGACGCGACGAGTTCGCGGGCATGTCTTCCGAGTTCCGAGTGAATTATGCAAGAGTGCCATTTAATCCCTTCGCTGTTTCTGCGACAGAGAGACGGGGAGAGAGAGAGAAAGAGGACGATTCGCATTGCCGAGCGAGCGATCGCTATCTGTGGTGCGTGCGAGCGCATTTTTTAAACTGCAAATAAAGCCTGTGGTGTCGCTTAGCACGCTCGTAAAAAAAAATAAATGTCGAAGAGTGATATGACTACTAAATTTCGTTGCGAAATCCGTTTATCTTTTATTTGAAACTTTTCCAGAGATATATCAATAAAATATTATATTTTAATTCGCTATCGCCGCTTAAAATATATACGTGAAAGCTTTGTTAATTATTTTTTTTTCACTTGCTATTTCAGTTGGCTAATACACTATATCATACAGCTACAAACAGTTGAATCATGCAAAAGACATTTTACCTCCAAAAATGTATAAAAATAATCGAGAAAATATTTCAATGACACCCGATATATTCCCCTTATACCTGTCGGCGTTGAAATACCCCTGACACTTTCTCTCGCGCGCGCGAAAAAAAAAACAGAGTCGAAAGCTACCCCCCACGTCGTACTATAAACTGCTGATGAACACGCGACAGTACGCGTCCCAGTAGAATTGAGCTTTTACCTTGCTCCATAATACCATCCGTAAAATTAGTTTAATCAAACTTTTCCCTCCTCCGCTACCCGATGTCCATCCCAAGCTGCTGAGCGTATTGGACTTGCTTCTCTTTCTCTCACGGCTGTCGATATTTCCAGCTCGCGTTCCAACGTCAACGCGAAATCGACATACACGTATGTAGCTTCTCGCGTTGCAATCCTCTCCCCCTCTCTTTCTCTCTCTCTCACTCTCTCACTCGTGCAGTGGCAAAGAAGGTTGCGATTTTATCCGACTACTGCAGCGATCGTTGGCGCAGAGGTGCAGCGTCGTTCGTTTAACGAGAGTGACCGAGAGAGCAAGAGAGAAAATATCAGCGCGAGCGAGTACAGAAAGCAAGAGCTGTATATATATATATATATAAGCGCGGGAGCTCGCCGCGAAGAAGAAGCCAGATGACTTCACTCCAGCCTTACGTAAGCCCCGTGCTCGCAAGTAATGACGAGCCGCGAGAGAACGAGACTCGGACTCTCGGCCGCGCCCGAGACAACGCAGTCGAGCTCGCATATATATATGTATATACGCGAACGAGAGAGAAGAGCGCGCGCATGTCGAAAAGTTGTGTGACCTTTACCGCTGCGATTAACATATGAATGCAAGCGTGCGTGTCTGCTGGAACTCAGCGATTTAACGGCTTTTCGTGAAGCTGTTTATTTTTATTATTATTATTATTATTGTCGTGTTATACGACTGTACTGGAGCGTAGATTTGTCGCTCGCTTCTTTCTCTTTTTTTTCTCATCCTTTTTTTTCTAATCGGCTTTGGTCTTCGCTCACACGCTTGCTGAAATACGACGCGCTGATGTGTGTATATGTTGCCCGCGGAATATATCGAGGATTTCGCGCAGATTAGCCGCGCGAGATTATGCGCATGTGTATAGCCGTGTGCGAGGCCTCGGGAGAGGAAAAGCCGTAAGCGGAGATGCGCGCGCTCGCTCACGGTATTACGCGCGTTATTTTTAGAAGATGCGAAAAGTGGGCTGAGAGAGAGAGAGACTTGAACGACGATGACGATATGGGAACTCACGTACATAGTATGCTTTTTTATCGCCTCGTTCCTCCTGCTGTATATGTGCGTGCGTCGCGCTTCGAAACAATGACATCACTTTTTCTTTGTTTTCCGTCGGAAAGTGTAGTAGCATCGCGCGCTCTTCATAGCGTGGCAGTTACGAACAGCAGCGGTTCATACGATCGTAAATATTGCATCATCTCTCGAAGGTATATAAAAAACGTTTATTCAGTCGTTCGATCGTGTAACTAAGTATTACAAATTATAATTGCGCCTCGCGGTCTCCTAAAAAGTCCTAGTACTTACGCGAGCGCGTGGTGCGGCGCAATAAAATTGCAAATCACGGGCGATATATATTTTGTATAGCATTGGGCTCGGATATAATTACGAGATCTGGCTCGCGATTTTCGTCCCGTACCGCACAATAGTCTCGGAAAGAGAGAGAGAGAGAGAGAGAGAGAGAGAGTGAGAGAGAGACCAGTTGCTTCTCGCTGCTGCGTTATATTCCGAAGGCATGATCTAAGCATTGGCATATAGACGCACGTATACGTACGAGCAAACCCACTTGTCTAAAAAGAACGATCGCGTTGAAAAATCGGACGTTGCGCAAGAGCCCGAGGGCACGAGGAACGAATTAAGGTACATTTGCCGATGACGCAGTGAAAAAGATAGTGTCGTAAACACCACGCGTCGGATGTGTGTTAGAGAGAGAAAGAGAGAGAGAGAGAGAGAGAGAGAAAGAGGAGCACGCGTCAAAACGTGAATTTAAGCTTTTAAAAGAGCACTTGGAAGAATTACACTCGACTGGTGGATGTGGGCGCGCACTAGTATAGTATATATAGTTTCTCTCTCTCTCGTTCTCTCCTCTGCGCGTAGGCGGCAACGGCGTAACCTCTGGTCTCGCTTAGTAGCCTCAGGAGTTTAAATGGTGAGAAGCAATTAGTGCCGCCACGGGAACGCGTTACAAATCCAGCGGAAACACGAAGGACGCAGCTCTCGCACACACAGAGCCAGCGCCCTGCTATACGTGTGTGTGTGTGTGTGTATGCAAGTGTATGTGTGTGTAGTATAGAAGGAGGAGAAGGAGGGAGGCTACACGAAATTCCAGTGCGGGTTTCTCGATCGCAAGCGCGGCTGCGCTCTGCATATAACGCGAACGTGATCTCGCCTCGCTCTTATTCTCCGCATGAATTGAAAAATGGAGATTTAACGAGTTGACGTTGTGACGTCTCGCATGAGCAACTCTTTTTTTTTATTTCTTTACTATGTTTTGCAGTCTGCACATTGAAAATTGCGCAGTAAACCGATACTATAATACGTTTTCTTAGAAGACGTGATGATATTTGAATGGCTTTGGAGAAAGTTTTATTTTCGAATGTATTGCGTTGAATTGATTGCCCTTTACATCAATTATACCGAAATTAGATTATGAAATTTCGGAGATTTTTTCCTTCCCATAGTAATATTACCAAATTAATAACACCTAATAATAGAATTCATTATATAAAATGATTTTAATCGTCATGAACAAATAAACTTTTGGTGCATGTATACCAACTAACGATGAATAACTTTTTAATAATCGAAATTATGTTAGTAATTCGGGCTGTTGCAGAGAATTATTAAAATAATTATGAACTTGTTAGTTCAAATAAGTGATTAAACGAAAAAAGACTATGCTTACTATACAGAGTAGATAGATTGCATAATCCTTTGCAATTCCACTTTCGGAAGTTTCTACTACCGAAAATCCACGATATATATAAACGTTTTTTTCCACGACTGTTATATACATATTCCATCAACGTTGCAATTCATTCACGATAATATCGGAAATTAAAGCCTGACATTATTTTGAATGCAGGGTCTAAAAGTCCTATTACATGTCTATTTACACCGCAGCCTGCGCCTCATTAGCATATCTATTCTCATTCCAATGAGGTCACACCGTATTACCGCAATAAAAAAGGTACACAGGTCGTGCCTGTATATAATATATATGAACATTTGCCGCCTCGGTGACGATGTGCACAGGCTCTACTACTCGAAAAAAATTCTCCCTTCAAAAATATCAAATCAAGGCGAGCAAGCGCGCTACCTTCTCTCTCGAAAATCTATTAATAAAGTTGATTAACTGCGCGCTCGCGCACGCATTATTCCAGCGACCGGGAACAACATTGCGGCCGATGCATTAAATTTGATTAAAATGTGCAAATATAGTAGCGTACGCGCCCCTCTCGAACAGCATTGCTATCGTACGAACGCATCGCTCGATGAAAAGCGGGCAACGAAAAAAAAAACAAAAAATTACCTATCGTGCTATACAGTAACCCCGTCGTGGTATAGCAGCGATATCTCGTTACGCTAACGCGAAATAAATTCTAATTTGCGCTGTGCATAGTATATATATGCTATTCCTCGAAAAAAAAGGCACAAGGGCAGGGCAGCTTGTATATGTGTATCATATACACGCACGCAGACACGATTCAGTGCACGCAGCACCCGTATACAGGCAATTAAGCAAAGTGATTTCAAAAAGCTTTCGAAAATACGCGCATAACGCGCTATAGCAGCTACTATACTGCCATTTATTTCGGCGGAGAGCCACACACCGCTCTGCAATGACGCAATATCCGATGAATCATTTGCCGTCGCGCGTGCTATCGCGATAAAACCAACGAGTAGTGTATATATACAGTGCGTAAAAAAGCAAAGAGAACGGGTCCGTGTGTCTGTCTCTATGTGTGTGTGTACGCAGTCGCTCACTAATGCACGGCAAAGTAGTATAAATAAAGCAAGCAGAGCGTGAGCGTGAGTGAGACGGAGAAAGGAAGAAGAGCGAGGGCGCGACGTATTATAGTTGGCCGATAACTGCCGCCCGACACACAGACACACACACAGAAAGAGGGACGAGGAAGGAAGGGTATATACAGCAGACACACATACACGCACCGGACGCGAGGGGGAAAGGTCGTTTTCAGAGAGGGGGAAGGGGGGAGGCGTTGCAGTGTACAGCGGACTTGCTGATGCTCTCTGTGTATAGTATACTGTCTCTCTCTCTCTTTCTCTCGAAGCTGGATTGGTCGTGACGCAGAGTTTCGGAAAGTTCGCCTATATACGCGCGCGCTTCGCTGATTTACGATTTAGGAATGATCGTAACTCCGATTCCGGGGAGCGTCGCGCGCGTGCGTCTATATAGTGTATACGTGTTGTCAGGCCCCCCGCTAATCGATAAGCGCCCTAAGAGACGCGAGAGCGCGACGACTACTCAGCCACGCGCGGTGCTTTCGTCGCCTCTTTTTGCTGCACGACTTCGTTTCGCTTCATTTAGGTGTTTTTTTTTTCTCGTTTGCTTCTGAAATCAATTCCCCGAGCGAATGTTTTGGTTGGAATGTAAGTGAATCTAATATTTTGAACGATTTTCCGTGTTACTTTATCTGTGATATGCTACATGGGTAAAATCAATATTATAGATATATAACACAGATCGGTTGGTTTTATTATTGAAATAATAAGGAAAGTTATTTTATGATTTCGAGCAAGGGTAATAAAATAATGAATTATGAATTTTTTATCTTGCCCGCGGCGTGCCATCAAAGTGCCGGGTAAAAGTTCCAACCAAAAGATAATAACCCTGCCGTTTACTTATTAAACAATTCCGCGCGCGTGAACTCACTCCTCCCTCGATTTTGCTGCGATATTCATACAACCAGCGCGTGAAGTATGGAAAAAAAGAGCAAGAGAGAGCGAGAGGGAGAGAGAGGAAGAGAGAGAAGAAGCGTCATAAACGTTCGTTTCGCCCCTTCAATGCCTCTTTCTAAAAATGAAAGTTTGAAAAAAAGGGAGAAGCTCGCTCTCATTCGCTCTCGCTCGCGGGGGAACGATCCGCTGGGTAAGTAAAGTTTTTGACTTCGTGCTCGCGCCTCGGTAAAAAAGGCGAGAGAGGAAAATAGCACGCTCGGGGAGAGCTTCGACTTCGCACGCGAGCCGAAGCATAAAGAGAGAAAGCTTTGCGAGCTCTGTTGAGTGAGACTGTCTCTCGTTGCGAGCGCTCCCTTTCTATGTCTCTTTACTCTCGCTCTCGCAGAGCAGCTAATGCTATTTTCGGGGGGGAGAAAACAGTCCGGTAAAAAGAGGAATATAAGAAGAAGACAACGGCAGTGGTGGTGGTGGTGGCTCTTAATCAAAAAGATAAAGGTCCAGTGTCGCGCGAAATATACGCGTAGCACGCGGGCGTGAGCCGTAGTTTTTTCTCTTCTTTTCTCGTGGATGGCTCTCGATTGCGCTGAGAAAGTCGCAGTGTTGTTTTTCATTGAGCGAAAAAAGCAAAGCCTCCCTCCGACGCGACTATAAAAGGCGTGGGGAGGGCTTTTACTTCTTAAAAATCGTAAAGCTTCATTCGAATTAGGGTCGTTTACTTTTCTTGCGCCTGTGCCTCGCTCGCGTTGGCGAGTAAAAAGCACTTTGCCACGCGGCAAAGTTCTCGCCGTGGTTCTCGTGTTTCTCTCTTTCTCTCTCTCTCTCTCCCCCCTGCGTGGATCGAGGGCAGGGGATTGCCGTCATTGGCGGTGGCAACGTAGTCCCTCTTTTTCCCCCTCAATCGTCGAATTATTTACACTGATTTCGAGAATTGTATTTTATGTAAATACGCATACCTATTTTCTCGACGTTTATTATTATTATTATTGTATTCGCGAGAAAAAAATCGATTCTATTTGCACAATATATGCATTTGTGTTTTTACATTCATGAATTCGGTATAGAATCGAATGAATAAATTGAATTTCATTTGATGCCTTTGTAACAACTATTAGCTGGAAATTGCTTATAGCCTATTAAAAATACAATTTCATATTATATCAAACATATAGATTCCGCGAAATATTCGTACCTTTGTGTTTCTGAAACTTCCTTTATAATTTAACAGTAATTTTCAATTAATGCTCTGATTATTTCTCTCTAGTAATAACGAAAATACGAATGACTTTGCCTTTGACAAACATTATTATTCATATTATCAATTCATAAGCTGCACACTTAAATAATTTTCCAACACCTTCAGCCCACCGTTTAACTGAATTCCCTCCAGCACACTCACCTCTCCATCGCACTCTGTCCATTTCACTTTGCTACTCTGCAGCGAATAGAGCTAACCATCGTATACCAATGCCCGATAACATCCGCCTACGGCAGAGTAGTCCTCCTTCTGAGAGTTCACGTATATACACGTGCAAGCGCGAACTAAAGTCCGCGGCGCCGTTCTGCCGGTCTACTTAGCGCAATGGCGCCGGTCGCCAGCCACCTTTCCTCCGCACACGTTATACTACGGTGTACAATCGTCGTGTAGGTGTATATATATATACATATATATACACGGCTGGCGCTTTCGTGAGTCACGCAGATATTCATCGGCGCGGTTACCAGCCGCGTGTATACGTGGATCGATAGCCCTCGCGCGCGCGGGAACAGCAGAAGCAGTAACAGCGACGTCAGAAGCCGGCCCTGTGTGTGTGCACACACTCGTCGTTGCTGCTGCGTTTTTTTTGTTCGTTTTCGCGCACTACTGCGCGCCGCGCGCATGTGGAGCGAATATCGGGAAAGACGAAGAGAGAGAGAGAGAGAGAGAGAGGGAGTGAGTCCGAGTGCACACTACTAGGCTTGTGTATAAGGGCCACAGTCACGCCACTGTGGCACCCTCACGTGAATATATATGCATGAGGCTGTGTATATGTATGTGCGCAGGCAGGTATATAGCGGGGCAGGAGGTAATGGTAGGTGCTTTAAAAAAGCGCGGGTGGTATGGTCGGCTCGCGAAAGCAGTTGCAATTTCTTTGTGCGGGGAATAATTGTACGACTGATTTGAAAGAGGAAAACTCGCGGCTCTGTATATGTGTGCAGTATAGCGTTTCTCCTAGGCGGTATAGTCGATAATACGGTTTCCAGGATGCATTTGTTTTGCTCACAGGGATGTAAAAGGAATTCATTTTTACCTTCCAAGTTAATAATGTTGAAACTTCCATTTTTTAAAATTAAAAATTTAATAGTACTGTTGGCTATGTCGCATTTTCCTTGAAGTAAATCAAGTAAAATGATTGAATAATTACTTGACAAATAGGACATATTTTAGTAATGTTTTATTCATTTCAAAAAAAATTTTATGCTTTTTCTACTGTTCCATCTAGCCTCGAATTCTTACGTGTGCAGTTCTGATTATCCAACAGCCATTTTATTCCATCCACTTTATAACAATGTTACTTGCACCATCGATTACGTTTTGAAAGTTAATAATTTACGATGATGACATAATGGTTCGTGTGTAAAGTCCGGAGTAATTATGTCATAATTAATTGATTCGAGCAAACGACGCGACAATAATCACCTTAGATCTAAGATTTTATTTATCTGGTTAAAAGCCCGCTGAATAAAAAATGACCCGCGACGACGGCGACGACGTCGAGGAAACGGTAATGAAACATCGAGGCAAAGCAAATCTCGAGTTAATAGAGCGATAAAAAATCTTTTTACCGGCAGAATTTTACGATTCAGTTACGTTACGGTCAGCTTCTAAACCTCCACCACCTCTCTACAACGAAATCTCGCTCCACTCAGAAGCCGAGATTACTGCTCCCTTGATCCTAATCCCTTTATGTCAAAGAGCACGAGTCCTGAAAGCGCGCGCGCGCGCATAAAAATCAAACTCAAGAGCACGCCGCGCGCGTCTAATCTCACGCAAAATCGTAACCCAGTTCTCGCAGCTAACACGCGCGGATACACGTCAACGTCGTCCGACGCCTTATAGTGCCTCTTTGCCAACCCTTCGCACATATACTTTTTTCTTTCTGTCTCTCTTTCTCTATGTTGTTCTCTTCGGTGACCCCGCGCGCATACGAAACGATTTTTACATCTACACGCGTGTGCATTATACACGCGCTGCATACCTCCAAAAGAAACGAGATTGAAAGAGAGAGAGAGAGAAACGACCAGGGGGTCCGAGGAAAAGAAATGAGAGCTACGCTGCACGTTATATGTACTGCATTTATGCATGCATGTATGCATATATATATACACGTGCGCGTGGCGGCTTCTTCGAATTGGCAGAGAGCAAGAGAAAGGGTCGCGCCGGAGCACAAAGCCGACTGCACATTGGTCAAGTAAAACGAGCATTAGGGTTAACTCGAGGCGAGTCGCGAGAGAGCGAACGAGTGAACGAGCGAAGCAGGCAAGGTTAAGAGTGAAACGTCGCTGAGCATTGCCGTCGCTTTGGGTCGCCGGTTACTTAACGTGCCATTACAGCGATTTATGAATATATTTAACAGGGAATCGGAGTGTCCTTTTTTCGTGCGATCAAAATTTAAATATTTATTTCTTCGTTCAGTTCAATATTTGTCTGTCTGTTTTATTGCGATTGCTTTTTTTAATATTCCCAAATCGATGGTCGTTCAAATCAATCCAATCTATTTCTTTTCCAGTCGTCGCACATCTGAAATTCAAGGTAATAATAGACGACAAAAAGTCTCTTGATACATCATAATAAACACAAACACATGATACATACACAAAGAACTAGAACAATACATCGGCCTTTACTTCCTCCTCTCGACCGTCCGTCGCTCCCTATATACACCGCGCCTCTATACCACGACGGACAAAGTAGCCGGCATTCGCGAAACTCCTCCGACTACCTCGCTGCGTATACCGCGCGAAATAACCCACGTCGCTCGCGTCTAAGCCTAAATTTAGAAAGGCCGTCGCCGCCACTACCACCGCCTCGCCTCGACTACGCAGATAAAACTCACCTCCTCCTGTGCCCCCCCCCCCCGTCGCGCCTCTTTCGCGCATCGATCGTCGTGGCCCGCGAATCGATGGAGCTCACTCACACATATACACAGTGTTACTATATATGTGTCCGGCGCGTATACACTTCACCTTATATATACTTTGGTACGTGGAAGACTGTCGAACTTGTGCGCCCGGGGCCGCTTACTGGAGCATGAACGAGCGGCTGCGGTGCAAAGCTCTTTCGCAAAGTCTCAACGACGACGACGACGACAGATAGGTGCGGGTGGTGTAGTTGTCGTGTGTATATATATCTATCTATGTGTGTGTGTGTGTGTGTGTGTGTGTGTGTGTGTCTCGTTTTAATTTTAGCCCCACGTCGTCGTTGGTGCGCGAGTGACACGCGCACGGGCCAGAAACGATTGCTCGTCGTCTTCTTCTTCTTCCTCGTTCGTCGTCGGTCGCGCTGCGTTGGCTTTCCCTCTTCTCGCGCGATGCCCGTGCGGTGTATCGGGAAAGTTCATCTCTCGAGGCGATTTATGCGCTACCGACTCGCTGCGATGATTTTTCTTCCTCTGTATTTCGAATAGTCAAGCTTCTACTGCTGCTGCTGCAGCTCTGAAGTAGCAGAGGCATAGTTATATGGGTTTCTCTATTCGTAATTTAAGAAAGATTTATCGATAGACGTGAATGAATAATTAATTGTACAAGCCGCGATATTCTATATGCAAAAGCAACGAGTCGCCTGTTAGTAATTAAAGTGTTTTCAATCGTAACGAAGAGTAGTGGTTCTCAAGGATGCATGCACACTGTGCATCGCCCGTCGTCATAAAGCTTTTACATAAACGTTTATCCGCCTACTACTACACGCATGCGTATATACGCTGTGTTGGTGTCTTTTTCTGATAGTTGCGCCGCGGTACAGTGGCGTTGACCCGGCGACGGCAGCGGCGGCGACGACGACACATAACCTACAAATATTTCTCCTCTCTATAGAGACTCTCGGCTCGCGCGCAATACGTCAACGTTAATCCAAGGCTTGCTTTTGTCGCGCGTGTGCGCGTATTCGCTCCTCTCGGCTGCACGGCTTCTCCCCTTTCCTTTTCCTCTTCTTTCTCACTTCCGTCTGGTTTTCGCGCGCTCGAGTCTCCGTCGGCCGCACCACTGCGTGTATAGTCGTTGTCGTCGTTGTATACAGTCGTTCGACATTGAATTTTATCTTCAGAGCGCGCTCGCGCGTGTCTAGTATTTTTCATTTTTCTAGAACCCAAGCTGCCTAGCTTTGTCTCGTTCTTTTTTTTTGGTTCACTCGCTCGTCTCTCTCTCTCTCACTGCCTCTCTCCCTCTTCCTCTCTATGCGCTCGTCTAGCGCGCACGAACATTGGATATTCATACAATAGGGCACAATTGCGCGGTATTCAAAGCTTCAAAGCGGGCTAATATTTTTTAAACTTCAAAGGCCTTTCAGTTTCACTTATTTTCCGAGTAGCGTGAAATTGCAGAAGAGAATTATTTGCAAAACGTGCCGCTCACGTCTGTGATTTATCATTCCCCGATAACTCGGAAATTATGCTCTTTGCTACAACCGGTAAAATGTTTCAAAAGCCCACTAAAATAAAGTGACGCCCTCCAAAAGGGTTAAAATATTATATTATTTCATAAAAATGAAAAAAAATACCTCTTACATTATTTTCTAAAATATATTGTAACAAACATAGCAAAATCTAATCAACATTATTGTATTTAATTTCTAATAAAAATGGTCGGAAGCAGCAATATCAAAGAAAAAATTCTCTGCATACAAAATCTCGGTGGCGCTTCTCGAAAAACCAATTTCAAAAGTTCACTTGTAACCCAGAAAAAAAATCCACGCGTGGCAGCCTTCCCTCTCTCTCATACTACCAGCCCTTGCTGTGTATTTATCGGTTTAATTGAGCCGCAGTTAACCCCCTTCGCTCACGCTTGCCCCGCCTGCTAAAATATCTATCGATCTTCGAACCTTATACCTACACATACACGCTTGTGCTCGAACGCGCGCAAATACAGAAAAAGTAGTTCCGAAGAAAAAGTCGTATATTACCCCAACCCTTCCTTCTCTCCACGGGCGACCGTGGAAAATTCGCCGGCGGAAAATAGGACGCGCGTATCTCTCGCTTATTCAGTTTGGCTGTTCTCCTCGGCAGCTCCTCGCTCTCTCTCTCTCTCTCTCTCTCTCTCTCGCGAAAAGACGTTTGGCGCTTGGGGTACTTTGCACGTTCCGGAGTAGAAGGAGGAAAACCAGATACGCCCGCACGTATACACACACACACACTCACAGACTTTGCACGTATACACGTGTATACATACACATACACACGCACACACAACGAGTTGGAAGTTCGGCACAGCCGATTTCTGGCAGGGTCGAAGGAAATTGCACGTTCCGAGAGCGGCGCTCGCGCGGCATAGTTTCGCGCATCGAGATACGCGGCCTGCCGCCGCCGCCTCCTCGTCCTTCGCCCTACGCCTAACTGCGCCCTTCCCTCTCGTCGTCTTCCTCCTCCCCTCTTCCTCGTCCAGAGAACAGATAACCGTTAACAGCTCTTACCTATAACCTCGCGTGAATAACGCGTTACACGTCCTGGCGTTCACATACGTGTGTGTATATGTATATGTATATGTATAATACAGCTATAAGCGCTCCTGTGATGTGCCATTCTCGACGACGCCGCGTGTCTCTGTCTGTCTGTCTGCGAAGGATCGCGGCCAGCAAATATATATATACCGAATGCAGTCCCGCCGATCGCGTAGTCGTTATATCGATCAAAGCCCGCGAGCCCGTTTATTACTCGCTCTCGTATATTGGCAAATTGAAGGCCACTCGAGCGAACGTTCTACCTTCTTTTGCTTCTTCTTCTTTTTTTTTCATTATCGTTTCATCGCGTGTGCTTCGTTTTCTTAACGGTCGACGGCGCGTTATTTTTTATTTTTTTTTGCTTACTCCCCCCCGCATGTGTGCAGTTTATTTATGAGATTCAAAACGAATCCCTGTGTCAGCCTGAAGGTTAATTCGCGCCCGAGAGTTCGTGGATTTTATGTTTTACATTTAAATAATGTTATTATCGGCTCTGAATTATGCGAGTGCACGCGTGCCACGGCACTTATATTTATTCTCGCGGCTTATTTATAATTTAATAAACGAACGTTTTCGACTTGATTAATTATTCGACGAGCCGGTTTTACAGACCAGAAGAAAAATAAATGAAAAACCCGCACGAAGAGTTATTATTACGTATATTATACGTTACGGACGGGACAATATTAACTTTCAACTTTCAATTGAAGCTGCTCTGTGATTTTTCACCGCTTAATCTATAATTGTAATATTGTAATAACACATCGGGAACCTGGCGGGGCCGAATACAATCGAGCTTTTATTTTTCCACCATCGTGGCTCGTTTTCCCCGAATGAGCCATTGCCCACGACGACGACGACGACGACGAAGGCAGCTGGCGAATGAACGGCCAGGAAAGAGAGAGAGAGAGAGAGAGAAGAAAAGCAATCGCGCGAGTCCGACACCGGATGAATAATACAGCGGACGGAGAGCGGAGCAACGTTGCGGATCGCTGGAAAATATACAACGCGGCGAGGTTGTGTACGGGTTAACTCAGGCTATAGTCGTAGTTAGCGCGCGGAACGGAGTTACTTATATATATATTTAATACATATATATATATATATAAACCATTACCTGATCCACGGGACAGCGTGGGCATGCAGCGCGATAAAATAGTTTTAGCGCTCACGTGTGTGTATCTGTGTGTGTGTGTGTGTCGATAAGGCATTGTTAATCCCGCAGCACATGCAGCAGCGCGTCGACTATTTGCAGAACTTGTTTGATCGTGGTTAATGATAGCCTCGGGAATATCGATGGGCTGCTCCGCTCGGCGAATGGCGCTCGATATCAAGCGTCGAACTTATTTGTACTTATGAATTATATTCGGCTCTGCGCGTCATCGTGTATCATTTGACAATTTAGCACGAATGCCGCGCACGCGCCGCCGCCACTATATAACGAGGATTATCTATCACTTTGTCCGTGGCCTTTGTATTGCGCGTTCCCGCGTTGCGCGCGCAACGCTACTACTATATATGCGCGCCCGCGCGCGTGTCTGCGACGCACCGATTGGGATCTTCGATGACGGTTTCTATAGCGATCAGGTGTAGGAGACAATTCATGCCTTATAAGATTGAAGCTGACAAATTACACCCGTTTGTATGTGTGTATATATACACTCGAAAATGATAAACTAATCTGTTGAATTTTCATCTGGAATTATTATCCTCCGCCTCTCGTAACTTGCTTTGGCCTCTATATATATACTTTTAAACCATATACGGAATAATTAAGATTATCATGTTAATAGAGCACAGAGTAATTTTCGACAAAGTATATACATCGAGACCATTAAATTTCCCGGACTATTATCATGAAAATCTCAGGACTGTATAAATGCACGTATTGCTCCTTTTACATTACCGCGCGCGAGCACTACATAGCTAAAACAAAAATAATATTCTCTTCGAATGCCGCATTGTTATCGCTGTTATATACACTTGCCTCACGCCATTTCGCTTACTCGGCGCGGCCGCGCTTACCCGTACATCTTATCTCGGATCAAATCCCCCCCCCCCTCCCGCCTCGTCCCCTGAAAACGACTTTCTTACATGGCAGTAGAGCTCGCGAGCGCGCGCAGTTAAATTATCGGGCATTAACTTGGATTTTTCAGTGAGAGATCCGCAGCAGTGTACCCCGCAGCCGCGAAGCACACGGAAAAGTGGCAAACTCTATTTATAGACCGCCGTGAGTGATTAGATGTCGGAAGAGAGGCAATGGCGCGCGCGCACCGCGTTTTCTCTCCTTGACCTCAAAAGCGAAAGTATAAGCCCCGTTGCCGCCTATCGCCGCTATATAGCCGTGCCTTAGACTCTTTCCTTTTTCCTTCCTTCCTTTTTCTTCGTTCCTTCGAGAGAGAGAGAGAGAAAACACGGAAACACAACTACTACTATATCGTAGGACGACATTGCTCGTGTTTTTCCTTGGACAAAATGTGCGGTGTTATCGACCCTCCTCCCCTCTCTCTTTTCTCACTGAGCTCATGCACCAGCCAGGAGTACTGCCAGTTTTGAGAGTTGGGAAAACAGAGTGGATGGCCGGCGAGTGGCGACCCGTGAAATCCTATCGTTCGGCAATAAACTATAATGGAAGAGAAGCGCATGAGTGAACGAATGAATTCATTAAATGCATGAACGAACAGCGTAAATGCCGCGCGTATATATACGATCCAGAGTTGTTTCTGTGCGCGCGCGCGAGCTCGCGAGCATGGCGTTATACCAGGGTGTGTTTGGACGCGTGCGCGTGGGAGGAAACGCAAGCTTTGGTGTGATTTCATATTGAGGCGAGGGATTATATAAAGTGAACATTTTCCACAAGATCGAGAGAAAATTCCATTTTACGTTTGCCAATCACGGGTTTCAAATGGCTATCCTCTGTACATCGAGTTGTTACTTTTTTTTTTGTGAAATTAATATTCGAAAACGGTCGAGGTATACGTAATACCTACAACTAATTCCGCAATCGCGACACATAATACATGTGTCTTATTAGAAATTGAAGAGATATAACTTTCTCTTTTACTAGCATATAGGTGCGCTATTCAAAATAGAAATGACATAATTACTAGTTTAGACTATAAGTTCTTAATAACGAGCAGACGAGAGTCGGGCAATAACCCAAGCCAAGAAAATGTATCAAAGTTTGTTGCACAATAGTCGATTAACGTAATGATGCAATACCTGCATTGTTTTACAAACATATAAATAAAATATATATTCGAAGCCCACAACAATTCATCTATATAAATGTATATATGCTCGCTCTTTCTCGCTAACGTTGAATAAGCAAATGAATAAATAAACATTTTGAATGGGATACACTGTTGGCTATACAAATGGTGTGGCCTCGGTTGCAATAATAAACGAGTGACTGTCGTTTTGGCCGCGTGTGGCTCGCACTGCATTCGCTATACATTAATTTTCCTCCTCTAGTTAATAACCGATCGCGGGGGTTGGCAACGATAAGACTTTGATTCAATGATTGAGAATGATCAATGTTATTTTGTTGGAGAATGCCCGGGCGAATAGTAATTTGTTATTCGATCTCGCGCGCAAGGGCTACTCGATGTTTATACGATGATATTCTGCTCTCCCTCCCTCCTCGCCTCCCACGTGATTGATGGACCACGATGCACAATTATTCAAGATAATGGCAAAACGTTATAGCTCGGGTTTACGACCAATTACAATGTAAATTTTCTAACCCGAGCTTTTCTAACTAAAAATAAAAAACAAAATCTATAATGTATAGCTTATATACATTCTTAGCTGCAGCGCAGAAGGCAGCAAATTATGCTCGCGCGATTTCTTTCCATCATCAGTTCTTGTCCGTGAAAAGCAAGAAATATGCGTGCGCCTTCGGCGTACTTGTATTCTTAGCGCAGCCGGCTCGTCTTTCAAATATAACGTCATCTTTCATTTCATTTTGCACATGTCGCGAAGCAGGTCAGCGCGCCGCTCGGTGTCTCTTTTCAAATAGAAACTACTACACGTCTGCAAGTGAAGTTAAAACAGCGAGGCTCGCTCGAGTGAAACCGTATTATAGCTAAAACGTTCGTGCGAATGTGTGTATATATACGTATATATACCGAAAGAGAAAAGAACGACTCTAGAGCTTCTTTTGACTTCGTTACTTCTCTTTTTTTACTCGCAAAATACCCACTTGGAAGGTCGAGAAATCGCAAAACGTGCGATGCATAGGGAAAAAAAAGGAACGACGAAGTGGGAAGAAATTGATATAACCGACACGCAGGACTACGGCATACAGCGAGACGGAAATTCGATTTCGAGCGTTCGCGGCCGTTTGGATTTTCGTGCCTGGCAACGACGTCGCACGTCTCTCCCTTCGTGTTCGACATAAATATCATCGCAGCCGATGGTACGAGCCACGCGCGCGTTGCATTCCACCCGGTTATCGACATTATTTCTCGTTATGTACTCGTTATACGCGCCCGCGCCCGCGTGTTATTTCGCCGCGCGGCTAACGAGCTTTGCGAGCTCGCGGTCACCGCACGCGGCCGACTCTCTCTTTCTCTCTCTCTCTCGCTTAAGTGAATTATAGATAACAGACGCTTGGCTCACCGGTCTCTCTCTCTCTTTGCGTTTCGCGCGGCCTTTGTTTACTCTGTTAAATTTATTTTGCCGACAATGTTTTGGCTTAAGAAAGCTAACGACGTACTCGAACACTTTATTGTTGCTTTTTTCTGAAATGAAATTTTATTGAAAAATACATTATTCGGTCGGGCAAAATACTCCAGCCGCTCGTTATTATTATTTTCTCATATATTTGCAACCTCGTTTTTTTTTCACTGACGAATGTATATTAACGCGTCTATTTCATTGCAACGCGAGGCCCGCGCACGGCAACAACAATACGTAGATACTCGGTATACGCAAACAACGCCGAAGGGGTGAATAACGAAAAAGTTCGTCGCGCGCGTATATATATACGGTTATTCTAAATTAATGACGCGAGTCGGCAATGTCCGCTCCCTCTTCTCACTTTTTCCCCATTTCGCTCTGCTTCCGCGTACCCGCAGCGAGCAGCCGCGTTGATTGTTATTGCTATTATTCCAGTAGGGGATGCGCACCCCGCCGCCGCGTTAGCACCGATAGCAGCACAAGTCCTAAAAAATGGAAATGGAAAATATGACGAAGCGAAGGATTTCTCGTATATACGAACACATAGACATCAGAGCCTGCGTGAAATTGGATGACGCAGGAGTGGCTCTCCCTTTCCGGCGGTGAAACACGCACGTTTGTTTACGTAATTCTGCGAGCTGCATAATTCGCGCTGGAAATCGCAGCTGTGCGCGAGAGAGAATAACTCATCTGCATGCGCGCGCCGATTGATTGCGCGTTTTCTTCATGGAAGCTATATTCTCGCGTGCGATTTTCTCGTACAATTCATATTTATGATCGTGTGATTTACACCGCGATTCTCGCTCCATCGTCCGGCAACCTTGGAAGGTCCGACTACTGCGCGTTGGCAGAGGCGTTTCTCGTTCGCGTTTTAATTCGCCGTGATATTGCAAAAATACATATATACGCGTTAACGTAATCTGTATATATGTATGTATATACACGAGAGTAGCTCTCGCGAATCCAGGTCAAATTCGTATAGCCCTTGTCAAGAGGGAGAGAGAATGAACATTTAAATCGCAGCATTTTGGCGGGTATATATATACATACTCTGCCATGGCGGCGATTTTCAACGCTGTATTGTGTGTATCTTGCGACGACAATTGCCATTCTAATTATATTGCTTTATCGCTCGCGGAGAGTACCGCGAGCGCGCGCACCGTAATGACCGTGGGAACGTCTTTGTTGCCGCTCCTATATATAGAGAACCACCGTCACCGCCGCCACCGCCGCCTCGCCGTCACTGACGTAATTTCACTAGCGGGATGTGTTGCTGCTGTTGCTAGTCTATACTCTACAGTCAGATACAACTGACTTACAATGCGCGTATATATACCTGTATATGCAGAACGCGAGTTCCGATGCTATACCTTTTCCAACTTTTTTTGAGAGTCATCGTCGTCGCTGCTGTTTGCGGCTCTATATAGGGGACTTTGTTCGATGTATGTGTTGGAAAGTGTGAGGGTGGAGTAGTGATGTTGGATTACATGCGGGTCGTGTGTGTACACACGTGTTCGCTGCCAGTCTATGTGGCTTGGCTCTCGAAGATTCTTTAATCGTCCATAAAACTTTGAGAAAATGGTGTACTTTCACTTTGTCTAAAGCAAGAGAGTCGGCGCGTATTTTCAAATTCGAATTCTATCAGCGCAAAGTAAAGCGTGAGAACGGTCTGGCTGTAATTTTCGCGGTTCAAACTACATTGTAGTTCAAATTCGACGATGGAAAAATATTGTCTTTATTGCAAGTCAATTGGTGCGTTTAAAGGGTTAGATTAGAAAGTTGCCTCTGATTCGAATGCAAATTATTCAAGCGCCGAGAGATAAAAGTGTGTATCTAGCGAGAAATAATCGTTGAATATATCCTGAATACAAATATTTATATTTTCATATAGGGTATCGTGCGGAGAAATCCGCAAGGTTCTTAAATACTCTTGACATAGTAATTAAATTGTCACACTGAAATATTATTAACGATGAATCAGTATAATTTGTAGTATAAGAATGCTTAGCTAATCGTGAACATTGTCTCTCATTGTTCATGGAAAATCATCAAAACGACTCTCGAGAACAGCTTTAAATAAACTTCTTCTACAATGAATATAACCGAACAAAACAAGGAAATTCCCACATTTTTTGTTCCCAGATTAGTTATATCCATTGCGTTACATAAGAAACGGTATAGAAATAGCCTTTATTTTGTAAATTTACAAAAATAAAATACATGTAGAAGTCTCTGTATCGCAGTATGGTTCATTATCAATAATATCAAGTTATATAAATCAAATATTGTATTGCACATTCGTTCGTATATATCACAGTTGGTTACATTGTTCTTAAAATAAATATTCCGTAGAATAAGTCAAATGTCGGTAATACAAAGCGAGCTATATCTAAGTCATAAAAATAAAATCATTTTGTCATTAATAATATAAATCGTCAATAAAGTCCGCATTATTGTCAAAAATAAAAATCAAATCTGTTCGTTAATTGATAAAATTCTACAGAAAATAATGTAGACTCATTCACGCGCTCATGCATACAATAAATACACTCACTATTTTTAAAACTAATATATGGGACAGAACAAGTTTATAAATAATACACGCAAATACATAAATAATAAATAATTATTGCCCCGATAATACATATGGCGGACTAGTCCAGCGTTATTAAGTGTTCCCGCACTGCTGTTCGGAATCTGCACAGTAGTCAAGATGGGGGAATAGTAGTGCTTCTGCGAGTCTTTTGCGTAGAGCCTCGGTGGTGTGTTTCTTAAAGAATCGCAAACTGTAAAATATTCTATTAAATTTTTTGGTTACTGCATCAAAGTTCGGCTCCCAAGTTAATGTAGAATCTAGTACAACACCAAGACTTACGACCGTGTCAGAAAATGGCACGACAATACCCCTCCCAACATCAACGCCAGGGAGGCCAAGCTCCTTTACCTTGTTAATGATTTTGGAAGTACCAAAAATTATTGCTTTCGTTTTTTCAGCGTTGAGTTTGAGATGAGCACGATCGGTCCACTCCGACACGGATTCTGCTGCTCTGCTAAGTAACTGTGTTCCCCCATTTAGGTTGTCCTTACTAACGTGTATATAGATTTGCAGGTCGTCAGCGTATAATATATATAATTAATCGAAGGGCTATTAAGTGCCTCTTGGATGTCGTCAATACGGTACAGGGATTACTGCCGAGCACTCGGTGGTGGTGGTGGTATGTGTCGAACAAGAAACGCGGACGCAGAGTTCATTTCGCGCTTGTATAACATAAAAGGTGCATCGAGCCCGTTTCGCTCATCATCGGCTTATCGCGGCACTTTTATCGGGCATGCAACAGCGTTCGCGAGCGAAATATTCAATGCGCGGCTGTGACGACACGAAGCCCCCGATAAGATGCGGCGCAACGACGACAACCACGCGCAGAGTGTATTGTTTGTTAGAGAATATTCGTAGTGAGCGCGTGCGCGTTCACGCAAGCCATGAAAGCCTTTTATAGCGAGTCGTATAAAAAGTGTTCCGTCTCCTTGATTCCCTGGTTCTCTCTCGCTCACTCACGTGTACGTATATACATGCGCGTATACCGCTGCAACAGCCGCGTATAGGTTTTTCCCGCCGCTGTGTCACACGACGCGGGAAAAGCTCTCGCTTTCGTTCTCTACGCTGTACGCTTGAATTTCCTTTTTCACCCGCTCTCACAGCGTGCGTATACACACACGTTTTGCTCGTCTGTTTATTTTCCTTCATTCCGCGGCAAGTATTTGCATTATCGCGCCAATAAAATTCACTCGTGCGCGAATTAATTTTGCTTTCCACGCCATACGTGCGCGCTGCTCTTCCTTCACCTCCTCTTTCTATGCCATGTTCAATTATGGAAAAACGTTTTACTCGCTAACGTTGGCAAGTAACACGTCGTCTATATACATGAGCTTGTTTAACAGCAACGTCGCGTCTGTTTGTTTAGCTGTCGAGCGCCGAGTTGTGCGTCGATTTTCCGCTCTTTATATGCCCGATGAATTTTTACGAATTTACCTTCTAATGAAGTTTTGGCGACTGTGTTCCGCGTCCCTTTGCCGCTCGAAATTGTTACAGTAATTGCTTAGGAATTAAGTTCTTAATTAAGTTTTCGCGAGCTGAAGTTTCGAATGAAGATTTTTCGGTGTGTTCCAGTTTCCCTGCAAAATACATGAGCCAAATGTACTCGCTAAACTTCGTTAGACTGAGATGTTCAGGAATGAAGTGAATTAGAATTGGAGTTAGTTTTTCAGCTCTAGCTGGCAAATATTCCACTCTAATTAAAGTAAAACAACAGATACAATCTTCTTGTGTGCAGTGCAGCGAGCATACACGTGGCATTGCAAATTTAACGACGCAAATAGCAACATTTTCTTAATGAAAAGGTTCTTAACCATATCTCTCGCATTATGTACTCTAAAAAACAAATGAAAACCATGATATCCAAATTTTTGTTTGAAATTTTAAAGCAAATAATTTTCACTTCCACAAAATAATTTTCGACGTCCTCCCGCGATGACAAACTATCATCGCCGCCATCAACCAACTCTGTTTCAAAACGCTAATTTTCCTCGCACCGCTGCCCATCAAACTGGACAACCACGAGCGCGAGCTCTCTCTAAAGAAAGCTCTTTGGCGCTGAATCTCGTTTCTCGCCCGCGACTATAATTACTACGCCGAGAGAAGCTGCATGCTGTAGCCCGCAGACTCGCCCTCGAACCGCACTTTCTCTCTCTCTCTCTGTATATAAATTCAATTATATCTCGGCACGGAGCAGCTGTTCTCCCGTCGCCGACGCATTTAGCTCGCGGATGCTTTTTTCGCACCGCACGTGCATGCGCACACGCTTCTCCCACTCGAGGTATACGCGCACGCGTCTAATAATACAGGAGATGTGCGCGCGAAGTTATGCGTCTGGTATGCGCGTGGTGAGCTTGGGTGGCCCCTTGTCTTTTGTTTGAATTATTGATGTTTGTCGCTTGTGGCTATGCGTGTGTGTGTGTGTGTGTGTGTGTGCGCACAATAGCGATTTTCTCATCGTCTCGTGTAACGGGGGGTTTTCGGTAGCCAGTAGATATGAACTTTATTATGCATTGAATGAGAAGCTTAGCTTCTTAAATTGTATTTCGAAATACGGGCGATGAAATATGTATTTATACTATACGCATTAGCAATATAAAAATACGCACGTTAAAAGGCAAAAGTCACAATTTATTCAAACAAAAAGATAAATTAATCGTGAATCTTTGGCTGTTTTGGCTAAGGTGAGCGCACAGAATATAAATATAAACAAATGAGTAACGAGAATGCTTGCTTTCAACGTGAGATCGTTTACAGCGTCCAAACTGCGTATACCGCGAAAACTTTCGCCTTACGTTCGCGAAAAAGCAAAGTTCCTCCTAGATTTGATGAATGAACAAAACGCGCGTCTCAGACAAGTTTATTTACGCAGAACTGCTCTACTCTTTCTCACCGTACGCTATACTTGCGTATACCTACATATACATATACACATCGCAGGTTTGTTTAGAAGAACCAAGATAGAAAATAAGATCGCGCACACCGCAAGCTGCTGCTCAGAAGTATTCGCTCGCTATACACCATCCCCTTGTATTTTCTCTCTTACCCGCGCTCACAAGAGAGAGAGAGGGAGAGAGAGAGAGAGAGAGAGAGGGAGTAGCAAAAACGGACTCTTCCGGTCGGATTTCGCAAACTCCATTACGAAGTTCGGAGCGCGCGAGCGAGCGCGGCATCGCGCGTTGTACCGAAAATTGAAACGAATCGCGCGCGCACTCGTCCTCTCGAGTTTACGTTTATATACGCAGAGGAGGGAGGATAGCTGTATACGCGCACACACACATATACATACATAAGGAGAGCCGGCTTCTAGAGCACTTTCTTACATGCGCTCTTGGGGCCAACTTCTTCGACCCGGGCCATGATTTATGCGCGCGCGGCCAGACTTTGGATCTCTCTCTCTCTCTCTCTTGGTCGGCGCTTGCACTTGTGTTTTGTGCGCGCGAGGGCTGCTTGCCTTTCCAGATAAATGGATTGATGAAACTTTTACATAAGTTTTCCAAACGGTCTGCGGTCGCCGCCATGACCGCATAGCCTTACACTCTATATGCTATACTTTCTTGTAGCCGCTGCTACTGCTTGTGTGCTCTTCTTCTTTTTTTTCTCTTTCATATCGTCGTGTATGAAGGGCTGTGTTGGAAACATAAACTCACCCAGCAGCTACTGTTTTCGCTCGCAGATTTTGGTGCGTTCAATAAATGAAAATTAAGACTTCCCTTTGTGGTGGAGCTTTGGTTAATTATCAAATACAAAGTGTTCCAAAAATGTATGTTTTACTACATATATTTGGATAGAGGCGACAATTCTAAACCGAAAGTTCCTTAATACCATTTTTGATATAGGTAGTTTTTTAATCCCTAATGTATGAAAATCATTCATTCTTAACAGAAAATGTATATATCTATATTTATAAGGCAATATCTATAGATATACATTTTCTATTAAAAATGAATTATTTTGATATATTAGAGATTAAAAAACTACTTATTATATAAAAAAATGGTAAAAGAACTTTCGGTTTAGAATTTTGTCCTCTATCCAAATGTATGTAGTAAAATATACATTTGCAGAACAATTTGTACATATATTCAATTGAATTTATAATAAATGATCGGTATTGCTTTACAACATGGAAAATAACTGTTGAAATGTTACATTACGAAATTACAATATAGGTTCTAAAACGGATATATCTCAGCATTAAATGGTTCTATTAAATGTTCTAATTTAATTACACGCACTGCTACATGTTGATATGCGGTAAAATATGTACCGATATATAGAGCAACTGAAAACTGGAATACATATTTAACATCAAATACTCCACATACTTCGACATTCGTATTTAATGGTCCTCGAAATATTCGTATTCTTTGCTATAACTGGAATATTACGTCTGAAATATACATAGCGATACATAAAGAATGAATCTCTTTTTCGCGACAGACTATACCCGATTAATCTCTCGCACCGTCGTCCTCTCTTTATATATACATGCACTTTATGTTTATGAGTCGACGATGTATGCGTATATGGGTGTGTGTACACCTATAGATATATTATTGTTTTATTGTGGCTCTCCGTCGTTGTCATTTCCGCGTACACCCATCGGGACAGAAAATGCGCTCGCTCGGTTGTCGGTGGCGGTGGCGTTACGCAAGGTGCGCAATATCGGCGTCTTTCTCAGCACAACTAGACCGTGAAGTCTGGCCGCGCGCGATTGAATCTCGGCTTCTCCATAGCGTTCGCGCATATAAAACTCGCTCGCACAAAGGCGGGCGGCGCAGGCTGCGACGGACCTGCGCGAGCTCGCGCCTTATTATCCCCCGCCACTCTTTCTCTCTCTTTCTCTTTCTCTCTCGATCCGCCCATCGGGACTTTACAAACCTGTTTCTCTTTTGTCGACTTATATAGTCTCGTACTTTCAATTCGTCGTCTATTCTAATCGACTTTTATTTAACCTGCGACCGAATGATCGTTCCGTATACGCGAGTTTATGCATGGTGATATATATAAGTCTGTTGTAGCGTGTGTATATGCTCGTGCACTGCGCGTGCCTCGATCGCACACGCGTATATACTACTGTCTCGTAATCACCTTGCGATTTATTGCGCAAAAGCACTAGCGTCTGATTTCAGAGCGCTCGATCGTGCGAGGAATGTTTTTGTTTTATATAAAAAAAAAGGTTATTGAAAAGTAAGAGCTACGTATACGTATCTGCAGGCGAGCGATTCTTTATTACACGTAGTATGACTAAAGTGCGGTTTTTGTAACACAGCGTGTATTCTTGGTATTATTTTTCTATATAACATTCTATGGATCTGATCAAAGAAATACTCGTTTGGTCTAAATTTTTTATTCTATAAACACTTTTTTATTCCGAGAATTTTATTGAACTATTTTAAAACACGAAATTTTTCTCTAATTAACTTTACAAAATGATATCGCCATAAATCTAGAACAGTAGATTTTTGTTCTCTGTAAAATCTATATATATTATATTCGATATTTTTTCTATATTCGTCGTATCTAAAATGAGAGATAAGATTTTAATCCTATCAAAGTCTCATTCTATTCCACGTTTCTACAAATTCTCTCCGGTTTTCAAACAATATCCATCAAACAGAATTTTTATCCTCCTCAACCTTTGCTTTACACAAAAAAAGGATGCTTCAATCTACTCGCTATGAAATTATTAGTATAGCCGGCCATTGGCACACTCGCACATGTATATGTATATATACTATATCGCTCGGCGTCATCACGCTCGATTGGGAGGATCCGCTGATGCGAGCGCGATGGCTCGTGTACACGATCGAGCAGCCACACCGTATACACACACACACATCTATATGTGTATTGAGTGCGTGTGTTGTATATATACCTGTACAAGCATACGAACCTCCACGCGCGCGTCGACTATCAGCCGGAGGAAGAAAATGATTTTTAACCTTTCCGATAGGCTGCCCTCGATTATATAGTTCGACGGACATCGGACGAGACACACAATGGGGCTCGGCTTGCCCTCGCGCGTACAGGTATATATGTGTATATCTATATAGACGTGCGCGCGGCTCTCTTTGTCTTCCGTATAGGTGTGCGTGCGCTCGAACGTTGAGTCTCTCGTCCCGAGCCCTTTTTTTTATATACACAAACACATACATACACCTATATCAACGTTACACACAGACATTATATACACACGCCTTTGCTGTTCCCCGGCGCGAGGCCGCCGTTGTAGTCTCGGACGGCTGCGGTCGGGGCGGAAATTAGAAAAAAGCGGGGCGCGCGCATTAAAAATTGCTAAAAGGGAATAATGGCGCTCGGGGAGTTGCCTCCGTGGTGGTGGTGGTGGCAGTGGTGTGGCCGCCGAAGAATTAAGCATAATTGAATTAGTTAATTAAATTTCGGTCAGGTGCGGTGTGGTGGCACCACGCTGCTGCTACTGCTGGCGGGGATCTGCGAAGGATTTCATTTTTCGTACTTCGTTACCTTTTTTTTGTCGAGGCGCTCCCGTTTTTCCGCGGGCTCTTTTTGGCGTAAGCGCTAATTGGAAGTATCGGGGAGAGAGAGAGAGAGAGTGGGGGTGGAAATTCGAACGGGCGTAGTGTGGTGGGTCTTTTTTACGTGGGCAGGCGCGCGCTAGATACGTCAATCCGCAGTATATTGAATCCTGTGGTCTAATGATATTTATAATTCTTCGTCGGCTGTCGATGGTTCTTCTTAATTATTTGATTTCAAAGCTACGGAATTTAAAGTGACGGCTCAGTTTATTGTAAACGTTACGATACTATTAGAGGAATTTTCAAATTATAAAATGTCACTGTTTACACGTTTTAAAAACTATTTCTCCCTGATTTTCTTTTTAAACGAATTTAGCTCAAACTTTGGTAAAACAACAATTTTTTCGCTCGAAAAATACGTATCTCTATATTTATACGCAAAATTTTTACAGAAGGTCGAAAAACGTACATTCAATATCCTGCAAGCTTTGTACACAGATACGTCGAAATCCTTTATAGTAAAAATTCCGTTCGATGCGAAAAACGAAATAAAATACAAGGTCAAAAAAAAGAGACCGGAGAGAATAGGAGAGAAGAAAATGGAGCCAAACACGTCAACGTCTTTTCAAACAAAATTGTAAACGTCCGAATGAATTCCGATAGGCGCTCGCATCGGTAGATATAGGGAGAAATGAGCTCTCGCGAATCAATTCGCTAGCACGAGAGAGCGCTGACCGAAAAAAATGTGACTGTCAGAGATTTACCCCGGCCGTCGGCGAGGGCGGCGACGTTGACATTCCGGGCAAAAGCCCTCGGCATTATATATATACGCCGGCGCAACGCACAGAGGGGAGGGTAGGGCATCGAGAATCGGCTTTGCGGCGCCGTCGCTCTTCCTCCTCTCTCCTTCTCTTTCCCTCTCCGGAAAAGCGACTAACGCGCGCAAGCAACAAATGATTTCTCCGTCGGTATTATTTTACCCTCGCTCTTAAAATCCCTCGGCCCTCGCCTCTTGCCCCGTGCGACCATATAACATCTCTCTCTCTCTCTCTCTCTCTCTCCCCATCCTCTCGTCGCTTGTGCGCACCCGCGTGGCTCTGGACATACGTCCCGGAACTCGCGCACCGCAGCGCGCGCACCACTACGCGCAGCCGCTTGAGAAACGAGCGCGTCGTCTTGATATAAGCGGCTTACCCACGGGCCTCGCGAAATTGCGATATAGCTTTTCTCTTCTCCTCTTCCCTCACTCCCTTCCTCCCTCAGCTGCCTCCACCTCTTTCCTCGTTTGCTCTCTTCCTTTTTCTGTGTGCACTCCTACTTCTCTTCTCTTCTTCCTCTCTCTCTCTCTCCCTCTTCTCTCGGCTTTCTCTACTCGCGCGCCATTCTCTTGCGTTTGATAGTGCTCTTTTTTTCGTAAGAGGGACCGAAATGCTTAACGAGACACCTTTTGCGAGTTTGTAGCTGATACATTTTTCATTTCATTCTAAAGGCGGCTCTCTTCTTCAATGTCCGTTTGTAAAAAAAAAAGGAAAAAAAATTACAAAATAAGGTTGTCTTAAACAGAGTCAGCGGGAAGGAGACTTTATTTTCAGATTGAATTACTGTTTGAATGGAGTAAAACTTTACTATTTTTCATAGTAATATGTATAAATCATGGCCGTGTATGATCTATTTACCAGTTGCAACATAGATTTTGATAGCACACCGTATTTTTTGTAAGAGCTATTTCTCTTTATCCCCGAAATATCTATTTTTATTATTTCCATTACGTAGGTACAGGCCCCATTTATCTTCATATTATGAGACCGTGCGTGTCGGCTTAAATGTTTCCGCAATTCACACGATAAATCTAAACTTACCTCACATGTGCGCCTTTTAGTAGGAAATCTGTGAATATCCATCTCTCTCAAGTTCTTACGTTAAAAATATGTTGACAGCCAAATTGCACGCGTGATGTAATCGGAAAGATGAAGCATATCACTAATGATCTACTAGTATACCCAAAAATATCAAGGATCATTGTAAATTGTCATGGAAACTTTAGCTCTTTGACAAGCGATGTATATCTAATGTTTTACATTTATCAGAATAATCCATAAACATGCTCATTGTAAATCAAATATAATTATTATACCTTCTAAAGTTAAGCAAATTATATAGTTTTGATAAGCTCAAGAGTATAACGGAGTGACGCCTTCAAAGGCTAATGCCGAGTATACTCTCAGTCAAGGATACAGAAGCACTTAATTCCCAGCATTTAATTCACCCCAACGCGACATAGTAGCACTCTCTCTCTCTCTCTCTGTCTCTGTCTCTCTTTCTCTCTGTACGCTATATAAAAGCCGCGCGCGTTGCAGCAGCAGCAGCCAACGCGGGCGGTGTTTTGTAAATACTTGCACCGTTTCACAGAGGCGCCGCCGCGGCGCGTCGCAGTACAGAGCGGGAGAGAGAAAGACAGAAGCTCGCGTCTTTTTGTGTGTGTGTGCCGCTGCGTGGTTCACGCGCGACTATATACTTACCCCGAATTTTCATGCCATTTCGAAACTCTGCGGAATCATGCATATATACACCCACAGCGACAGCTCATTGACTAACATGCGCACGTGGGCGTGTGTGTGAGCGTTTGCATTGTGGCATAGAGCGAAGCAGAGCGCTTTTCAGACTGACCTTGCTTTTATATATATATATATATATACACATATACAGTAGCTCGCCTCCGCCGCACGTACACACACACACACAACGTACGCGCCGCAACAGCCAGCAACAGCCAAAGCGTCCCTCCCCCATTCTTTACTTTCTTTATGTATATATACTACTACGCGTGTACACCAATGTGTGTATATATATCTATACGTATATATCTGTATATCAGCATACTCACTATGTACTTCGCTTGTGCTCATTGGCCGTCGCCCCTATCGCCCGCATCTCATTTACATGTATACGTATAAATGCCCGACAAAGAGGGAATTAAAATATAAGACGGAAAGGAGAGAGCACACATATATAGAGTATGCCTTGTGTGTTTAACCAAGTGTGCTCGAGCAGAAATTAAGACGAGAATTTGGTTGCTTAACAAAACAACCCACTTAAAAATTGGTTCATTGCACAGCTACGTTCAGAGATTTTGCAAACAATCAATTTCTGAAGTTTTGCTATATGCTATGATAAATGGTGTTAAAAAAATAGCCGCACGTAATGTAATGCGTATGATAATCTCGCAACTTATCCATTCACTCCGTAGACAATGTTCCTTTCTGTGTACGCATTGGACGAATCGTGCTTGTCATGCAGTTCTCTATCAAACTGATCGACGACTACAAGCAAATGGTATACACACATATATATATATATATATAGTTGACAATGCGAGTCCCCTTCGGGAACAATAGATTCTGCTTGAATTCTGCTTGAATTCTGCTTGGTTAGACCGTGAACCTCTAAAGAAAACGCTGTAATTGCACTCGCCAGTAACGCAACTTTTTTGCTTTTTTTGTGTTTTCAGAGCATAAAGAGAGAGGAGTACCCGGAAGTCATCCACGGAAGAAGCTGGGAGAGCACGTCGATATAAATGACGTAAAAGCGAAAATAACGGAAGCGACGTCACGCTAACTTGCTATCCCTTTCTCTCTTTCTCTCTCTTTCTCTATCTCCTCCTCTTCTCATCTCTCTACTCTCCTCTCTTTCAGAGTCCCACGTTTCCCCCCGGATTCCACCCGCCTCCATCCTCCATCCTCCCGGACCCGAGATCCAATCCGGCTTTCTCGACCTCTCTCTCGATCTTCGGCTTGTTTATCGCTTTGTCGTCTGCCGCCTCTTTGCGCGCGCACACACATACACATACTCGTGAACGAGCCATCCTTCCAATCTCTCTCTCGCAGTGACGGAGTTGAAAAACCAGCGGGAAATCGCTATTTTTCTTCCCTTCCCCTGGCTTCCCATCGAGACTTCCGCATAACCTTTATCCGTCGACTAGCTGCAGTAGCAGGCAGAAAAAAAGTATCGAGAGTGTCGCACACGAAAAGCATACACCGCTGCCCGTCGCTGTATTGCCCGCTAACAACCACTACACACCGCAGAGCCGCCAGCATATCCAACCGACAAATTATCTCTTCTCAATGAGAAGGCCAACCGGCGACGAGGATCGTGCAGCAGCCAGTAGCAGTGACATCGTCATCATCATCAGCAGCAGCAGCAGCAGCAGCTGCAATCTGCGAGCTTGAGCCGACCGTGTACTTAGCTTGGAGAGCTTTCAGCGCTTAGCGGCTCCCACCTCGCTACCCCCGCAGCGAGATACCGCTCGCTCTCTCTCTCTCTCTTAGTCGCGTACAGCAACGAGGGAGAAACAACGAAAGTGCAACAGTAGGAAGAAGAGGAGACGGAGGTACGGACCGGTTGAGAACGTGTCCCGCGCGAACGCCCTATATACGGACTATAGTCCACGCGCTCGTTTAGATTCTAAAGTTTTTTCGATTTACATTCGTTCTCGTTTAGTGTTGAACTGCAAAGAGACTTTGCCGCCGCGAGTCTTTGGGATTAGAGTCTTGCTCGCGTTTTTTGTCGCGAAACTCTACACTTGAAGATAAAATCCCTTCTTGATCGATCATCTTCCGAGAGGTATCAATTCAGTAAAACTCGAGTACTTTGGCGGTTGTATAAGCGAGAGATATAGAAGCGAGGTAATAATTGGGGTCGCCTCTCGCTGAGGAGATATCGAGGGTACAAGCTCTCTCTCACATTCGCGCACGCGCGTGGCAAGTGGTCGAGTGAATGGCTGAGAGATGAGTTTACGTAAGAGATGAATGACCTGTAACGAACGGCTCAAATTTTGCTCGCGATATCTATATTCAAAGCAGTTTTCGACAATATATAGTACACAAATCGATAAGCTTTTCAAGGTTCTCCTTAAAGTACGAAAAATATATTACAACTAATTTTATTCTCGTGTTTTTTTTTAGTACGCCGTTCTCTGTAACTATAACTTAAAATAAAAAAAAATCAGCATTTACGAGGCGGTTCATCTTGAGTTACAAGGAGATCGCGATTAATGTTGCTTTTATAACCTCAATATATATATATAGAAGCGCGGTTGAGAGAAAGTGCGAATGAGTCTGGAGTGAATGTATGCGTAATAGCCCCTCGTCTTCGCAGCGAGAACCCCAATAATTACCGTCTTTGCAATATATACCAGTTGAAAAGATAGTCGTCGTCGTCGTCTACCACGGCGCGCGAGTGAAATCCGAGAGGCAGCATCAGAGAGCAGAGAGCAGCCCGCGCGAGCCCCATCACAGCGGATTCGGCGAGCGAGAGAGGAGGATTTTCAAGAGAGCCCAAGGAAGAGATGGCTATGGTCAACATGAACAATCTACTCAACGGCAAGGATTCACGTTGGCTGCAGCTCGAGGTCTGCAGAGAGTTCCAGCGGCAGAAGTGCACCCGACCGGACACGGAGTGCAAATTCGCGCATCCGCCGGCCAACGTCGAAGTGCAAAATGGACGAGTCACCGCGTGCTACGACAGTATTAAGGTCAGTCTCTCTTACATTTTTATTCTTTCTTCATATCTCGTTAGAATCAATTGTCAAAATATACATTATCGACCCATTAACGGATCATCCTTGGGGTACTTTGAAGGATTGATTTCCTTCTTTTGTTTCATTTGCTTGGGATTTTATAATTATCAATTTTCGTCTAAAGGCGGTTAATCAAGCCGCAAGAAATTTCATCAAATTATATTTCAAAGCAATTTAGCGCCAAGCTAATTATTACCAGAATTTTAAAATATTACACTTTCCCGCTGTGACATTTTTCTCACGCACAAATGTGCCATCATTCCCTCGTGATTATGATTTATATTTTCGCTTTAAAATGCTCCATATATACTTTTTTTTTTGTTTTTAGCGCTGCGTGCGCGCGAATTAAGAGAACTTTTAAAACCCCGGGAACGTTACAAAGTCATTCGTTGAATGGAGGGAATTCGTTAAAACTGCCGAGCTAGCTTCCTTTAATTAAATTTCAACCTTCAACTTTAGGTGCTGTAATCGCTTTAATTATTATTCAATTTGCCGTATGAAAGTTTTTCATTAGTTTAACAAAATTTATTTTATTTACGTGCCGCGCAATGTATACACACACACGCGCGTATATAACACGTTTCACATTAATCGTCTGCCTCGCGCGTGGTCCTATTCTTTTTAATATAATCAACTGCCTATTAAGGCAACTAATTACTTCATTTAAAGTCCAATTAATTTAGCTAAATTCCAAAAAGTCAGATATTAGCTGCGCAACGCGATCCTAAGGCATAATTGCCTCTATCTTCAATTCAGAGCAGCGAAGCTTACAAAATTCCTCCCTACTCGCTGCACCGTTTCTGTCGCATAACGAGAACGTCTCTCCGACGTTTTTCGAAAGCCGAACTAGTTCACTGCGGCCGTACTTATGATAATTTGTGCGCTGGCTCTGTAAGTTACAAGGATAAAGCGAAAAGGAAATCGCAAAATTGCCTCGTTCGAAGTCACGAACAAAGCCAAAGGGTGAGAGTGAAAGACGGAGGTCCGGACTGTTTCGGTATTGCGGTCGCTCGATTATTACAACTTTTAATTTCTAATCGTTCTATCGCGCTCTGAGCGAGCTCTCGCACATATAATACACGTATATACCGTGCGAGGCAACGGGAACGAAGCGCGGAACTTTGAAACGCGCAGAGGTGCGCGCTGCACGCTCCCTCGCGTGCTCGCTACATTAGCCGGCCTACATATCGAGCGCGGCCGGCGGCAGCGACGGCGACTACGGCAATCGATATTCCAAAAAGAATTCGAGGATATCGTGCGAGAGAAGAACGATTATTGTCTTCTTGCGCGCTTTAAAGAGAGAGAGAGAGAGAGAGAGAGAGAAAAAAAGAAGCTTATCGTGTCTCAGCCGGCGCGTGTATAAATCAGGATGAAAGGCGAATGTATATATATAAAGGATTGACAATACGTTGGCGGTTCTCTCTATCTCTCGGTGTTCGCCTCCCCCCCTCTCTCTCTCTTCCCCTTTTTAAGAGGCATCTATCAGCATTGTTGCTCGTTACATTAGAATAAAAATCGCTTTAGTCCTTTCCATAAGTGCTGTAAAGTATTGCTATTATTTTCCAATACGTATATAATTTACATTCGGATTTTATTCGGCCAGTGTGCGAATGTCGATACATCGTCGCGTTTTAAAATTTCCTTTTTTTATGTGCCCATTTATACGACTTAAAACCTGTCCAAAAGCATGATAAAGCACTGAATAATATTATTATTTATATTGATATATTAATCATTATATTGTTGTGATGATAGTTTAGTATTGTTTAATCAACATAATAAACTAAGTTACTAAATGTTAATATATTTGTTAAAATACGAAACAAACTTGAATCATTAATATGGCGATAGGCGATATTTATGTTTCATCAAAGAACCAGGAAAGGAGGTGATTAAAAATTGTTCAGCATTACAAAATAATGTGATTCATCGTTATCCAACCAATGAATTAAAAATCAGCGTGAAACAATGCACGATTGCTATCGATGCCATAAAAAAAAGTGTCAGCAACATTTTGAGCTTGTACAGCGTTCAATGTATTTTAATGGGGGTCCACGGTCTCTCTTTCCGAATTAACGAACGGGTGAAAAATCGCAACGCATCGGCTTTCTCGATTCGCTTCCTTCTAGACACTTTATATATATATAGGGAACCTGTCGCTTCTCTTTCTCTCTCCCGTTCTCTCGTTCTTTCTCTCCAATGCGGCAAGCCCCGAAAAAGGCCGGTTTCGAGCATGGCGAAGAGAGAGAAAGAGAGAGAGAGAGAGAAGGAGAGAGAAAGAGTGAGAAGACAGGCCGAAATGCGCCGGTGGGTCGCTTTTTCAGATAAGCTGGCAACGCTGTCTCGAGTTTTAGCGTCGCAGCGACTCTCGCTTTTATCGGCACTGCTGCAGCGCGGCGCAGCCGAGGAAAAAAGAGAAAGAAGAGGAGAAAAGGCGAGCCGAGAGAGAGAGAGAGAAGAGCTGTATACGCGTGGCCTCCTATACTCCCCGCTTCTCTCTTTTCTTTCTCTCTCCTCCCTATGAGCTACACACACGTCCAATTTTCGAGAGAGCGAGCGCGAGCGAGCGAATATCGTTAATCGGAGCCATAAATTTCGCCCGCGGCGTGCGCGCAGGAAAAAAGAGCACGATTAAGGCCGAGCGCGAGCGAACGAGCGGGCAAGTTCGCTACGACACTACGGTTTCACGTTTGCGTGCGTCTCTCTTTCTCTTATTCTCTCTCTGTCTCTCTCTCTCTTTTTTCGACAAACGTAACTCGATAGTAATGTCCCGGCTCGTTACGAGCGTATTTGTCGCGAGGCTCAAGCTGGATTCGCATTTTCTTTTTCTCCTTATTTCCCTGCTTCTCTCTTTTTCCACTTTTTTTCGCACTCCGGCGCTCTTCCGCCTCTCCTCTTTCTCGCTGTTCCGCGTATATTTCGGACACTTAAAACTTTCTTCCGTTCCTCGGGCTTCTTGTTAACGTAGCTCTTGTAAAAATAACACTACTCGTAACTATATAGTGAAGAAAGTTCGGCCATCTGGCCTGAGTATAAGGCTAACTTTTGGAATAAGAACTCTCGTGGCTCGTCTTCAACCCGTTTTCTTAACTGAATATATATTCCTCGATTTCACCATCCACAACATTATCAAAACCACCACAAATTCTAATTAATCTGTATCATCACGATATTTCAAACGATTATATCAATAATTGCTTCTATTATTCGCAAAGTCAAAAAGCACGTAATTTCCAGCGAAACAGGCATTCTAGGAAGCAAGTGTAAGTAGAAGCTGATCTCATTGGTGGCGCGTGCAGCGTCTTTGAACGCTATCGCTCGCTCCTCTTTGCCTCTTTTCGCGAAGGCGTCGATTTCTCCATCCCCCCCCCGTCAGTTCTTAATCCACTTACCTGGCGTTCACGGCGCGCGATCTCTGAGAAAAGCTCGTTTTCGCTTCTCTTTTACCGGCGACGTACGAGAGATCAAATACACTCTCTCTTTCTCTCTCTCTCTCTCTTTACCTCTCGCGATTTTAAAATCGGATCAACTCAGTATTTCCCCTCGAAATTCCCTTTTTGGCTTCGCTCCCTATATATATCCTTCGCTTCGAGTGCGCTGTGCAGCTGCATCTAAGCTCGCGCAGCGGAAGATATCGCGCTCAGCCAGTATCAGGAAAGTACAAGAGGGCAGCGTTGGCCACTACTGCATCGTCGGCGTGTATGCCATGAATATTTATAGCCATGAATAGTAATTTCTATGTCATCGACAACCTTGACGCGCGAACGAGCGAATAAGATGGAAATGTCCCTTGGACGTCTCGCGCGCGCGTTCATCGTCTCGACTATACTATGCGTGCGTATATGTGTGTCTGTATATTTGCTGGCATTATCGGCATACATTATAACAGCAACGACGACGTGCTTCCAGAGGAATTTCATCCGTTGGCGGGTGCATGCGTATAGAGCGCTGTCGGCCGGATGGACGGAATGCATTGCGCGCTCGCACACGCGGGTGATCTCGACTTTCACTTTTATACCAGCACACGCGCATATATATACGTAATACTTGGTTATGCCGACTGGATTCCTTTTTTCTTTCCCAATGCAAATGCGCGGGATGCTGCGGGCGACGTTTCTCAAATACACGATGCGCCTTTTGTACTATTTATCACACTTTAGCAAGACGTTTTTCGTGTGATACATTATCATATTTCGAAACGCAAATCAATGATGCTGCTGAATTAAACTTATTCGTTGCTATAAACATCGTTTTAAATAGTCATCGATATAAGCCAAACATATAAGCGTATATAGTGTCCTAGAATATAGATTATGAAGAAATTAAGGCGTATACCCCACCCAACAGAACTCACACCTTCACGGGTAATAACGGTGCGCTTATTATCGGTAGTACTGTAACCTTGGGCCTCGTACAATCTTGCGAATCGTAAAAATATTTTACGGGCCAAATAATTGCACCTGTTCTGCGTCGAGATTTTTATCCATCGTGTAATGCCTCTACCCATACATCATCACGCGTATGTATACATATGTGTACACGTTGCATAATTCTGACTCGCATCCTCCCGCACACGCGGGAAATCCGCAAAGTATACCACAGCATTAAAGGGAAAAAAAGACAAACAACCGTCGGTAGCTTCTTCTCTTTTTTTTCGCAACGATTTTCGGCTCTTTATTTTGAAATATACTTCCGAGTGCTCGTGTGGTTGGACTAGGTGAAAAAAATTTTTTTTCCCCACCAAGCGGCAAGAGCAGCACCGCTGAAAGACCCTCGTAACATTACTCGCGGTTCGTTTCGCTCTCTCGAGCGCGTTCTTCTTCTCCTGCCCTTCTCGCTTTCATCATCGTATAATATAAAATACCCTCCCACTCACCTATATATATATATATATGTACGTGAAAAACGTGCACACTAGTGAGCGAGAGATTTTCCCTCGGAAAGTCAAAGCACGCGTCTCTCTCTCTCTGTCTCTCTGCTGCGGAAAGAAATATTTTCGCCATGTAGACCGGCATGTGTATGTATGTAGTAGCGGTGGCGGTGGTGGCGTTCTCGTAACGACGATACGCGATAATGCGATTACCGGCGAGCGAGCGCGCGTGCGCGCCGGGAAACTGAAAGGAAGCCCGTCGCGTTCGGGAAAATAACGAGGTTAGGTGCTGCCACTGTTGCTGCTGCTGCTACTGCTACGCGCTCTTTTTCTACGCCGCACGTACGCACGCGAGTGCGAGGTGTATACCACGCGTGATGGGTGTATGTATAACCCACGACGACGCTGACGACTCTGCTACGAGTAAAAGGAACCCCTCCCTGTACACTCTTCTGCGCTCTCTCTCTTTTCTCCACTTTGAGCTTCTTTTCTCGCCACCGCCGCGTGTCGTTTCGCCGGCAATTGTCTCTCTCACTCGCTCTGCCTCGTCATTGCGCGCGTGGAGCGCTCGGCATTCACAGGGAAATATGTCTTCTTCGCGTGCGCGTGTTTTTTTCTGTCTCTTTCTCCTCTGCTCTCCAACAGACGAGGGAGCAAAAAGGTGGAGCGCGTATGTTTGTGTCTGCTCGCATCAAGAGGGATGGCTTTTGCATTTTAAAGCGTGACTGTACACAAAAACTTCGACTGGCGTGCGCGCGCACTTTGATACCGAATGGATTTGTAACGTCTGGCGAAATACTTGCGCTCCCTCTTCGCCCCTCCTTTTCTCTCTTTGGCTATATTGGTCTGTGAAAAATTTTATTGAGAGCAAGGAAGGCTGATGCGTATGAAGTGCTCTAATGCGGGGATATACGTATACACTTCGTGTATTCGAGCCTGCTTTCATCGCATTCACCGCGACGTCGAAATGCTTTTGACTGAGACAAGTGGTAATGCTACTATACGCTACCGTTCTGCGCCTTCAGCTTTTGTACTGACCTCATTACTAGCGGGCTCTTTCGAAATTATATTTAAGATATATGGAGCGGCAACTGTTTAGAAAACATCCTGCACTTCGCAGACCATCGAATTAGCCTGCTGCCATTTCGCGAATAGAACATAAGCACTACTATGCGCTATTATATAGAATAATTTTTTCATTCATGAAATTTTACGAAGCCTTTATATGTCTTATTGCTAGGCGCAATTGATGGGCGTTTGCTGCAGCAGCAGCAGTCTGCGCTAAACGAGCCGCTTATTCCTCGCATCGCTTGTCGCGAACAAGGCGGGCTCTCTCTTGCGCACATCCCTAACGTTCAAAGGCGCAGTTATCTCCCTCCGATAATCGTCTACTTAAAGATAATTATAATCCGGGTCAAACGCATTAATTACCGGTATACGCGCGGCATATATGCTTGCAGGTCTTTGCTGCTGCTGCTACTGCCGCTTCCTCGTGACACGCGGCGTGCTCTGGTGTGTGCCGTCGAGGCTTTTCTCCTCCTTCTTTCCTCGCGGCTCGTTCGTTACAGGAAAGACTCGGTTATTCATATGACCTCATTACAACCCAGACTCTCGTAGCGTTCCGCTGCTGTTACTGCTGCTGTTCCTCGGGGCCCATCAAGACCACATTGTGTTCCCTACTCGCTCGCACTCTCTTGCTCGCTCGCTCGCTCACTCGCGGAGCCCATTGAATAAATTCGCAAACGAGCAATAATTTCGTGTGATTCAGCGCTATCATTAGCGCCGAGTCACTTGCGTCGCTAGCTCGCAAATGGCCCGATGACGATGATTTTTCGCCTTATTTCGTGCCGTTTGCGTGCCGCGAGGAGAGAGTCGTTTCCGCTTATCGTCCCATTTTACAAAGCCGTGCCGGTGCTGGCTTTTTCTCGCCGGGCGTACGTGTTTGGCGATCCAATTCGGGTGGGCGGAGCTTACGATTAGATGGTGTGTCAGCGTTGTACATGTTAACTTTTGTGTTTTGGAGCTCTCGGGACCGGTAGGTGTCAGGTAATTTGTGTCGTTAAAATTATAGTTACTAGATACGTGTTGCGAAAACTAGATTATGATGGATTTATTTGTTTGAAATTTCACTGGGTTCATATCAGCGAATTGTCAAGTGCAATACAATTTTGTTATGACCCAACTGTCAGCTTTTGAATTGTACTGATTTGCGTAATTTGAGTAAATAAACATAAATTGAAACTTCACCATTTCATTTACACTACTGATTTGTAAATATTCATTAATCACAACTCGTTTATTTAAGTTTCACGCAGCATTTATTAACAAAAAGAAACGATTATTTAAAATTTCGGTCGTTCTCAAACTTTATCCCAACTGTTTACTTCGTCGCGTACAATAAACATGCTCTCCAAAATCCAGTACACACACTGTAGTGTGTGTATATAAGTACTCGTGCACTCGTAAATATCTCTACGACGAGTAAGCAGCGAGCGCCACATAGTCGTTTCTTTCAGCAGGCGACGTTCCGGCGCGAGTGATTTCGAATTCGAAAAGTTATTAGCGTTGCTGATGCGTGCGCCTGCGCCTGCGTAAGAGAGAAAAAGAGAACGCGAGCAGCTCTGAATGAGCGTCTTGTATCCCCCATCCCCCCTCTCAAGAGACACGGGAACACCTTCTTCTATGCGTTGCGTGCTGATTGCTCCTGCTGATCACTCGGTCGATTTACTTTATTAGGTGATAATCTGTACCGCGGGATCTGTAAGGAAAAGACAGGAGTAAATAATTGCTAGCATTTATAGGGATTAATGGCTCATTGGTAGGATGTTTATTGAAATTCTAGTTAAACATGAATTTAGTTGATAAAAAACATAATTTTTGTTTAAAACAAACAATATTTAATAAAAATAATTTTCGCAAACGACTAACTATTAAAAATTGTAAATTCATTTGTATAGCAGTATGATTTCTTCAAAAAGACTTTAATCAATAAAGTTCATATCATAAATTACAAATTCGTATATAAAGAAAAAGATATTACATGGATATTGAGTTACCTGCAGATCTTAAGATATGACATAGGAACATGCTAATGTACCTTTCAAAAGGTCTATAAAACTTCATATAAAAATCACATCCGTCAAACTGACGTTATACGAACTAATGCAAACAGCCAGAAGTCATTAACTCTCTCCTTTCTCTCTCCTTATATTTCTGAAAGAAAAAAAAGATTGCGCAAGGCCTGAGCAAGAAAGAAGAGAGGATGACGCGCGAGACGCGCAGCATACGCATATATACACACACACACACGTCCCACATTCGCGCCGCGTCGCCGACGTCTCGAGCACCATTAATCCATTCCAATCTATCCTACGTCGCTACGTATACACATACACATATACACAACACACGATGCGGTACGAAATCGATCTTATATACAGTTCTCGCACTCCTTCCCTCTCTCTCTCTCTCTCTTTCTCTTTCGACGTCCTTAGCGCGCCTCGATTATATCCTCCTCTCCTCTAGCTTTCGCGCGCCGTTCGCGACTCGTCGTCGTCGTCGTCGTCGTGTCCACTACTCTTGCGCGCTGGACGCTCACGAGGGACATTAAAGGAGTTATCGCGCTTAATCAACGTCAGCCCGGTCCGGCGCGCATATTTACTCGCCGGGCTATATTTAGATCCTCCGCGAGGTTAAGGCAGCCCCTTCGCGCCAGTACTGCTATGAAGCGAGAAAGAGAAAGAGAGAGAGAGAGAGAGGTAGAGTTCCGGGGCGCTTCCATCACCGGGAAAATATCTAGTCGCACCGGCCGTAATTTAACTATAAAATTTAGTGGACCTCGGGGACTGTAAATAGTCGGCTGATGCTGCTGCTGCTGCTATTGCCTGCTCGCTTACCCGTGCGCGCACACGGCACATGCACAATGCAATAATAATAGGGACGCCAGCCGCACGAAGCTTTCTCTCTCTCTCTCCCTCTCTCTGTCTGTATACGTATGTGTATATGTATATAGGTGTATGCCTTACTGCACCGCCGAGTGCCACACGCCGACTCCCTCCCGGGCTGCCCTTTCCACCCTCTCTCTCGCCGCGGGAGAGTTACGATCGAGCTCTCTCTCTCTTGCGCGCGCGTAGAGTTGTTCTTCAGCTCTGCGGAAAGCGCACGTGGAATGAGAACGAGAGGAAGACAGAGAGAGAGAGAGAGAGAGAGAGAGGAGGGCTCTGCTTTAGAGGTCAAGAAGCGAGTAAGCGACGCGTGGGCGGATCCATCTGCACGTTGAATTCAACAACGCGCTTTAAATCAAACGTCGTCCCGCGTCTATGTGTGACTTCAAAGCGCGACATACGCGGTTGTATATGTGTATACATGCCTAGCAGTACACATAATGGATGTAAGCTTATGCTGTACCGCTACGCGCGGAAAATTCGAGCTGTAATTTAGCATTTTCCGCGAGTTTAAAGCCGACGGGTTGCTGTTCCAACGGCGCGTCGTCTTTGTGCGCCACTTACGCTGCCGCCGCTCCTTTCGGTTTCATCGATCTTCAAAGGCTATGCTAATTTTAGTATTGCGCCACTGATCATCTTACTATATATATATGCACGCGCTGTGTACGAAATAGACGAGATGCTGCTGCAGCAGCTCTTCGCGAATTTAGCGTGAGATTTAGGGCTTTCAGTTCTCCGGCATAGTGTGTTGCTCTTTCTCTCTAGCTCTCTAAGCGAGCGATGAATCAGGTGTCGATAAATGTCGGCGTTCGTTGAGTCACCTGATACGTCTTTCAAAGTGTAAGAGAAAATGCAGCGCAATGAAGATTTCTATTTATTTACCGCGCGCGTTCTGCAGGTATTTCTCTGACGCAAGGTAAATATTTGCGCTAGATTGGAAAAAAACATATATATATATATATATATATATATGATGTACGATACGTGAGATAATTCTTATAATCAATTTGCAGTCACTCACTGAATTGTTGCGCAAAAGTAGAGAAAAAAGAATGTAGTTTAAAAATAAGTTACGAAACGAAATGTACATTGCACGCGGCAGCAGCTCACTTCATCGGGTTTTCCGCAACGACATCGTTAAAAAGTACCTATGCATCCGATTGTCGTAAACCTTGTCACCTATATCCTTCGCTCGTAAAATTTCCTTTTAAACAATGCATTAAAAAACAGTCATGCAATATCTTTTTTCCCCGTCACTCAAAGCGCCTCGATATCGCCCTTCAAAGCGTTAATTCTCACTTGAAACGTCTATACCTTGTTATCAACTCAATGATATTCGTCGTCGCTTCTGCGGATACCTCAATCTCGCACTTTTCATTATCAAAAGCTCTCGGTGCTTTGGAGCGATCGCTAACGCGTATATGAGCCCAGCATGAGAAAGGTAGGAGGTGTGCAGTGAGCTCACTCGTTCAGACAGCGACGGCCACAGGTGGCAATATACGTAAAATCGACATCGAGATTGCCTCTCTTTTTTGTCTGAAGCCTTCACGTATCACTCTCCCCCCTTCCTTTCCACTCTTCCTCTCTGTCGTTCTCCGGGGCGCGTGGCGCGCGCATCGATCGCGATTATCCTTCGCTCGTGTCCACTCCTTTCGCCCTAGCTGTATTTCAATTAATTCGACTGTCAAACTCGCGCATATACATCCGACGAGTAGCAGCGCACTTTTGATCTCTCCATTATCGACACAGCAGACCCACTGGTCGTGTGCTCGCGTGAAATTGAGCTATTTTGCCGCATTCTCTTTTGTCCCCGACGCTTTAAGCATTTCTCACTTTATCGAGCACGAACGCTGTACCCCGGTAGTGTTTTTATTTCGTTTATGTGATTTTTGTTTAGTTGACTCGTGCATGTGTATACGTTTCTCGATCGAAAAAAACAAAGGGCACATTGTTGCTTTGTTGGTGAAATGAACCGTTTTATTGAGAAAATAAATACTATTAATAATAATTATGTACATTAAGAGAAATTATAGATCGTAAAAATACTATAAACGTCGAACTTATATTTTCATGAACATGTAGCAGTTAGTATGTTCAACATTTATTATCAAAGATAATCATTTATACTACACTACAATGCCCCGTGTACGATTTTTACTATGGACTAATATGGAATGTAGTCATTGTCTAAGTGCCTAAGCGTAATCATCGCTATATATATATATGTCGAATACATTTTAATGATAATTGACTAGAGATTGGGCAAAATGTTTCCAAGATCTACTCTTACCACAATTAATTCATCATCCAACTGCTCGCAAATTAATTTAATTTGACCCACTTTCTTGTGCCCGGTTATCACGCCATACGTGGAATGTAACTATTATATATCGTACAATTAAGTTTCCACCTAAAAATATAGCTAAACTCCGCATAACGGTCGATTTCCGCAATTACTTAGCCCTATCGAATTATCCGCGCGAACAGGAAGAAGCGCCACCACCGCGTATAGGGTTAGTAGTAGTAGTATTAGTAGTAGCCTGTCGTCGCTCGGTATCTCTACCTGGCCGCCTATGTACCCCTAACTAACCAGTTAGCAGCGGGAGGAAAACTTTTAATCTGCCTAACTGCAAGCACTTGCGGCGAGCAAAGCGATGACTCTCCAATATTTAACCACCTGTTTCGGCGTACAGCGGTGTCGGCCACGGCTTCTCTCGCTCGCTCCCTCTTCACTCCGCTAACCAGTTTTTACTCTTATCTCGACGAGTTTCGCCTAGGCCACGTAACGTACTATTATGAAAAATGGGCCAGAAAGTGTACGCAAAGTTCCTCGTGTATTATAAAACCGGACGAGCGAAAAAAAAAGAGGAAAGAATTGAAGAAAGGGGCCAATCTACGTGTACTCGTGCTATATATAAGCGACGCGCAGGTATATACATATCGTATAGCACGAGCCTAAACCCACATCGGCTCGGCGTCCAGATGTCGCGCGACATGCGCTCCGCTCCCGCTTTATCAGCCCGTTACGGCCGATCGACGATTGGCGTTTCTTTCTCTCTCTCTGTCTCTCTCTCTCTCTCTCTTTCCCTCTCTCCAATTCTCTTTCCCCCATCGCGTTTTTTTCGCTCTTTGATTTTATTCGCGCGCGGACGCAACGATTTCCAATTCGCTGGCGCGCACTCGCGACTCGAAATTCTCGTGTTTGCGATAGCCTCACCACGCGTGTGTATGTATATGTATACGCACACAGAGAGACATGCGTGTGCACGCGTCCGGCTCGATGATAACGCCCGAAATAACCGGCCAAGCGCGGCGTATACACACGTCGTCTCTGCGCGCGCGAGCGAGCGTATTTTTTCCGCTGACCTCTACTCTTTTTTTTTCGCCTCCGCGCGAGGGCCCGTTATAATTCATTCGGCCGATTTGACCCCGCTACGGCGCGTACACGTTCTCTCTCTCTCTCTCTCTCTCTCTCTCTCTCTCTCTCTCTCTTCCTCTCTCTCTCTGGGGAAAATTTTGTTTTATACTCCCTCGCGTATACGCGCGACTGATGTATTAGACGGAGCGAGAATGCTATATAGGTATACATCGGCTCTCTCGCGCGATCGAGAGCAGCGGAGCATGCAGAGCGGAGCGTCTAATTGTGGCGAGCGCGGGCGGCTGGCTACTATACTCGCTGTCGAGTATGCGATACATACATACGCACACGCGGATGTGTATATATATATATGTATGTTTCTAATCGGTCCGTGGTTAAAAATAGCATCGCTCCGCTCGCGAATATTATACGCGTAGCTAGCCTGCGTGATTTATCATGCGCCCCTCGTGTATTTATACGCTGAGAGATGAGGAGCTTTTTTTCTATAGACGCTGTATAGTTTGTTTCTTTTTTTTTTATTTGGCATTCTCATTTAGCCTGCGAAAATGTCAGTGCAAAATTTTTGTAATTTTTTGGCCGTGTTTTACTGTCTATGTCGTACGGAAAAACGGTAACGATGTATATACATGCAGATAGCAGCTCATGTAAACGAATCGTCGCACGGCTCATGACTAGCGCGTTTATCGATTGTTTTGCAGCGGCTTCTATAATGTGGCGTGCGCGAAGAGCTCTATATCTTCCCCTTCTTCTCTCCCACATTCTCCAGGTTGGAGAGATAGCGATCCGTGGAAGTACGATATGGAAAGCTGCAGTGGCGGCGCGCTCGCGCGCTTATTCTAAAAATAATCATATACGTGTTAAGTGCAGTAGTTTTCAGCCGTAACGACTCCGAATCGTTACGTCTCTATATATCGGCAGGGCTGTTAAATCTTTGAACTCACGTGGCTTAAAATATACCATTTGAATTGTGGCACATATATGTATATATCTCGCTACGATGGTCGTTAAGGCATTAGCAACGCGAACCGTGTGTTACCACCACCACTGCCGCTACTGCTAAATTATTATCGACGCTTATACTAGAAGATTCAGTGGACGATTTATTCTTCGCGCGTACCAGTAGCTTCTGTGTATACTATCCTTCATTTATTCAAAACGCTCTAAAACGAAAGTTATTGTGTTTCTCCGTATAGAACGGAATGCCAGTCACGTATACACACACTTATCATCGCGTGTATATGTGTATTACATAAAATCGGCTGGTATAGTGCGCAGGCGTGCGCCGACAGACTGGCGTGTACAGTGTCGGTCGTCTTTACTGTTAAACCCTCAATTACCCGAAGCATATATATACATATATAGGTATCAGCAATTTTTAGACTCGTCGAACAACGCTGTGCGCCGTATACAGCGAGAACATTGTTTTAGCGAAATTGCAAATTGTAATAAGCCGCTGGCAGTCGCGAATTTCGCTTTCTTTTGTTAGTATGGTAATGGCATAATATCAGTTGCGTGCAAAATGTAGCTCAGCAACGCCAGGGCGCGATTTTATCGGTCGAGCACGGCAATTTTTCCTACCGTTTCCTCGCTCGTGCGCGCATCGTAAAACTTCTGTTTTACAAATCATTCGGCCAGGATTTGTGCTACGAATGCATATTTAATTTTTCCAACTTGTAATGCCTTTCGAAAACATCGACAATTGCGCGCACAAAAAGGTTTAAATATTAATACACTCATACACACATAATTCGAATGTAACTCGTAAATACTATGTTCAGTATTTTTCGTTTGCGGTTTTCACGCAACTGCCAGCAGCTCGGACCTATCGTACAAAAGACTGCAATAACTCACGTGCCTCGCTACATCACGTGACATAAGAACCTCGGCTCTTACGTCGTCGGGCGTGTAAAACTGATTAAGTTTTACCCGCAGTATCCGCAGCCATTCATTCCGCAAGATTTAGAGCGTATACACACGAGTATATATATATACCCCTCCCTTTTCCGCTCTCTTACTCTCTTTACCTCTCAAAAAAGCCAGCGTCCTTTTGATGTACGCGGTATATACGTTATATACGTAACGATTTTGATGCCGCGCCGAGCGTCACAGCGGTCGCCTGCTGGCATATATATACTTGTACATCGGATCGCAAGGGTAATTAGGCAGGCTCGCCGAGCCGTACGGTAGCGGTAAAAGCACGGATAGATAGCCGCGAGCTTCTCTACCGAGCTTTCGCACAATTGGCAAAGGCGCACGTGTACGCGTGTTCACGGATATATGAAAAGCATCGTTAACAGCTGCACGGGGTGGCAGCAGTAGTAGTAGCAGCAGCAGCACCTGTCGCCCGTCGGTCAAAACGACGCGATGTAACCAAAATACAGCCGCGTGTGTGTAGCTTCTTCTCACATGCATATATATACATACACTAGAATTTTCTCTCGTATTTGAGATTACGGCAATGTTGTGTTGCTGCTGTATCTCTCTTTCTCTCTCTCTCTCTCTCTCTCTCTCTCTCTCTCTCTGCCGTCGAGATTATTTTCAGCACGCAAAGATTAGTCGCCATGTGTGTTGACTATACGATATACGCAATTTCGCGACATTGCGGGCAAAGGTTGCTGTACTGCGGTGTTAGCGAGATTTATTGGTAAAGCCCGGTACTCTCTGGTGTTATTCGAGTAATTATATATATAGAGGGAGAGAGAGAGAAAGCATGGCGTGGGATGAAAGCTGTCCGTTTGTTGTTTGTATTTGAGCTAGATCAAACGCGAGCGCCGATATATATTTGGTAGCCTCATAGGTTAGAGACTATCAAAACAGGTACGAAGACTAAACAAATAAACGCTAATCCCGGTTAATTATTGAGGTTTATTGCGGAGATTGTAGCTACACGCCCGTGTGTTATGGCGATTTCAGTGCTTGCTCATGTCGCGCGTCACCTAGTTGGGTAATCGAATAGAAATCTTTGAACGATCTCCTATCCAAATTTTCTGCAACCAAGCCGCACATTTTTTACTCATTGATGTGTATATAATACTTTTTCGAAATACGATACCGTTATACACCGCTATAATTAAACACGACTTGTTCTTGACCAAAAAAAAAATAAAATAAAAAATAATTAAAGAATCGCTCATTTCCATTGCAGTGAGCGTCCATGTAAAATGCAAATAACGTCGCTAATCATATGTGCATCGATTAAGCTTGCATCACACGCCGGAGAAGTCGGTTTCCTCCTACTCGCAGTAGCAGCGCGACGTCCGAAAACGTTACAATAATTCCAAAAGTTTTTTCAGCCTCTCCCTGGCTTCGTCAATTACGCGAGTTCGCGATGAATCACGCGCGTCTGTGCACGCCAAAACAAATCAATAAAACAGCGTGTGTGACACGAGCAGACGAAAATAAAAACGGACGGCGTAGGGGAATGAGAGAGAGAGAGAGAGGAAAAAAAGCAAGAATCATCGCGAAATCAACACCTCTGCTGACGCGAATAGTTTCTCGTGCGGTGTGTATAAGGAGAGAATCATCGTTTCCAGTCGCTCACACGTGCGTGCATATATACGTTCCTGTTCTACTACTTCATCTGGGCGCTCATTCGCTCTCTCTTCGACGCAAAAGTCGCGACAGAGAGACTGAAGTAAAAAACAGGGGAATGCTTCATCCACGCGCGCGCGCGCCTCGTAGTCATGTTTTCATACGTAATGCAGGCACACGCGGAGGAGCAGCGCTTCTCTCGTTTTTATCGCTTCCGCCAACGTCGTGCGAGTGTGCCGAGGGGTTCGCCAACACGGCACGTGCAGTCATTCACCGCGTTCCATTTTTCTCCTTTCTCTCTCTCTCTCTCTCTCTCTTCTCCCGCCGTTCGCACGCGCACGGCCTCCGTCGAGAAACCTTCTTTCGAGACATACACACACACACATACAGACGCGCGCGCGCGCCTCTGCACGCCTACTCGCGAAGCGCTATCGAGATCGCCAAATTCGGCAATTGACGGGGCGTTTCGGCCATGCTACACGAAGAGAAAGAGTGAGAGACAGAGTAGGAGGAGGCAGAAGGAAGTCAAGAGGAGGGAAGATCGATCGGAAAGAGCCGCGCAGACATATATACACATACATATACGCGTGTGTGTTTGCGCGAGTGGGAGAGCGTGTGTCTACCGCTTCCTTCGCGATTGTAATCCGAGAATCTTGCCGAGGCTGTTTCGAGGAGACAGAGGACCGTCGTTATCGTTCGACAATCGGCCACCTTTCTCTACTCTTCCCTTAATGCTGCTGCTGGTGCTGCTCTCTGTGTGTCCCTCTCATTTTGTCTGTGTGTGTATGTGCGCGTTGATGTATCCCGAGGCCTTTCGTAGCCCTTCCAGACATTGTCTCGTGTTTATTGTGGCAAGAAATATGCTGAAAATGCGTGATTGCGCATGGCTGCAAATGTTAATGATGGTATAGCTTCGATACGCTCGATGTGTTTTGTCATCAATTGAGCGAATTATACAATTTTCGGAGGATATATTTTGCGGTCTTGTTTTTGCAAAAGTTGCGCATTTGAAGTAATACGCTGACGCAAGTATTTACTATTTAAATTAAATTCAATGAGCAAAGTAATGATGCTAAATTATGAGAAAGTGTTGAAGAATTCTGCATATGAATTATTAATGATGAAGATATTTTAATCATAATATTAGAATAATTAGAATTACAGACTATTTTTAGATCTCTATAATCAAGATTTAATCATAGATTTAATTCATCATCGTTATATAGTTAAAAAACAACTACTCGACGAAAATAAGTTTGTTGTACATATATATTAATTTTAACTATACTATTTTTCCGATACCTTTAGCTGCCTTATCAGGAATCAAAACGGCAATACCCATCAATCCTCGCCGAAATCCCGCGAATCCTCACATATATCTCTTAGTAATTTATATACGAGTCGAACTGATTTACGGTGAACAAACTTTCAAAGCCATAGCACGTTTGCATCCATTCATACGCTATTCCTTTTTAAAATCTCGCCGATGATTATTTTCGTTAACCGAACAGCATATAAGCTTCTCCCTCCTTCTCTTTGAAACCAAGATATCGATACGTGTGTATATATCTCTCTCTCTCTCCTGCCGAATTTCCTCTCTACGCGCACGTGTCTCTATATATACACCCTTGTACGCACACACATACAAACGCAGCACGTAACGGGCGCGCGCTCCTCGGCTCCCAATCCTCTTGATTTGGATTAGGTGATCGGCATACGGAGCAGACCATCTATCGCGCGCCATTCGTGTAATTTACGGGCGCGCACGGCATTAGGCGGCAATGCTCGGCCGCGCTCGCACACACATACATATACACACCGCTATACCGCGCTGCTGTAATAGCAGTGTCCGCGCAAGACGCGCCTAGAGTATGCGAGTGAGAGAGAGAGAGAGAGACGCCGATAGCGATTCGGGTTCATTTGGCGATAAAGAGAACGGGAGGAGGCGACGTGGCGCGCGGGGATAGCATTCTGCGGTCACTTTGGTATGTGCCTATATGCCGTCACGTGATATCGATTCCTCCCTTCTGTACCTTCGCCTCCCTCCGTTAGCTCCTCTCTCGCTAACTCGCGTCCTTCTGTCCCCAGCTCCGTTGCAGCCTGGGTATTATATACACACACACATACACACAGAGAGATACTCGAGGACGAGAGAGGCGAAGCGGTATACGTTCACGGCAGAGATAATCTCGTGTGTGACCCCCGCACCGTTCTCTCTCTCTCTCTCTCTCGTCCAGGATTGACCTTGGAGAGTGGAAATTTTAGATGCTATGCGGTGCCGATAGCGCTCAGCTATTGCGATCGAAGGGCAACTTTATTGGAGCGGCGATTGATCCTATTTTCCAATTAAATTCAAGTCAAATGTGTGCGGTTCCACGTGTACATACTCGATTGTATTTTCAGCTTTTTGATTTCGAAACGGAATAATTAGAAACATTTGTTAGTCCAGTTAGATATTGCAAAATTTCAAGTTCCATTAGTCTGATATTATATAGAGCCTCTTACGCAATTCCCCTTCCATTCCAATTATATCGCGCATCCGCAACAATTCCAGGCGTCCTCCTCCTCTTATCTGAAATGAAATCAGCCCTTGACGACCGAAAATCGAAGGCAATCAATGCAAACAGCGACAAATCGCCTACTACATCGTAGTATATATCCCTCGCAGACGACGGGGGAAAAAAAGCTCGATGACCCGAATCCGCGAACCGTCAAGCCCGCAATAGCCGTTTTTTTTTCCATCCGAAAATCTGTCTCCCTCTCTTTCCCACTCCCCGAGCCATTGAAAGTAAATCCGTGTAGCAAATGAATAACTCTAATTCAGCCTCGGCGGGCCAGCGAAACGAGCGACTGACAAAACGATGCTCGCTCGCTCGGCGCAGTCAACGATGTGTCCCATCGCAACGGGCGCGATCCTTCTTCGTTACGCCCGCGGGGGCCGCTCTGGCGTCATAAATCACCAGAGAGAGAGAGAGAGAGAGAGAGAGAGAGAGAGAACGCGTACGCTCGGAATATCGCATAATGGCAATATTTTATCGAAGATTACGCGTATGAGTAAGCGCCGCGCGAAATATGCCCGATTGACTGCGGCACCTGCGCGCGTTCTCGCACAGTGAGAGAGTGCTGCGTTTATGGAGTGCAAGCTACCGTATGGATGTTTGTACGTGTATGCATGCGTGTTCTGTACACATGTAGATGCGAGTGCAGAGTTGTGTGTGTGTGTAAATGCTCGTGCAAGTGAGAGAGAGAGAGAGAGAGAGAGAGAACTAGCCTGAGGCGGCTAAATCACCATAGTACCGGTTACAATGCCTAGTGGTGCCGCCGCGGCTTGACGTGTGCCGTAATTACGGTCATCGCCGCGATGTAGAACCGCGTGCACGCGGCGGCTGTTGATTTAAACGGACTTCCCTTTAAGAGGGCGTAATGAAATTTCGCGCGAGCTTTGAGCTTCTCTTTCTCCTTCTACGCGAGTGTTCGTTTATATATATATATATACATCTATATATAAGATTCGTCTGCAAGGCCGCTGAGATTTGCTCCACGGGGGAGTAAATATAATTTCTCGTGTGCAAGCCTGGTCGCGCGCGCGTTTTTTTAATTGCTGCACGCCGCTCGGGCGAATTATTACAACAGATGCGCTTGTGATTTTCCGAGAGTATATATGTTTTGCTCTTGTTGGATTTTATAAGGGAGATTATATGTGTGGGAGGGTAAAGGTAAGAGGAACTAGTCTGGGCTTGCGACCCTTGATAAAAGCCAGGTAGCAGAGTGGGTTGGGTTGGGTAAACTTTGGGAGACTACTCGGCGAATTCCCGTGAGAAATTTCTTTGGAGAATTTTTTTGAAAACCGATAATTTAGTGCGCGTGAGCCGCTCGCATTTTCGGCCGCGGGGCTCTCTCTTTCTCTCTCGCGCATACAAAAACTTAACGGGATTCTTCTTTGAGTTCGCCAGAGATTTTCGAGAAAGATTAAATTTCGTGAATTATGCTAACAATTAAAAAAGTTACTCCGAATGGAATCCCACTTAATCATATAGTTTTGTGTTCAATCTTTTTTTTGGCCTTTTTTTCAACTGCGCTTATATGTAGATTCTTCCTCTTACGTAAGACCATTAATCTCGATAAAGAAGACATGGTTCCGACGATGGCACTACTATATTTAGATTTTTCAAAGAAATTAATAGAGTATACGCATTATAACGTCGTGTAAAAGGATTTGTTGAGCACTGATTTCCAAGCAGTGGCCGATAAACGATTCATTCTCGTGTCAGTCGTCGAGAACTCGACTGTTTATTTCTTCTACCCGTTATAACACTATACACACTCACACGCGAACCAAAACCGTTTCTTTCAATATTTAATACCACTAATAGTACACGCAGGCCTCTGGGCTCAACTCAGCCGTCTTTCAGCACGTCTATACCATCTCCCCACTCCATTCCTTCGCGCATCATCGACTCGTCCTCCTCTCGATCCTTCATCACCGGTTCTCCCGCACATATATGCGCGTCAGTATAAGATAACGCACGCCATTTCGTGCTTCACACACGTGTGCGAAACCCTGTCACGCAAAGGCCTTTTATATATATATATATATATATATATATATATATACACACACACACACATTGGGAATGACAACGATGATGATGATGATGGTCCGAGCGCGATCTGATTGATAAATCGTGATCTTCAATTAAGGACGCGAGTTGCAGCGTGCGTATATACGCATATACAGCGTAGTATGACGATTACGTGTCCGTCAATGCGGCCATTCGCTGCGTGGACTGTAGTTGTCAGCGTCCGCGGGCGCCGCGTCTATAGTACGATGCAGCACGAGAGACGACGAAATAATTGCGCAGCTCTGATACCACTGCGAAGCTGCCGTGTTACTTATTCTCGTCGGTGGAGCGCCTCGGGAAATGTATCATTACGTCAATTATATCGAGGAAATTGAGGTGATATCTCGCCGCTACTACTACTACTCGCGTCCTCGAGCATTGCACCGTAAAGTGTTGAAGGCTTACTTTGCTCAAACGAGGTAATGAAAATGTTGTCGAGGCGCAGTTCTTTTGCTCTGAATTAGCTCTTCACGAATTGCGAGAGTATATATATATATATATAATGAGGATCATTTTTGCTCTATGCTTACGAGAGACGCAATGATGCAGTCATCGTTGTTGCGTAAATATCATCCACCCATTTATGATTTCAAATGGTTCATATAAATATACGTAGCAGTGATGTTTAGAAGAGTAAAAATAGTCGCAATGACCAATAGTTGTCACCGTAAACGTGGTCTCTAAACGGACTCAGCAGCTATAAAACGTTGCTGCATCGGTATTTACGCGCATTTCGAGAGTCCCGGAAACGTGAGACGCTCTAACGAGCGCAAGTAGGCGCCGAATAAAATGTGTATCAAGAGAAAACAGAGAAATAAAATCCGTAACGCGTCTGCGGCTGCTGCTGCTGTCATAGATATAGCCGTTAACGAGTCAATGCGGCGGAACTCGCGCATCAGCCTAATGTTTATTTCTCTGGCGAGTGCTGCCAGAGAATTATGAAAAGCTATATACGAGGCGGTAGAGGAACAGAGAGTAAAATAGAGAGAGAGAAAGACGAGAAACGCAGTGTATATAGAGAAATAATTCTTGCGCCACAGTCGACAGAGACGTCGTCGACGCGGTTTAATAATAACCGAAAGTGCGCTTTTTCCCTCCTACGCGCCAGGCGTCGTTCTTTCTCTCCCGTGTGTGTGCTAGATGAAAAAACTTTCAAGTCACGCTTTCCCACGTGTGGTCCTCCATACATTCACATACACACATATGCATGAGCGTAGTATGTTGCGTCACGTTCGTAAACATACTTTGCGTCTCCGAAAATAGCAAAGGCCTTCTCATCTTGTATATAGCGATGGTCGCACGCGAGAGACCTTTGCTGATGCATATACCACGACTTACTTTCTTTTAAAGTTTGGAAAAAGGCCCGCTGAAAAGTACTCGCGTGATTTGTGATGTGAAACGTTATATGATTTAATTCTTGTTATATGAATTTATCTGAAATTACGTATATACCATGTATAGGATTTTTAATTTATTATTAGCGTATAGTGGAAACGCTATAGAGGTATATGTATATCTTGGACGTGTTTAATAGCTTCGACTTTTTTCTTCCCAATAAAAAATAAAATGAAAAGCAAGCACATTATTCGATCGGAAGTTCGAGCTAGTGAGCTTGGCGTGCGTACAATGTAAAGAAGAAACAAGAAAATTCACGCGAACATCCGTGTATATATATATAAAACGGAACTGTGCCAGGCGAGTTTACTATGGGCGTGTACCACCTGTTAATATCTCCCCGCCTTGCTTTCTCTATCTCTTTTTTTTCTCTTTCCCTCATCCCGTGCATTTGCCCGTTGATTGGATTCCATGTGTATAGAAAATTGTTTTTTTTTTCGCGCACGCGCACCCTTCGATAAGCTGCTTTTATTACGCAAAGACCGGTGACGAGATGAAGCGTGTTCGACGCGCCATTGCGAAAGGATTGATTGAGTTTTATAAAGTTGAACTGCTTTTTTGTCGGTTGCTCGCGCTATATACCGATCGCCACACACACACACACACACACATACGCACACCTTGTGTATACACTTCAATTATTTGAGCCGCTGAAATTCGCCCGTTAAAAAATAGCCGTATAGTATTAAGTCTCGGACAAGTTTAATTTTAAACGTTTAATCGAAACGATATAGCCTGCGAGCTTAACAAGCGCATTGTATCGAGTAAAACAACGCGAGTAACTTTATTACAAATACGTATTTTGACTTCGTCACAGCTTTATATTGTTTCACGCGTTACCGTTGCTTTTTTTTTAAATCAACTGTAAAATTAATTAATTTCTGTTTTTAAAGATCTAATCTTCAATGAATTATAGCTTACGTCTGTATGTTTACAAAGCGCTTACATAGTTACAAATTGGCTATTGATTCGCGTGGGACGAATAACTTTGCAGTTAACGTGCTCTTCGCCGCCACTTCGTCCTTGCCGACGATGACGAGCAAGACAACGCCGACAGCGATCGTCATCTTCATCCACCGTTTCTCTTCTTTCGCGTGTTTATGGTAAAAACGTCGCTGGAGATTATTGGGTACGGCTTCCTCAAGGCTTTCGCCGAAAAGAAAAGCAGCGAAGGAGGAGAAGGTAGAGGACGAGAGAGAGAGAGAGAGAGAGAGAGAGAGAGAGAAAGGCTAGGCTGGTGCTGCACGGTGATTGAAAATCGATCGACGCGATTTACCGGCCAGAAGGGGGATAATGAATAATGGATGGCGCAGTTATCTCGTAACTGTCCGTATAAACTGCCCAATTACTTTCCTCCCGGATCGATCCTCTGTTCCTGCAATAGGAGGCTATAGAGGAGTGCGTGGTGTGGCACTGCCCACTGGTTTTTCCTTCCTATAATAATGCCCCAAGCGGCACACATGCTACACCATAAGTCGTTTGCGGGATAATCGCAACGGCAAAGAGCCGAAATTTTATCGGGGTCAGTGTCTTTATTTATATACAGACTGTCTGGAGGGAGAAAAAAAAAAGCATATTTCAGGCAAGGAAAAAGTCTTCCGGCATCCAGCCGCACAGGAGAAGAGAGAAATCCTATATGGATGCTACAGTGGTAGAGAGATAGAAGGGAGAACCGAGAGCAGCCCTTTCGGGCGTGTTATATACGCAGAAATATCGCGCTCTATATTTGGTGGTGGAATAGATACGACGAACTAATAGTTACGCCAGCGGTGGCCAACGAGCGCGTGGGTTCAAGTATGAAAATAAAACGGTTTATCCGCCGATTCGGTTCAATCAAAAAGACGAATAAGAGACGCGGCAGTAGCAGTAGCAGCAGTAGCAGCGCTGGCCGTTGTATCGATTGATCGCTACCGTAAAAACTCACACGGTACATTGCGGGAAAAATCGCCCCTGCGGGGATAAAGTATATAGCGGAACGCACTTGATCCTCGAATCTTCCCGCAAAGAGAGAGAGAAAGAGAGAAAGAGAGAAAGAGAGAGAGAGAGGAAGAGAGAGAGAGAGAGAGAGGAAGAGAGAGAGAGAGAGAGAGAGAGAGAGAAGCGAAAGCCGCAGCGTCGAAATTCGACCGCTACGTCCGATTTTCGCTTGCGGTTTATTCTCTCTCCGTCCATTCCGCGTTCTCCCTCCCTCTCTCTCTCTCTCTCCGCTCTCCACTTTTCTCCCAGCGCACCGTCCGCACAGTCTGGGGATGGTGGATTAACGATGCATTAATTACCCAAGGCACTCGCGCTTTCTCTCTTACAATTACGCTTTCGACGAGGCGCGCGCTAAATTCTCGAATTACACTCGGCAAATTACTCGGATAAAATTCAGCTGCATTCGGTGATTTGCATAGGGCGTGTACTGGCTCACGCTCGCGTATCTATGTATGTATATATGTATGTATGTATGTATGTGTGCGTGTAGGTTTAACGTGCGGTACCTAAGTGCGCGCGCGTGCGACGAGCGACGACGACCGAGCGAGAGGAAAAGAGCTCGTTATCAGCGCTCGTGCGCCCGCGCCTTTGTAATTCAATTCGGCATTACTAATTGCCAAGTGACGCACGGTAATTGCGGTCTCGCGTCGACCGTAAATTATTGCTTATGCGCGCGCTTTCCCCGGATTAATAATAACTTCGACTTATTTGTCCCGCGCGGCTCTCCCGCTCTTTGTTCCTTCGCAACGGCCAATCGAATTTCCCAGGGTAGAAGCTTTAACGACGATAATTCAGTGAGATTTCGAAAGGATTTTATAACGAGATATTTGCTGGACGCATTGTTTGATCTAAAAAGAGGCGAAACTTGTGTTTATCAAACAAACAATAACGGTATATATTGCATTTCATTATGTACATTAAAAATAGCACAACTACGCGTGAATTTTCAGCTCAATACCGTTGTCGTATTTTGTTATTTTTAATACCCGTCGCTGATTATATGGGAAATATGCAGAGATTTTAATTGAGATAAAGTTCATGAGGGGAAAGTTGATGCAAAAGTTAAGAGAACAATTATTTCGATACTTTTTTCTCTCTCCTGATCCCCTATTATTTTATGTCTGACTCGCCCCGAACGTTTTTGTTAAGCCGTAATGCCCAGTGGCTGACTGCCAATAGAACAATGTAAACAACAAGAGTATTTTTAAGCTTCTAATAAAAATGAAAATAACGACCATTCGAAAGTACAGCTCGACGTAATATTTTTTTTAAAGTAAATGACGCAACAATTAGAGATATACCACAAATACACCGCGATGATAATTAAATAAACGTAGAAATTATTTAAGCGCACAAAATGAACTGTCAGAATTAATATAGTACAGCGCGAAGAATTACGGCAACTCGGTACGTTCCCGCCGGATTAAATTTTCAATGGCATAATGCAGCCGCAGACAGAAGAAAGAGATACAGACAAAGAGAAAGAGAGAGGGAGGTCGAAAAAAATCATCCGTGAGAATCATTCCGTATGCGCGTACATTACAAAACGTAAACGACTGTTCCTCTCCCTCTCCCTGGCTTGTTCTCTATCTCTCTTTCTCCTCTTCTGTCTCTATTGGAATTAATTAAATAAAGCCTAATCATCCGTGCTCTCTGTACCTCCGGCATACTGCAAGTACACAGTGGCGGCATCGGCGTGGCATTGTATCAAGCGGATCATTGATTTAATTAAAATACTCCATCATACTTCCTCCTCCTCCCTCTGTCTCCCTTTCCCCAGCATTGTTCGAGCAGTATAACCGAGTCGGATAATTTCGAGGCTGTTATTTTGAAATCATGAATCTCGTCGTCGAAACGCGAAGTACAACCCTCGACTCTTTATATCCTTCTTTCCCCTTCTCTCCTCTCGTCTTTCGCAAGTCAGCGGATATCGCGACCGCTCCGAGGTATATATACGTATATGTATACGTGTACAGCAAGCCGATAGAGAGAGGGAGAGAGAGAATGAGAGAGAGGCTGGCCCCGTCGAATCGGAGAAGGCTGCGTTCTGAACGGGAGTAGTATATCGCGTCTGTATAGATTAGGAGAGTCTCGGGCAGCGCGCGACACAGCCAATCGAAAGCTCGTTTCACGCACGAGCGACTGCGCGCGAGCCGAAATCGCGCGGTCGTGTGTCCCGCGCAGCCGACCGATGGCTGCTGCCTACTGCTTGGTAAGACCGAGCTACGGGTTTCCGCGGGGCATTTTAATCTAGACAAAGGGGGAGGGTGGAGACCGAGGCCGCATACTGCTATAGTCACGAAGAGATCACGTTGAATCGCCAAAGAGAAAGAGAGAGACGGAGAGACAGGTAGATATATATACCTGCACACTACTGCCGCACTCTCTAGCGCGAGACTTAATTATCTTTCGATTCCTCCGCAAATCTTTTCTCAGGGATTACCGCAGCTCAGAGAGAGAGAGGGAGAGAGAGAAAGAGGAGGGGAGGCGTATTCGTTCTATAGCTGCGCGATATCGGCCGTCGATCGATGTAAGCGCCTTTGAATGTAAAATAGAAAGCGTGCAAGTCTTTCGGACGCGGGCCAAAATTAGCTCAGCGATATATATTAGAACGCTGTTCTTCCTTCTCTCGCGTCTTTTTCGTGAGAACTGCTGCTTCCTTTTGTATCCGTTCGCCAGTGAATTTATCGATTTTCCGTACGCAACGGGCCTTTTAAGTCGCGTGGATTTCAGAAGTGCACGGCGTTTTCTTCCTCCGCCTCGGTGTGTTGCGTCGGCGCGCGCGCAAGTTTATGAAAAATTCCTGGTAATTCGCTGGGGCATCCTCCGACGGTAATAAATGAGACTGAAAAGAAGGAGGCTTGGCGTAGGAGGGAAACGAGAAAAGAGCGAGAGAGAGATTTATGTGTACTCACTAGGAGTTATTCAAACGTCCGCATATTAAGATATCTGTTCTTGAATTAATGATTTTTGTGGGATTACGCGTTGGTGATCATTTTTCCCTCAGGCCTTTATCAATGCTGATTCAAATCTGAAGAGTTATGGTTCTCGAGGAAATGCCTTTGAGAAAATTGAATTAAGCAGTCGCGCGTGCATGCAGTATAGTGGCTCGTTAATAACGCGTTTTCAAATTGCACTTTTAACCCAGAAAAACGCAAGCGTCTGATCATGGTCGAGAAAAATCTATATATATATATATACCTTGGAATCGCTAATAAACTAACGAGTATTAACGCAGAAAGTCGTTACGCTGAAAGTGCGGAATGACGCGCCTCCCCTCCTTCCGGCGAACAATCGTTTTTCACCGCTACTACGCCCGCGAGAGACGAAAAACGAAGAAAGGGCCGGCAGAAGGTGCAGTAAATTAAAGGAAAAGAATTTAAAAAAAACGACGACGACGAGTGCGAACGAAAGCTTCAGCATCATACCGTCATGTACCCGTGGTATATACGTCCTCCGGAACGCGCGATAAATTATAAAAAAGGTAATTTGAGTACGTTGAGCGCGCTAGATCGTAAAAGCCTCAAAGGGCAAAAATTATTAATTAACCAAATCCCACGCGCGGAGATGAGCAAGCCCGCGAAGGATCGGCTATAAGCCATGGGCAGTGGCGGTGCTCGTTACGAAAAAAGCCTTGAAACGTCGTCGAGTTTTATGCCCCCGCATCCTTTCACTACATATATATATATATATATATATATATATATATATATATATTCCCTCTCACTCGCCTCCTCATCTTCTCTTCGCGCTCGGACGCGGTTACTATACGTACTGCCATATAGTCTTTTTGGGCCTTTGTCGGCCACGAGGGATCCACAGGAGAAGTCGATACTTACACCCGTCGCATTGTTGTACACGTGGCAGAGAGAAAGAGAGAGAGAAGAATAGAGGATGGGAGCGGCGCACGTGGTTGTGCACACGAGGTTCGGTATATACGTATATAAGTGCGCGCGTACCGCGGGTGTCAAGTGCGCTGGCGGGAAACAATCGAGTGCTATGCGTGAAGGACAAAAGAGGGTGCGTGGTGTACGTAGGGAGCGAGCGAGACATGAAAGAGCCAAATGTTCCGCGAGTCAAGTCTCACGGGTGCTAATGTAATCAAAATCTGGAATTTCCACCCTTTCATTTATCCTGCTTCGTATGAACGTCACAGATATACGATCGGGAAAGGATATCACTGATGAAATATTGACATTTCGAGTTTGCGTGGGTTTTTTCTTTTCATGAATCTACTGGCCATTGTTTCCGGGAAGGGAAAATTAGCATAAAACCGTTTCCCGGGATTCATTACGATTGGCTAGTGCTTAGTAATTGTGGGATTAACGTGCATTTGAAATACTCGAATTTCAAATAGAATCGTCATTTCTAATTATATTCATTTTTATTTTTTTTCATCTATACTGATGTATTTTAAATGGTCTATAGTATCGTATTTTACTCGTTTTCCGTTACTTTATACAACGTGTACAAAAATTAAATGCAGTTTTCTTTACGGAGCTTATCTATTTGTCGGCTCTTTATCGCCCAATTTTTTCTCTGTGGTAATTCTGATAATCACGAAGTAAAACGACAATACCACGTTCTCTTTGCACAGTAAAATGATATTATCGTATATATTCTGGTTACTTTATCGGCTGATAACGTTAGACTAAATTGATAACGAAATCACGTATCACTCTTTAACCAAATATTTAGTTTTACTGTTTAAATAGCACGAGGAATTTGCAAATTCTTCTCGGAATAAATATGATAAAATTCGTTGCCAAAAATTCCTTCGAAAATTTTGCTCGCAAGTATAAAAGCAGTATTAAAGAGCTATAAAATTTCCATATGAATTTCTCGACCCTGCGCACTTAAAAAAGTATATATGGGAGGGGAACCATTCACGCTGGAGAGGCGTGCGTGCGTGCGAAAAAAGCGTGCAAAGTACCTACACCTCAAAGAGCAGACACACATACACATGAAAGAAGGCGTGCACGTAAGGGGAAAAGAAGATAGGAAGATGGGGGATCGACGAGCAACGGTGGCTGTGCTGCTCTTTTGTTTTCTGGGACAAGAGGCTGTCGTCGCGCGACTGTTGGCTTCGTTTGCACGGAGTTGACGACGACGACGACGAGAAGAGGCTCGAACCGATGGCAGATGCGCGGATCGAAAATTCTCGACACGAGTTGGGCTGCTGCTAGAGTAGCGATGAACTTTCGCGCGAGAGCTGAAATTTTTCTCTTGTACACTTGGCGGGAAAGAAGGAAAAATTGGATGATAAATCGCCGCTGGCCACCCGTTTTGCTGTTTACTCGCTCGTTTTTCCAGTCTCGTACCGGTGGAAAGAAGGCGAAATTTACGTTTTTGAAAGTTTTAAAATAGGGATTGTTCGAAAGAAACAGCGCTCGCGCGCGTGAGCTCGGCTACAATGAAACAATTTATGAGGTGGATAATCTTCAAGTTGCGCTTGCTAGCTCCCTTTTAAAGATCGTAAATCTGAGGTGGAATCTTTCGAGAGGGAGTCGAGAGTGTTTTTAATGCAGTAATTATCGTTCCTGCTCGTTTTTTTCTTACCGCACTATTCGTATGCGGTAGATTCTGCGAAAGCGCGTATATGTGAGCGTAATTTTCTGCGCTATATATATAGCGTCAATCTAAGAGCTTTATAAAAGCTCGGAATTCAAGCTTCATCTGCCGTTCCGCAGAATTCATCTTCCGAAATATTTCAAGCTTTTGAGTGCTCTCTAAATCAGTCGAAAATTAACCCTTTACCTCCTCGTAGTAGCCTTCCGCTATTTTAATGAAATCCAGTCGTTATTTCCACCGAACGGGTCTGTGCTTGTTGAGAAAAAAGAACGGGGTACCGCCAAACGGTCGGTTCTCGTCGCAAAAATAAATCCCACTCCACTCTCTCTCTCTCTGTCTCTCTCAGTGGCGGGAGCAAAAAGACTATATATACTTGAAACTCAGCGAGTAGCCCTTCTTAGAAATATCGATTGAATTTGCCTGAAAAAGGTTTCTCCTCACGGCGTTCATCCTTGGCATCAGACGCTCGCACGTCCATACCTGAATAGCTTGCGATTTTTCCCAGTCTCGCTTTTTCAGGCCGCGACGAATCGCCGTCGTGTATACGCGAAAGCTTCGTCACCGGATTAAGAAGTTGGCAGGCGCGAGCAGCGCATGCTGTACTGCAACATCACCGCGCGCGCGGCTCTCTCTCTCTCGAAAATCTGCGCTGCTTGCGCGTGCGATTTGTTAACTCGCCGTTGAGAGCATCAAGAAGAAGAAGAACAGGAGGAGGAGGAAGAGGAGGAGGAGGAGGATACTTCTCTCTCTTTCTCTTCTGTCCCGTGCCGTCCCGTCGAGCAGAGGAGAAAGAGAGAAGGCGCGCGCGTTCGCTTGAGTTATTTCCTTGATTGCCTTCTGGCGCGTTCGCAGACACACCGAACGAAATCGCCGGGACGAGGCGGGAGACGAGATAGAGGAAAGAAGAGAGAAAGAGAGAGTGAGCGGGAGAGGAGGAAGAGAAAGAGGGAGAAAGAAGCGCGGAGCCCTCAATCTCGGAGGCTGTTCCCTTTTTTGTCCTCTTAAGACTCGGCGCGCTCTTTTTCTGCCGTGCTCGTGCGCGCGCGCTCCTCTCTGTGCGATCGCAGTAAGAGAGAAAGAGAGAAGAGCGCACCTCTTCCGACTTTCTCAGGGCTTCTCATAAATCACGAATATTTGAAAGAAAAATTCGGTCGCGGGTGGTATGGGCGCGCTTTACCTCTCTCCTCTCTCTCTCTCTTCCTCTCCGCAGAGAGCTCGCCTCTGGGAGTAGTCTGATAAAGTGCCGGCAACGAGGTATTTGGAGATCTACTAATCAACGTGAAAAGCACCATTCGTTTTTTCCCTCGCCTTCTTCTCCTTCTATCGCCACTATACTGATTCCGTCCTTTTTCACACGGCAAAAGAGCCCCGCGCGGCCGGTACCGAATTGAAATTCGCTTTATATATAGGCGCGTGTGCGTAACGCGCGGAGGGGCATAAATATGGCATCTTTAAAAATAGCTCGCGAAGTGGCTCTGCCGCAACTTTTAAACTTTAATATCGTCGAAAAGTTTCTGAAAGTGCTGCACGTGCCTGCGGGGGAAACCAGTTTTTTGCGACGACGATGCGTAAAATTGGAGATCGAGAGGGAGATAATGATTTGATAAATGCTGCGATACTGCGAACCAGTCGGTGGGTTCGCGGATATCAAAGTCTCCTGCAAGTTTCCTTCTTGCAAATATCCATTTCACCTTATCGGGACAACGCGAGCAGCGAGACGTTTAATAATTTTTCATTAAGAAGCAAATGCGAACGACGCTCGTGTAATTTAGTTCAGTTATATCATAATAATAATTTTATTTTTAGATCTTAAAAAGTATCTGCGTGGCGAGTGCACTGCAAACGTGCAATATACAAATCGAGAGTGAACTTATTTTCACGCAATAAACGTGAATTACGTAACCAGCGTTACATATATATACCGCGAAGTGTAAATGTTATTTTACCCTGCATTCATAAAGACGCGTAAATATTTCAGAATGAGTGAGCCGTTTTAGCTCCGCTTTACAAAGTAAAAACGCGCGCAAGCTACTTAAAGCATTGAAAACAGCAAGGTTTCCGCTTTTATGAGTTCGAGAGAGAATAACCACCTTATATTGCTGAGCAGCCGTTGGCTATATAAGCGCGCACATATACATAGCTGATCCTCTCTCTTTCTCTCGGAGTCTCTATATTCACTTTCGTCCACGCGTCGGCCCGACTGAAAAGCGAAAAATAAAGGGAGAGCGAAAACTAGAAAAGACTTGCCTCTATAACCACATGCGTGCATGCCCGCGCTCTATAATGAAAGCGGCGACGGTCTGGCGCTCGTGAGCGAGCTCGTCATTGAGAAAATAATTCTTCCTTTCGCTTCTTCCCCCCTCTCTCCTTCTTTATTCCTCATTCCCTCTCGCTCTCTTTACAGCACGCACGCGCACGCTTCGGCATCGATGTCAAAGCGCGGGCGCGGTCATTAGTCTTTTAGCGATAAAGGCTTGGCAAAGAGCCGTATAATTGCTGAAGAGAGCGAGAGCGCGAGCGAGAGATAACTCGTATACGACTCTGCGCGTCCACGCGTGCGCTGCTTTTTATCGCCCTGGAAACGAAGCTCGTATGTATATATATATATATATATATATATATATGTAGACGCTCGCGTGTGCCGCCAAAGCGACGAGAGGTGCGATCCCTGCATGACTGCGCCCATATCTAGGCGCGCAAAGCGAGTATATTATAGAGAGGCCTTTTTATCCTCTGCGCCCACGCGCACACCTCTGTGTGTGACCGCGCCGTGCGCTCGCGTAAGGCGACAAAAGTGCGACAAAGACTGGGTGGGACGAGAGAAGCCAGAGAGAGAGGAAGAGAGGGACGATGAGGAAAGAGATAGAGAAGGACACGCGTGGGATATAGGGGTAAGCAGATACGACAGAGAGCGATGAGGGATTTGACTTACTTGCTCCGGGCTTTTTAGTACACCCAATAATATATTTTCTAGCTGGAAATTTTATCGGATTATGCGTATTATATTTTAGCATATGTTCTCATCCGTAAAAAGATATTGTTGACTTTAAAGTGTGAATATAACATAATGAAGCGTGCAAGTAAAAAATGGTATTTATTTAAAAAAAAAAATACTTTTTCAAATTTATCGTACGATTTAATTCTTTATTGACATTTTATGTAAATTTGAAAACTTTATTGTTCAATTCACGGAAGTTTTGAAAATTTGCATTTTACACACATGCTCATGCAAATAGATCTGGGATATTTCTATATAAAAATACCAAGAAGCGCGTCACGGACTTCTTGTACGAAGGAGATAGTCATATAAACGAATAAAAACTACAGGTGCAATCTTAACATTTACTTGCAAATATATATTATATGCCAAAAGCAGAATTTCTATATTGCTTGGGCACATTTGTACGAAGAAAATGGAGACGTTCCGATGGGAGGAACGAAGGAGAGACGCTGAAAAAAGAGGTGAGAAGATACGCGCGGAGTACTCGCGTGTACGTGCGTATGTCTCCACTAGGTACATCTAGACGGTATAATGAGAGCATTGTTCCGAGAAACTGTAGTCGCATTGTCGGGCGCCTGCGTGCGCACATACACACACACACACACACACACATGTGCACGAACACACACATGTATACGGCTGTCTAACTACCGCGCGTACACTTTGTCGTGGTCGTCGCGCCAGTCCCATCCGTCACGACTGCTCGACTGGCTGTTTCTTTCGCTCTTTCCAGCTCCACTTCGTTTTTGAGTCTCATTCATTCGCTAATTCCCGCTGGGATTGTGCTGTGCTGCCGCAGCAGCAGCATAGAGAAAGAGAGGGAGAGACTCAATTCACCGTGGTTATATATGTGTGCGCGTCTACAGACGAATAAAAAAATCCGGCCACCAATACGTAAAGTTTTGGTCCGTATTTTCGATATTGGTTACGTTACAAGCGTGAATTTTAACGTTGAAATCAAATACGGCAGACTATGCGAATACGTTTGAATTTATGTTTAAGCGTACTCGGTTTAGCAATGCTCATTGTTTGATCTCTTAATAAGTGGGCTGTAAAGACTGATTAACGCGACGGTAAATTATAATTAGTTGTTGTAACATACAGAAGAACCGAGAAAATTTTTGCGTATCAAACATTTCAAAGCCAGATTGAGTAATAAATGCCTTTTATGAAATTCTGAAAGTGAAAGGTATCCGGATTAATTGAGCAAAGCAATTATAAAAGTGCACAAAAGTGATATTTCGAAAGATCTCTCTCCTCTTATATTTATGTTTTAACAAGGAAAGTATAAATGCTATCTTAATTTGAATTAAGTGACTGCACAATAACAATAAAATTCTTAAAAAAAAAAAGTTGGCGCAAAAAAAAAGAAAGACATAAAGAGCCGTACAGAAAAGAGTATGCAGCTGACGGAAGCTATAGACACACTGTTGTAACGCGACGGCAAACTTACTAAAGGGAAGTTATGGAAATGCTGTTGGGAGAAGTATAGTTTTTTTTTCGTATTCTCTGTCTTTCTCTCTCCGACTGTGAGAAAATAGAAAATCCAAAGAAAAGTGCCCTCGTGCGCGGAAAATCGCAGACACGCGCCTTTGTAATTACCGCCGAAGGCATATGTATATAAGAAACGATACACTCGAGTACGCGCCAACGCGCAAACAGCGATCGCCGAAACAGAATTGGCTGCACGAGGAGACTCACAAATTGAGATTCAATTCCCGACAATTAGTCCTCTCCTTCTCTCTTTCTCTCGTCTGCTTGCTCCTCTCGCGAAGAGATTACGTGCGGCGGAGGATCAGAGAGAGAGAGAGAGAGAGAGAGAGAGACGGCGAACGCCGTATTCGCAAAGACTCGCGCTTACACAATAATTCCGCCTAACCTTCCAATTAGGAGCGTTCTCCCTGCTGCATTATATTCTCGCGGATTCATAATCAGTTCGAAATTCGTAGAACGAGATAGAGAGAGAGAAAACGAGAGAGCGGGAGTTTGTTGAAGCGGCGGTTCTATACGCGAATGCGCAGACGTGCATTCTCGCTGGCGCGTGGCTGTGTAAAAATTCTCTCGCTCACGCGCCGCCTTTTAACTGTGCAGGTAGGTTTATTATATCGCGAGGGAGAGAGAAAGAGAGAGAGAGAGAGGAGGGGCGGGTATGCGCAGGCTCGGCTGTCTTGCACTTATCGAAATTGATCTTATATACGTACCGGTCTGTAATTAAGCCTTATACCTGTCACCGATTGTTGTGCTCTCTTTTGCCGCTCGGATTTCGAGTTTTTGCCCGGTTTATTTGTTTTTATGTGCGAATAAAGGCTCTTAAGTTATTTCCGTAGCGCTTGAATGCAGAGTATGAAAAAATTTTTATACGAGGCGAAAGGATAGAGCTTAGGCGATGCGGATTTGTAATGTACGTGCTTATTATCTCTTTAACCTCAATTTTCGTTAAACAAAGAAAAATTCTTTAAGCGTCAATTAAGACATTTTTATTGATATCCCGATTATTTCAACCACCACACCTGTATTTCTGTCAAATAAAAAATCTTTCGCAACCAAATCTACAAGATATGTTCAAAAGATTAATTAATAAACTTGGGGTTTAAGTTCTGCTCGCATAAAGTAACAAGAATAATGTTCAAATAGCAACAATAACAATATCGAGCATAATTTAAGAAAAGTATAATAAGAAAATATTCGAAAAATCCCATATAAATTTAATTGTTATTCACCCGTATTACCTGAAAATCGCCGAGTGCCGTTTAATCAACAAGCCATAGGTACGGCAGGGTTATTAATTAGCAGCTCTTAGAAGGCAATTTCGGCGATTAGTAGTGAATCACTGGCGGAGTCGAGCGCGAGGCAAACTAGATCGCATCTTTCAAGCCATATTATAGCTCCGGCTCGGCGGCACCGCCTTGCCTGCAACTTCCACAGCATGCGCCCACATACACATGTGCACGCGCGCGCGCGCACTCACACCCACACAGAGCCAAGCGCTAGATATTCGTGTGTATGTAGGCGCGCGCTCGCGAGAGAATATCGCCGGAGTTTCCGACCAACTATACAGATACGAAGTTTGCCATTGCCGCCGGTATTACGATTGTCGCGCGCACTAATACAGACTGGCTCTGGCTCTCTCTCTCTCTCGAGCGCCTGGCTGTGTGTCTTCGTTGGCCCTCCCCCCTACTCTCTCTTGAATTCTCTCTTTCTAGTGGCTTTTTAGGCTTTATTACCATCTTCCGCAGTTTAATCTTTCAGTTTTTATAGTCCGAAAATTCGTTCAGTTTTCTTTTTGAACAACGAAAAAAACGTAGTTTCTTAATAACAAAATATATAATATTGAATTTAAACTTTTATTGATCTTTTATTTTGAATAAACAAAAAAAAAATAAAAAAAAACATCAAAGATTGTCGCGTAGTAACATGTTTTTTTATTTCTAAATATTTGAGAAAGAAGGATATATTTTCAATGTACTGTTCTTATGTTTACAATTTATAACTGTATATCGATATCATATTTTATACTTCAAAAGAAAAATAGACGTAAAATTTTCTCTCTACCTCGCATGGCTAACAATAAGAGGAACATTGTTGTAACACAACTGTAAACAACTTCTTTTATTTTCAACATATTCTTCGACTAGGAAGAAGATCGAGGACAATCGATCTAATTTCGCAAGAACGACGCCTCTCTTCTATATCTCGTTACTTCTGCATAAGTCACATTCGATTGTCAGTGCGCATTTCTATCTCTATCGCTCTTCTATCCTCCTCTCTCCTGTTCTTCCTCCCTTGAGCGTACAGCGAACGCAATTGCCGGCACGCTGCATTGTGCATAACGAGCTTATTTGCTCCCTCTCTCTCTCTCTCTCCTCCTGGCTTCTGTTACTCCGCCTCGCTTTCTCCGTCTCCTTCTCGAGGAAGAGGCTCGTCTGCATGTGAGTGCATACGCGCGTGCGCTCGAGGGAGGGGAGATCCGGAGCTAAAGGGGGTTAAGTCGAGATGAAAGACCACCTGTCTCGCGTCAGTTGCATAACGCTAGAAACTCGAGAAACCGCCGTTGTAATCATCGTCGACGACGGCGATGATGACAATGTCGTAGAAAAGAATGCGAGTCTCAGCTGTGACAACGAAAAATAGACATCGTGGCGCCAGTAGGGTGGTAACCCCTTTTCCCTCCAAAAGTTTCTCACAGAATAATCGATAGGTGTACAAAGGAGTTTCTCGAAATAAATATAAAAGTTTAGAAGTGCAGGTTGGGCGTAACTACTGTAGTATAGGTTTACTGTAACATTTTGTTGGAGTTTATGGATTATTATGTTATTATTTAGATTATTATGCGTTAATTTAATTATTACCCCGGGATCATAATTAAACAGTTAGTACGCTTACTACGTTACATTATAGACATAATGTGGAGCAGTGTAGTTTTAAAAATATTCATAATCAGATTAAAATTTAATCAAAAATTATTTTCCTATAATAACTGAAAAACTAATTAAACTAAAAACATTATATTAAATTGTAAATTTATTTTCTGTTTCAGGTGAGTCGAGATTATCTGGTCAATAACCCTGTCCGTTACTTCGTAAGTCACTTTAATATATATGTCCTAGAAAAAATTATGCCTCTTATACCGTCGCCAAATGTTACATAATATACATAACGTCATTTGAAACCATTTCGACTAAACATTCTTTCCCGACATTTGAGCTATATTGCGTCACGAAAACGACAAGCTTATCCCCACCTTCACTATCTATATTCGTTCTGCCTTGTCAAAAACAGTTGGACCGGCGGATCTTCTGCATGCACCGACTCACACGGAAGCAGATTGCAGCTCGGTTCAGGGCACGTGTATATGTATCGAAGCTGGAGAATCAGGAACGAGGGACAGTAGCAAATACGCGCACGAAATTCATCCTATCGCACGTCAATATCGCGCGAGCATCCGCACTAATCACTGCAGAATGATCGGCCACCGCCATTGTCGCGGAGAGGCGAAAGCGATCTCTACGGAATTATACCCGGGGACCGGGGCCCCGTAATACAGCCAAGTCGATCGTGAGCGAGACATACACACACACACACACATACACGAGTATAATCCAGGATTCGGAACTGCCAACGCTATCCCAAAATTACGCGCTTTGCCCTCTCTCGCTTTCGCTTTGCAATACCATACAGCTCTGTCTTCGTCTTTCCGTCCTCTCTCTCTCGACGCCCCATATATATAGTGTTGCCATGGCTGCAGCGTCGAACTACGCTGCGCGCTGCTTCTAGCCTGGTGCGGTTCGCAGTCTATTATTATTATTATTACATTCCTCGGCTTGCTGGAATATCAATCGATGAATGCAAAGTCGGGGCGAGAGAGAGGGAGAGAGGGAGAGAGAGAGAGAGAGAGAGTGAGAGTGAGAATGAGAGAGAATGCGTTTAATACCCGGCCTCGTTCGCGTATACAGTCGGGGCCGTTTTTGCGCACGCGATTATTGCGTTATGTCGGCGCGCACTGGCACGCGTCAAAATGATTGAATGATCGATCCCGCGGTCGCCGGAGAAATGCTCGCGGGAATGTCGCTGTGCCGCACGGTATGTGCCCGCAACGCGCATATGCTACATATTATATGTACATATATATTTGTGTATATATACATAATATATACGCGTACTTTTTAGCTCGATCGAATTCAACTATTAATGAAGCGATGGATATAACCTTTACTTCGGTTTCCTTTTTCAGGAGAAAGCGAGGAAAAAATTTTTACCAACGTATCAACATCGATCTGCGCAAGCGAACAAAAACAGAGTTGATAGTTTTTAATGAAATTTTACGAGATAACGCGTATATATAGGTGGCCTACCGGGGCACAGTCTACTTCGTCTCGCTTTCATCTTCGCGTAATTAAAAACGTATTATGCATACGCAGGCTGGCGGGCGAAGAGGGAGGCTTTAATCTCGTAAATGCTTTTAATATACAGCTCGGGCCGCGCGCGTCTTTATCGATCGAATCTTACGAAGTGTTACGAGCGATTCACAATCGCCGGCATCCGCAGTCATTAAAAACAACGGCGTGTGTATATGTATACTAGTATACACGAGGAACGGCGTTTACCTTCTACTCGACCGGAGCTCGGGTACACAGCAGCAGCAGCAACAGCCGCTACGACGCTTCCTGCCTGCAAGCACCCGATATATACACGGCTCGTGAAAAATTCCGAGACAAGATCTGAGGAAACATGTATTATGACGATCAAAGTGAGTTTCGCAAGCGCTCTTTTAATCATCAACGGTATACGCTCGAGAGTAAGTGAGTGAGTGAACTGAATTCGCTCGCGTACTACTACTGGTAGCAGCCTGTCGTGTTTCGCGGGCATATACAAACGTTAGTATACCGAATATCTCGACTATACGGTATAGAAGATCGTTTGTACATGTATAGCTGTGGTTGTTCGAAATATCAGCAGCGTCAAACTGTCGAAAGGGGACAACAAATTTCGAGATTGAGCGAGAACATTGAATCGACTCGGAAGAGTGTCAGACGGCAGTATAGCGCGAAAGTGGAAAGCGACGCGCGGTGACTGGTAAAATGTGTAAGTTGTAATTAAGGCGATGACAAAGCGGTCTTTTACAAGCGCGATTTAATCCACTGAAATTCTCATTGAAATATACATACAAACAGTCTAGACGTATACATCTTTAATAATTTGCTAGTCTATCGAGGGTAACCTTATACTAGTTTTCTATATCCAATTGTTATTTCAACACTAATATATTTTAATAAAAAGTTTTATTTCAATAGCATATCAGTGATATGTTACGTTACTACAAATTCGAAGTTGTGAAAAGGGGTGTCGCGTAGAAAAGTGTATCAAAGTAACGTCGAAAATTTTATTACTGTCTTGAATCTCCGCACACCCCTTCAAAAAACCATTTCCTCGTTATATAATTTATCAAACATATTGCTCAAAATTGATCGGGATCAGTAGAAGTCTGGTATTCCTATAGAAATTCAGCCAAAAGAAATTCTTATCATATATATATATTCCATCCGTGGTGACGAATTTCGTACAGTTAAGCGTCGAAAGCTTCGTTTATATCCCCTGGTCGCGGCGGATCTCTCTCTCTCTCTCTCTCTCTCTCTCCTAGCGTCAATTCCCGATGGACATACTCGAGGGCCTCCCGACGCGGGCTTTAAATTTCCTAACAAAGGACTCGGCCGCCAGCGGCGCGGCAGGTTCGCGGTCGGGAATGTTTTAGACACATCCGATACTCGACGTCGTTCGCCCCGTCCTTTCCGTCTTCATCGTCGTACCGGAGCCGCCGTCGCGTTCTCTCTCACTCTCTATAGCCGCTTCGACAGTCGCTCAACGCCATCGGGAACTACCTATATATCTATATTATACCTATAGACTCTGTATATATATCTACCTCTCGAGCAGCATTTTATCGCCGAGCGGGCGCGGTGTGCGCAGGGGCAAAATTGTCGGCCGGAAATCTGTCCTGTCGAATCTCGCCCCGATCGTCGTCGGCAGGCGAGCGAATACTCGCGGCTCCACCGCCGCTGCAATTTACTAGTATAGGCGAAATACAGAGAGCGAGCTAGAGTGAGGAAACCGCATTTCCCGCGTTACGCTCCACTCGCGGAGCAGTTTTCTGCTGACGGAAATCTGAGCGGGGAAATGGAATGAAACATTGTAAGACCCTCCTATACTGTGCTACTGCTGCTGCTTGAACCGTGAGAGAGACAGAAAGAGAGGCCCCGAACGTTCGATGACTATCGACGCCAGTGGCGTTTTGCCGCGCTCGTTCGCGAACGATTTTCAGTCCACGGTACTTTTCACCGCGCGTTTCTCGCTCGTTCGTTAAGACAATTGTCCACAACGAGCTGCACGCATTGCCGCAATTAGTATCGCTTTCGAAATGCACGAGGTCGTCTCTCTCTCTCTCTGTGGGTTCGTCGCGATTGAAAATCGCCGAGTCATTCGCGGGGAGCCGTTTGATCGGCGGCTAGGCCATTGAACATTCGTTTAATGCACTCTCCAGTGTCGGCAAGAGAGGATGAGAGAGCGACAGAGAGAGAGAGAGAGAGAGAGAGAGAGCGAACGTGCGCAAACTTGAAGTGCGCCAAGATTCGCCCGGACTTCTCCTCCTCTCGCGTTCCGTCTCTCGCGATGTTTCGGATGGTCGAGATGAGAGAGAAAGAGCGAGAGAGGGCGAGGAGGGAGCGAGAGGCAGAATTCGAAAGTTAGATGCTGCAATTAGTAGCGCGCGCTCGCGTGGAGGGCGACTGTACGCGCGCGAACCGCTGCAGTCTTCGGGAGAAGTTCACGTTTACGAGGCGTACACTCCAATTATGGTTTCCAACATTTCCACCTCTCTCTCTCTCACTCGCTCTCTCCCTCCAATCCCAATCAACTCGGCCCCTCGCGGCGGCGAGAAGATCGAGAGCGAAGAGAGGAAGAGAGGAACCTCGTTCCGTGTTGCTACCGTGTCGGTGGTTCATCCCTGCTCGAGTTTATCATTTTCGACCTCGACCGGATCTCCGGCCGCTGCCGCCATGTGCGCAAGAAGCCGGCGCGCGGATATAAAAAAGCGGAGCGGCGAGGGGGAGGGGGGGAAGCGATCGATTTCGCTTTTCCTCTCTTTGTCTTCGTCGCTGTGAAATTGCGCGCGAGCGCACTCGAACGACGGATAACTCGTTTTCTCCAGGCTAAATGCAATCGGCCACGATTGGAAATGATTTGTAGCAAGTTTCGCGCTTTTTTGCGCGCTCCTTCGTCTCGCGCTTTATAGCCGGTGTAACGCGGAGCGCTTTTTCGTCGTGAATTAAAATTCTTGAACGTCAATTCGACGCTTTTTCCGCTCTTTAATTGAGGTTTCGAGCACTCGGAACAGTTAAGAATTGTCTCTTCATTAAAAGCTATGATTACGTACATTTAGTGATGATCGTCACGAAGATGAATTTACTTTTTACTTTAACGTTTTAACGTTTTACAGTGTAGATATATAAAAGAAAAAACAGAATGCAATAAATATGAATAAAAATATATATGTTTAATTACGAGAATCCGTATAGGCAATAACCCGTGTGAATAGAGAGCGAGAGGAGGCAGCTTAACGTGACAGGCGAAGAGAGGCTCGCTTGCGGGAGCGCGAAAAAAAAGGCGAGCTACAAGAGAGGCGCAGCAGAGTAACGAGCGTGCGAGATGCAGCAGTACACATGGCGAGCGCACGCTCGTCAAATCCAGCTCTCCGCTCACGCGATTACCGGCGCGTCATAAATTATTTAAGTGATTTTACTTTCACGTGATAAACTAGGATGAAGCACTTGGCGAACGCTTCTCTCTCTCTCTCTTTCCTTCAAGGAGAACATAGTTGTCCCTGCGCCGACGAAGAAAAGACAGCTAAATGTGCACTCGCAGCGGGTTCGCTGGATTTTTAATACTGGCTATAATAAAACCCGCGCGCGCGAGTATGTCTGTTCGCCGTCTCGACAGCGCGCTGTTGCTCCTGCCGTGCATGTACACCTCTATACCCACATGTATATATTTCTCCGTCGCTCGTATGGTACACAGAAACACATACACACGCGTACGTACGTACGTACGCATACATTGGCGCTACGGAACTTCGGGTCGCCGATGTACCGGGTGTGTCGCGCGGACAAAGTCCCGTCGAGGCCTTTTTGCGCTGCTACATAGCAGCGACTGCTATACTCGCGTATACTTCGCCCGCGTGTGCTTTGTATGCAAATTCATGGAGGGAATTTATGAGGCGCTGATTAAGGTTCGAGCGGTCCGCGTAATGTAGGAAGTGTGGCGCGAGCAGCAGCGGGAAGCTTCGTGAGAGAGCGCTGCGCAAGAGTTACGGCGTTGCGAATCGAGGGGACTTTGTTATGCGCGCCGCGTTTTCGAGCGTCTTCGTTGGACTTGTTTTTTTTTATTTGTGGGAGGAGTCCTCGTGTCTCTATAGTTTCTCAGATTTTTGGGATGGTTACGTTTCAATGCACTGCGCGGTTGGGTTATATGTAGTGGAGGCTAAGAGGAGAAATGGAATATACGACGACTTTTTTATCTCGAAAATTCACGACCGCGCTCGGATGTTTCTTCTTCACTTTACGTTATGAGAGCAATAACCATCATCTGCACATTTACCTAAAAATCGATACTCCGCGCGTTTTACTATCGCTCACGTTTCCTATTCTATACCCTTTTGCACCATAAAGATAGCTGTCGATTAAAGGTTCTCCAGACTTTTTAAAACCATTTCATATTACTAATGTCGTTTCTGTAACGTGTACCCATTTGAGGTATAATATGTTACACTAGCAGATGTTTACTATTATTTAAATTTTATATTTACTCTTTTAAACTTACAAACGCATATAAGTTAACAAGAAAAACCGTGATTCTCACGTAAAGAGGAAACCATTAATTACATCGCAAAATAAATAGTACGAGAAAATCGCCGTCACGAGACTCTTCTTACGACACGAAACTTAATGAAACATTATTGGCAATGACGAGGTAACCGGGCATGCATGCAGCAGTCGCTTATAGCGCGTCGAAATCGAACACGGGGTATACATGCGGCAGAGACGACAGCCAGCCGAGAAACCGGTCGTACACGCCGGGGCCGGCCGGCCTGCCGCCGCCACTGCGAGTCGACAACTCGTGACCTTGAGTGTCGAGAGAGCCGCAGTTACCACACGAGATTCGCCCGCGCGCGCGCGTGGTACCCCCTCGAAAGCACCGGTTTAGGCTCCCTTCACACAACTCTTTCTCTCTCGTTTCCTCCCACCTTCCTACGCACGAACGAGAAATAAGAGAAAGAGAGAGAGAGAGAGAGAGATTACTCTTTGCTCGCCCCTGCGATGCTGCTATTTTAGTTCATGCGCCGGCTTTTTCAATGATGGATGGATCACACCGCATCACAGTCGCGCTCGATGCCGATTTATTTTTAGACGCAGGCGCGTGACGTCGGGGAATTTCCGTGAAAAATTTTTTATGATCAACCACGGTACCCACCGGTAATTGCAGCATACACTCTATTATGCGTGCGTACGTGTGTGTGTCTGCCGGTGTACGTGATGCTGTACCGCGCGTGATATGCGTGGGATGGATTGTTAATTGTCGAGGATTCACGTGGCTTTTTCGCTTGACTAGCACGATTGAGTGCCGTTGTCTCGCGTGAGTAGTGGTTATGCTGAGATTGTATAGATGTTAAATTAGCAATTAATATTAAACAAAGAAAGAGAATTCCTTTTTTTCGACTGCTTTTTTAAACATAACTTGCTTCTCAAAGGAGCTCAAATGAACAGTCGAGTACTGGTAGACGATTATTTAGCAATATGCTGAATGTATTTTTCCATGATGAGATTTATGTACCGACTGCTTTAGCATGTATAGCTGATTTGAGTTAAGTGAAAGTAATAAAGCTCAGCGCTGCGAAAGGTGTTCCGAGAAACGAGCGGCGTGTGCAGTGCAAAAAACTCAATTAAACGATTATCCTTGCTCAATCGGAAGCTTTTATTTGTCGTCGGATTATCGAGGGGCTCTGCGTTTGCGTGCACTGCTGCAGCAACAGCAGCTCTTTCTCCCAAGTGTTTTTGGACGAAGGCTTTTTTCCTTAATGCCTATCGACCATCTGACAAGTAGAGTCGCACGAGCTGGCAGTTATATGCGTGCTGTGAAATGCACTATGTATATAAGCCTCAAGCGGGCTCATAATGAAAATCGATAAAATGAATTTGCATCGGTCGACAAGAGCTTTAACTGCTATACTCGCGAATCCGCCGAGTCACGGACAAGTCTATTTGTTCAATAAATTATTTATGATAGATTACATTCGATGCTAATGTCGAGAGATCCTTTTATATATCACCGAGACTTTCACTATACAGCGTTTCGCGTCTATAAGTTTCAAAAGGACAACAAAACGCTTTTTCCGAGGTATAAAAATTGACTGATTTATTTTCATCAAACTTTCGTCGAATGGAAGTAGATGTAGAGAAAGAAGCCGTATATATATAGAGAGAATAAAATAAAGTAGCGAAAGATATCGGTCGAGTGCAACGCTATATCAATAACCGTTCCTTCTCAAAGAGGATTAGCTTTTATTAGAAACACGGCTATATCTCGCTGCAAAGTCCTTTCACACATAAAAAGTCCATTAACAAAAGGCGCATGGGCGAGCAATTTCATTGATCCGCGCGCTCTACTCTTCCACCCAGAGAGAGAGAGAGAGAGAGAGGGAGAGAGAGAGAGAGAGAGAGTAGCAGCCCCGACGAGGCCAGCCGCGTATATGCTCTCGCCTTCGGACTATTTTCGCGCAGAGCGTACACGAAACCAACATTTTCGAATTCCAGCTCGCGCCCCGGCTTTGCACGAGTAAACGTGCGCGCTTTCACGGCGTATCTCAAAATATACTCTCACTCGTGTGCCCGCGTGTATATATGCACACATATATACGTACATTCCTATATATATATATGTGAATCTGAACAAAAGATTCTTTCTTCTTTTTTTCAATTTCCCAAAGCGACAGCTCGGCGACCGGGCAAATTACTTTTTCTTTTTTTTTAACGCGATATCTGCTTGAGTACACCGTACGTATAATGATTTTAGATGGGGAGTGAGGAATAAAAAAAAGCAGCAGCAACGACAACAACCAGTCAGCGCGTATATCGCGTTCGCTGATAATCCGGCGCGCGCCGGTGTATATAAACGCGCGGCCCACATTCTATTCATCGGCGCTATTTCCCAATGTTTCTACGCGAGCGGCCAGACTGCTTGCGATTTCAGTCACGATCCGGATTTTCCGCTAAACGATATAAGCTCCCGACGCTCTTTCGCTCGTGCATAGTTTATCCGCACGCGCGTTCCCCCTCCGAAAATAGCGCAATCCTGGGATCGGTCTAGCCGGGCGCTCGCGAAAATCGCGAAAAATCCCTTCCCTATATATACCTCCACCCTCTTGCGTACATTGTTTTTTACTCCCTTCTTCCTTCCTGAGCCGTGTGCGGCAAGGGTTTATATACCGGTGCGGCGGCCTCTCCCTAGTTTTCCAATTTTCGCGAATCGCCGTTTTAGCCGGTTGGAGGGATACGGTTATTTCTACTTCGGAGCTCAATCGAAGTGAACTACTGGTCTAAAGCGGATAATATACACGCAGAAGTAGTAGTAGTAGTAGTGCTTGGTCTCTCCTCTCGCATGTGCAAAAGGAAAAAGCAGGAATTTTCTCCTCGGCTCGTTGCTCTCTTCCCCACTCCCTATATTCTACTCGCTCTCTCCCTTCTTCTCGAATGGCGTTTACAATGGTTATTGTTGCGAGGGCGGCGCTTGTTTACACGGGTACACCATCATACTCTAAACCTCGAGCGCAACATAAAGCCGCCGCTGCTACCGCTGTTATATGTGCTTTCTCTCTCCCGCGGAGACGAGCAACAACACAGTGTATAGCGATGTGTGCGTGTCTGTGTATGTTCAGTTTTCGCACGTCTACGAGAGCGCAGCGCATACGGCAATCAAAATACGCGCCGCGCTCTTTCTCTTGGCTTTAAACAATAAAGCGTGTGCCTTGTGCGCAGCCACGAATTCATCTTGATTGTTCCAGCCCACGAGTGCGTCGTTGCTTGTTCCTCAAAGCTTTGCTATATGCTGCTTATATATATGTTTATATATATGCTGCTTCTGTTCCACAAATACACCGAGCCGAGGATATTTTGGAATTATGTACGTTCAGAGTCCAGACATACATAGTGTGTTGAAATTTTGAGTGACTTTTTTTTTAAATTTTTGCACATATGGTCGACAAATATGGAAGATATTGTGGAGCAGGGATATATTCTTGGCGGAGATTCCAATGAGTTTAATTGCTTAATAAATTTCGCCCGAAATGTTTATAATGGCATTCTCGAAATAATTTGTTGCTGGAATTTCAATTTAAGTCTCTCCTCGCGCGTTCGCTAATGAAGGTCGAAACATTCTAACTCTACACGCGGGCTGCTTGAGATATTATAAACAACATTAATTTACCGAGTTTAATACCTGATTCGAAGTAAAGTGCCTGCACCTCGCAACTTTTCATAAAGATAACATCCAGAACGTGCGACGGAGAATTCCGAGCTCGCATCACCAGATAATTCTGACACGTGTTTTTCATAAGGACTTGTACGTCGCCACGCGCTCATCACCTTTAAATAACGCACACACACGCACACATGTACACCCGCTATTAGGTGGAGGCCTATTTTACTAAGCTCCGCGCCCTCGGCTCGGTATTAAACAGCAGCGCGGCGCGAAAATAACTATCCGTGAACGGCGACACTTTCCTTAAATAACGCTCTCGCCTGTGATTATTATTAAGCCGCAGTGTACCATGCGCGCGTGCATACATACCTCCGTGACTCGGCATTCAATCCAAAACGAGACGAGGGAGAGAACATATATATATATATATATATATATATCTACACACACCCGCGCGCGGTATTTCGATTCAGGCGTCGGCGTCGGATATACGCCTGATAATGCTCTCTGGCATTTTCATTTGTGCTTACGCGTTATGATGAGATACGAGGATTGCATAACAATCCATCGGGCGCATATATAGACGTCTGCTGCTCCTCCTATACTCGGGCAATAGAACGACATTCTTTTCCGGGCGGAGCGTGTCTCGATTCACCGTGGCCCTTTCTCTCTCAACCGCGCGCGCGGAAACGTTGGCGGCCGGCCAAGCACCCGCGAGCATCCTCGTGTATTCGTATATATGTATATACATACGTCGCACGCTCACGTGTATACATATATATATATATATACTTACAGGCTATGATGTCGCCGCAGCGGTGGATCACTCGTTGTCTCTGTCTTGCTCTCGGTCGTGCCTCTCGGCGCGGGCTTGTCAAAATTAAAATTGCTCCCTGGAAAAGTCCGGGGAAACGTCCTTTTTGAAATTGCTCGCGCGCCTCTCTCTCGTCGCTGCTCTGCACACGGCGAGCAGAAAGAGAGTGAGAGAGAGAGAGTCGCTTCCCGGAATATCCATTTTCTCGGTAATACTGGAAATTATTTAGATGAGAGAGCGCAGGGAACATCTTGCCGCGATTGTCGCTTGTAATTCTAGCCCTTTTTCCCTACTTTCTCCTCTTTTTTAGGTCTCTCTCTCTTTTGCGCTAGCCTTGTCTCCCCCTCCCGTGAGCGCGCGAGCGCCCGCAACCTTTTTTCGGACGACAACGACGACGACGTCTGATTAAAACGGTTTTACGGCTTTTACGCGGATTGTCGGGACGTCTTTCTATTTTTTGCTTGAAATACCAGCGCGGTGAACACAAAATGCACCGAAGCGAAACGGTGCTTTGTTATACATGAGTGTTGAATAATATATTATTCAGAGGATATGAGAAATGTATTAATTTTAATGAGTTAAGCCTTGAAATACGGAAATATCTATAGTATAATTATGAAATCACCTATACGTTTTCCAATAAAATTTAAACATTGCTGTTACAATACAAACGTTCTGTATATATTTCTCAATGATACGAATACCAAAACAAAAAAAGTGTACAACTATATATCATACAATAGGAGGTCGAACGTGATGTGTGTTCTATACACTGGCTAAAGTAATTCGAATGTAGTTATATTGCTTTATTTGTTGCTACTTTGACGAGATTGCTTTATTACCGTGCACATCGTCTGTTGTAACTGCAACAACATATGTTATTCCTGTATCTCGTACTGCATCTATTCGTTTCCAATCGCTATCCATGTATATATATATACCACCGACAGTCAAGAGTAGTGCGTTTGCGTGTGTGCGCCTTCATGTGTGAGAGAAAAAGTTTGGAACTGCAGTTACAACAATACTTTCTTTCTCGGTGTAATAACGTTTCTACTGCAGCGTGCGTCTACGCCACACAGTACTGTACATGACTATATACGCGAGCTCACAGTAGTTGGCCGCTTTCGAGCCTTAGGAGACGTAAAGCAAAATGCTAAAGTTTCGGCCGCTTGAAATACGATCGACTGACTCTCTCTCTCTCTCTCCGCGAACACGAGAAGCCTTCCCCGTGCGCTACATACGCCAAGCTAAACTCGCTCGACTTGCCGCTCGGCTATATGTACACAGACACATACATATGTGTTGTATACATATACATATATATATATATACACACAACCTATACAGAAGCGCTAACATCCTTCGAATTTTTTCCGATGAACAAATCGCCAGACTAGTTTATATATACTATTACACGTACATCTCGCTACCGAGCGTGTATCTATGTACTAAACGCGCCTCTTGGATTGCAAAACACGCGCTTGAACATCGGTAGCAGTCTTTCGAAGATTTTTCAAGAGGAGAAATACGATCCCGACACAAGAGCGAGAGAGCAAGAGGGAAGCAAGAAGCCCTAACAGCGCGATAAAGAGCAAATCGAGGAGAAGATCGTCGCGGCAATGGCGGCGACGGCCGAGTTATCGCTCGAGCTATTAATTTCTCCGGATCCATTTACGAGTTGCCGGTGCGACGGCAGTACTGCGTGGCACAGGCGCCAACGGCGTGCATTCGCGCTGCAGCAACCACCTATAATATAAATTCACGCGAGCGCGCGCGCGTCGAGAGAGATGGCGACGAGAGTTTTATTGTGTTGGCCAGTCGGAATGACGTATATATATACGCAAGAGTACGCTACTATTACTACTACTACTGCTCGTATGGGGCACGTGAGATATATCGCACGGCTGCTCGTCGTCGTTGTCATACGTCTGCGAGCACGACGACTTCCCACGCTAATCTCGGACGCGACGAGTGCGCACGCTTATATAGGGAGCAAGACACACGGCGAGCTGGACGCTGCATTCTTCGCGGTCTTATTTTTTACGCGCGGAGAACTGGAATTACGCTCGGCGGAGAGAAAAATTTTATAATGCGCTGCTTTTCTGCGAATGGAGGCTGGCGTCGACACTCTCTCTCTCTCTCTCTTTCTCTCTTTCTCTGTAAGGCAAATATTTCTCAGTTATATAATTAATTTTCAAGAGGAAACTTGCTAGAAAAAAATCGTACTCAGTCTTTTGTTATTGGTATATATTAATAATAAAACGTTTCGGTATACATCGTATATAATAAATGAATGTGAAATGGACTTTTATATAGATATCAATATTTTTAGGCCATGAAATAAATCAGAATATTTAAGCGGCTGGGTTGACATAATCGGGCCGCCAAGTCACCGCACTCAAATCGAACATTATGCAAAGTATCATGGGTATCATTAATGAAACTTCGTTTTATAACATTTGCGAAATCAAAGTTTTTTTTTGTCATTTTTTTTCCTTTACGATATTCTGTTTCGTTTTATACCAACCGAATTACAAATTCTCATTCTGGAGTTTCGGGTCTGTGCTCTCCTTTCGAAATCTCTCGCGCACTGTCTCTTGCGTGATTGCACAATTCAAATCTTTATTTTTTTCTTATAGCTTTGCACGAATTACTTTTGCAGCGCTGTCTTTTTTTCTTCGTTGTCGCATGCGGTACGTGCACCGATATATAGAATCGCGCACGATCTCGGAAGGACTCACTGGTTGCAGTGTGACATTTGGGTCGAACGGGTTCTTTAAATAGAAATCTGAAAAATGAATCTCACTTCACGTGTGTCACGAGAGCATAATACAAAGTTGTACCGGTTGATATTAAGTGATCGAACATTCGACGTTTATATGTGTAGAAACGAAGTTATTCGATATTGTATAGCTTTTTCCGATATACCGTTCAAAAAAATCCTCACTACTATGTTTTTCATTACTCCGCATGACTGCAGTTATTTTTAAACTCGACGAACTTTCGATAGGAATTTTGTAATGTAGTTCGACGAATATTGATCGATTTACCTGTATCAGAATGTAGTTTGCGTGTTGAGCTAATTATTCGTTTTGGTAACGTATACAATATTTGATCATTTATTTTCAGATTCAATTTTTTCTAGTATACAAACATTACAATTTTATACATCGTTAGTGAATTTCCAATAATGAAAATGTATACACATTCCTAAATAAACCTTCTGATCAGCATTACCGAGAAACTTTGGTCAAATAAATTAATATGAAAGCACACGCTGTCTGCGCCGTTTGCCCGCGTAACGAAGAGCTTGAATAGAGAATTAGAGTAAAAGGAGTCTCGCTGGTAAGAGAAAGAGAGAGACGGAGGAGAGAGAGAGAGAGAGGGAGGACAACGGGTCGCGATTTCAAATTCTAAAACGCCATTGTCCACATTCCGTCGTTCCATTTACATAGTTTCCATGAATTTTAGCCGGCACTCTCCTCGTCGTCGTTGTCGTCGTCGTCCCCTGTTGTACATCCACAGCCAGGCGCTCGCAACGATCGTCTAATATCTTTTTACGTCGCGAGTGCGCCGCTCGCGTTACATCACGAGAGCTGGCGCTGATAATGTCGCCACCGCCGCTCGCCGGAATTCCCGTTACTGGCGCGGGCGCTTGCATGTATAAACCCCCAGGGCAGCAGCGGCTCGCTAAAGTCTCTCTCGCCCTATAGGTGGCAAACATTTTGCCGACGACGCGGGCTTTAGCGTACGAGCTTACAGATGACGCCACGTATACTCCCGAGCGAAATCCTTGTAATCCCGCGACAAAACTTTTCGCTGCTCTTCTCGCTGTGTTGCTGCTGCTGCTACTGTGCCAGCGGCGGACGCCACACAGTTGCACCTATGTACATAGTACGAGTTCCTCTCTCTCACTCTCTCCAGCTCACTTGCAGTCACTGGGATTGCGCGTGGGAGCGTGTGCGGAGGCTTGGCAAAAAACGAGGGGAGAAGGTGTAATGCCAACACTCGGGGAAAAAAGAGGACGGGTGCAGCGCGTTTTAAAAATTATATTTGCGAGAGTAGTAGCGGAAGAGAGAGAGAGAGTGAGAGAGAAGTGCTGCTGGCGGAGTGCAGTCGGCAAAGTGCTGGCTTGCAAAAGTTCGCGAGTGATCGATGACTTTAATTACTGCAAAAGTTGTACACAGTTTGGTCATTTAATGACATATATATATATATATATATGTATGTCGTAACTGTTAAGTTTATTCAGTGTTATAGTGTGGATTGAATTTTAGGTTAAAAGAAATAGACAAAAACAACAATCAATGTGATAAAAAAAATGTTCTTTTTATCACAGTTTCAACAGTCAATGTGATAAAAAAAATGCTGTGTAGCATATGAAACTTTTTTACAGAGAGTTACAATTGCAAAAAACGCGTTGTCATGATGTACAGAGTTGAGTGACCGACACGCACTGAACGCGCATTTTGTCTGTCCGTATAAGCGGCTGCATTCCCCCGTGAGCACCGGCGCATCTCTCCGATCTTCTGTCAGTCGACCTCGTCGCCGTCGCCGTCGTCGTACTCGTAGTCGTCGCCGTCGTAGTCTGTCTCTGCGAGGCGTGCGCGTTTCGACTCACCCCTCGTGCCTTGCAAATGATTTGATTAGAGAACAATGGGTTTCCATTAACAACCCGGTCTCTCTCTCTCTCTCTCCCCTCTTCCCCGACAACCTCTTCGTCGTCGTCGTCCCATTTGGAGCTGTCCGTCAGCTGACTTCTCCCTTCTCATTTTCTGCTCTTCGCTCTGTCTCTCTTACTCTCCCCCCGGTGTATACGCGCTGCTAGCGCTCAACTTTGTGTGCGCCAGTAGTGCGTCAGCCTATATACTGCATTTTCGAGTGCGTTGCCGAGCTTTTTGCATTAGTGCTCCCGTCTCTGTTTCGCTGACGCACATGTATATACGGTACACGCGCTTACGCAAGATCACAGACGCGCCCGATGCAAAGTTAGATTAAAGCTTTATTTCGCATCCTGAAATGCAGCTGCTATCCTCGAGCACTGCGAATGACAACCGATATTATTGCTTCGTCGTCTATAGCGCTATCTCTTCTCCTACCGTTCGAGTCTGGTATAATTTCATTTTGCACTAGCTTCCGCACTGAGTTCCTGGAAAATGATGTTTCTAAAAAAAAAAAAAAAAACATAAAATGTAGGTCAGACATAATTGATTACTCAATATTTGCGTATACTCCGTGTTATATAGGTCAAGTTTCGCGAGAATAAACGCAAATTGTGAGATATTCATAATTTAATATTATTCGTTCAGTATTATACTTCATACATCATTCAACTTTTTGCGGGAAAGTACTCTTAAAACGTTTGCTTTCATATTTCTCCGACTGCTTTGTACTGTAGTCAGATGTCGGTTTTACAAATCAGCAACAAAGAAAATGACTCCGGCCTTAAAAAGTGACGCAATCGCAAACACAAATCACGACGCGTATTCATTCATTAGAATTCATCAAAATTTCCCATCAGCCATATATATATATATACCTGTGAGAGTAATTTTGCAAAGTCACGAGAGGCGCGTTCGCTCATACTATATATATATATATATACGACACTCAGGCTCGTGAAAGTGGCGTTATTTGAATATTGGCGTTTGTTTAGGCGACAGCGCGTGGAGGCGGCGAGGGATCGAAGCGTGAGAGAGAAAGAGAGAGAGAAAGAGAGAGGCACTTTGCGCGACAGCTGATGGATACAAACTGCAGCGCGAGCGCTTGCGCGCAACTTTCCTGCGGCGGCTTAGCGGTGCGAGAGAGTGAAAGAGAGAGAGAGAGAGAGAACAGAGCAAAATGCTTGCGGCGTCCCTGAGGTTTCGCCGCGAGGACACCAAGTCAGTCATCATCCGCGAAGCGTTAAATCGGGAAGCCCTGACTAGGAAATAGGTTATCGATCGTTCAATGCTGGCGACTCGTTTTGACAAGCTCTCGCTCCCTCTCTCTTTCTGGCGCACGAGCTCCCGAATGACGGATGACGTCACAATTCGCGAGCTCGATAATAGAAACGAATTTCCTGTGTCATCCCCGCGCGATCTCTCATCCACATACGTTATGCTTCTCTCTCTCTCTTTCTCTCTCTCTCTCACTCTCACCCTCTCGCTTGGGCTCGAATGTTCCTTTGTTCTTCTCTCGCATTTGCTCTCTCTCTCTTCATTTCCATCGAGAGCGAGAGAAGGGGAGGAGGCTAGTCCACTTCCGGTTCTCACACTGGACCGCGGAAGGACGAATGAACTCCCTCTTTTCAATGAAATATGGATGCGCGGCCGAGCAGCGGCGGTGGCTAGTAGTAGTAGCAGAGAGCGCGTTTTTATCCGCGGACCTCTTTTGACTTCCGCTATTGAAGATTCTTGCCGCGTTTGTTTTTCTTTTCTCTTTCTCTTTCTCTCTCTCGGTCGACGCTGGTTTTTTCCCCGGCGCTCTCTACTACCCCGCTTCATTGTTTCCGACGTCGGGCATTCAATCCGTCTTGACCGTACGCTGTGAGCGTGTGTGCTTTAGGAATTTTCGGCGAAATCGTCGTTGCAGCCGTTCCAGTTCTTCATAATGGCTTGTCGAATAGTTTTTTTTTTCTTTACATGCTATCCAAAGTAAAGTAAACTTCGAAAATTCTCTTTATATTTACATGAAATTTTTGAGATTTCATTCTTTTCTCCGAATTTGTTATTAAATTATTTTAAAAACAAATATGTGTAACTCCAACGCTAATCGAAGAATCGTAGATTACCATTGTACACCGAAGGAAGAATTTATTTATAGTTAATATAATTAGTAACAGTTAATACAAAATAGTTGATTTTGGGAAAATAAGGAAATTGTAAATGTGAATACATTCACATTTGACTGAAATTCCAAAATATTATTATTGAGATGCGCATATTAATAGTTAATATGCTTAGTTAATAAGAGTTCACAAAGAGTAAATGTAAATAAATTTTTCTGTGTATTTTTAATATAGCTTCTTATCAAGTATAAACCAATTCTTCTCTTAGTGTAGTAAAATACTGTAACTACTCAATGGCATAGAAAATTATTTACTATTCGGAATAATTTCAGCTTTATTTTTTACAGACTATATACTTAATCATTAAAATAGACACACCGTCTAGCAAACAATCCGCTTAATAAAGTAAATCAAAATTTTTCGTCTTGTTGCGCATAGCCGAACAATGCGCGAAAATAAAGCGAGTATGATGACGCAGAGGAAAGCGCGAAAATTTAGAAGCCACAGAGAGCGAGAAAATACGCCGTATAGCGAAACTAAAATTTAGCTTTCCCGTGCAAATTGCGAGCAGAGCGCGTGTTGGAATTTCACTCGGGTGACTCGAGGCGCTCTCAGTAGCCTTTCCCTCTCCCTCTGAGCCCGATTAGCCTTTGTTAGTCCGCAGTTTCGCGCATTCTAGATTTCAAAAGGGCAGCTAGCGTTTGCTTGCGCTCGAGCTTTTCATCGAGTGTATATATAACGGCCAAACGCGAGCGTTTGCGCACAGTCGGATTAACTGCTCCTAATGTCACGTACAGGTCGGGCAAACGCACGTTGGGAAGAGCTTCGAGGTAGATCTGCAGGCCCCAGAGCGTATTCAAAGTATCCAATTTGCTACGTATCCAGCCACGCGCGAATTTCTTGCACGCGCGCTCGCGAGACTGAGATTAGCGAGCGGAGAGAAGCTCGCTTTGCAGTGTCGCGTTAAGTAAAGTGCTAAATGAAACAAGGCCGGAGTGAGCGAGCGAGCAGAGATTCGCGACTGGCTTAGAGGCGAAGTCGATCAAGGAGAAATCCTCTGCACGCCCGCGTACTTGGAGAAAAGTCCTGCGTGTGCATAGTTTACAAATTGCTCGCGAGAATTAACGAGAGAATTTTGCGTTCGGTATATATATATATATATATATAAGAGAGAGAGAGAGAGAGAGGGTTTGGCGCCTGTAAGGTCTAATTGCATTAGTATAATCTTTCTAATGTTTACGGCCTGTTGCGTTAGCGCTCGGTCCTTGTGTCTCTGTGTTTGCAGTGGAAAATTATACACTACTATATACAGTAAGCAGTATTGCGAAATATTAAGTTAAGTTTGTAAATTCGAATTCATAGAACGTATGCATTCATATAGGCCGTCTCGTAAGCACATCGTTATTACCATAATTAACGTTAATCGCTGAATAACATCATGTAAGCCCCATACGAACGACGAATTAATTATGCTCGGCAAAGTTTGCAAGCCAACGCATCTACTCTCGCGCGCGCTGCATTCCCGTCTGGGTAAAGTCAGGCGAGCGCGATTAAAAGGCTCAAAGAGCTACAGCAGTAGCAGCAACAGCGGTAGAAGCGCAACGGAGGGTACCTCCTAAATCAGAAAGTTCGATGAAACCAATTTTGAGCCTCGCACCGGCAACCACCCACTGTAGCTAGGGTAAAACCCCCAGTCTCCCGTCGTTTGTATACGCGCAAACACACACACATACACACAGGGTGAGGGTTGCGCATTGTCGAGTGATTTCGCGTCGGAGGTACAGCGATTGTCGTTTATCGCGTCCAGAAGTATGACGCATCCGGCAATGTAAATAATTCAGGGCTCAATTACGCAAATTGCGAGAGCCGCCGCCGCCACCAGCCGGTTTCGCATCGTACCACCCTTCCCTCTTTTTCGAATTCCCCCCCCCCCCTCCCCCTGCACGCGTCCGTCTCGAAAAGCGCGCTATTGCGCCGTTCCGCGCCGTTTCATTTTCGCGGTATAACTGCACCCCTCGCTCGCGATCCCATCGTTGCTCGGTATATACATATATGTGTATATATTGAGAGCGAGGCGAAAAAGGACAGAGTGTAGCATTTCCTCTAATAACTAGTCATTCGCCCCGTCGGCGCCGCGGTGGTGCAGTAGCAGCAGCTATGTCAGAATGTATATAGCAGTAACGCTACGTACGGCAGTAGTTATACACACACACACACACGACGACTGCGCACTGTGATTTTTCTTCTTCCCTTTTTTCATGTCGAAATGCACTTAGCGCGTCGTGTGACGGGTCGGCGTTAGGAAGCCGCTGCAAACATGACGTACGTTATACACGCGCGGGTAGACCGACAGGGAAAAAGTAGAGAGGGAGAGAGAGATAGGTGTATATAGATCGAGGGATGGAATCGTCGCCTACTCGGTGAGTTTATGTATTCAATGGGCTTAGTCGGCATCGCTCTACGATGGAGGTAGCTACTGGAGGGCGAAAAGCAATCCCGGCGAGAGCCACGCGGAAAGTAATGTAATAAGGAGGTTTGTTGCGAGAGTGCTGCTTACTACTGTCTGCTTTTTTGCGCCCTTTCTTTCACCCTGCGTTCCGCGAAGCCGTGCGCCGTGCCCTTTTAAGTCGTTTACTTTCGAAATTATATCCCCTTAATGGGGAAGCTATGATTCAATCCTCGCCGATGATACTTTTTTTTTCTTTACGGTTATGGCTTGCCCCCTCACTGTTCTCTTTCTATCTCTTTGCTTTTCCTTGCTATATTTAAATTTGTGGTACGGAATGAAATAGTAACATTTATTTGTACGTGAATTCGAAAAATGATCTGAAATAATGATAAAATATAATTATGTATTTTTAGAAATTTATAGAAAAGAAATAGATTTATATTACGAAAAAGAATTGATGCGCGTAGCTTAGATATAGTTATTTATGTTTAGCTGAAGGAGCTCAGTTCTCATTCAGATTTCAATAAAATTGTACGTCACGGGAGATAACCTGAATTGTGACTTATTTTTAAATAAAGTTATAAATCGAATAAAGTTTGTACAGTGATTTCTCTCCGTCCGTATTTCCGATTAGTTCGGGAACAATTTGAATATCGGTTCGGGCGAAAGCTATATTATGAAACTTTTTTTTTTGCTCGGCTACGTAGTTTTGCTCGCGTAGTTTGCAATCCGATTACTAAGCTAAAATTAATTGCATAGCTTTGAATCCGTCATGGTTATACTACCTTGGCGAGAACTTCATTATAATTAAGACTTGTTTCGATATAATAAGCTGCCGACGAACAGTCGGTTATTTCGTTTGAACATGTATTTCAGCTAATTTTGTGTTATTAAGCATAATCGCTGAATTTGCATTTAATTGTTTAAAATTCCAAAACCACCGAGATACACAGCTTTTTTCAAAAAACCATAAACAGCTTTTTTCAAAAAACCATAAACAGCTTTTTTCAAAAAACCATAAACAGCTTCTATAGAACGTATATAAAACGACGCTTGGAAGGAAATCGCTACTATACACTTATATGCTCTACACCCGTTACAAATTCGAACACGCGCTAAACTCCCGGTAATTTTTCGCGAGCATAGTGTACAGAGCATATCGCTCGTGTCTTTCACACTAAGCCAATGCGCTTTGCCGCGCTTAGCGGCGACGCTGCACGCGTGTGTAGAGTACGCGGCAACGGTAACATAGACCCACGTATACACACGCGCTCTCTCTCTCACTCTCCTCTCTGCTCGCGCACAGTGGAATCCGGCGGCCCCGACGGCGTGCGCGAATACACGCCGAGGCTCTAATTCACGCTAATCTAATTTGCTCGCGAGCGCGCAAAGCCGGCGTTGCACTCCTCCCTCTCTCTCTCTCTGCATACGCTATATATATATATGCTACTTCCAAGCATGCTTCACGCTCTCTCTCTGTCTCTCCAAAATGGCTGTTGCGTCGCACATCTTACGCACAAAAGCCTTCGAGAGCTCGCGAGCGCGTTAATTCGTCAGTGATGAACGAGGTATTGCAGTCGTTTGCCAAGAGCAGCAGTGTGTTGCCATGCAGGTGCATGTACGAGCGCGGGGATATATGCATTATCGAAGGCGTGAAGGGATATGGTTTGTACACAAGAGCGAGGTTGGGTCTCGACGCGTCGGAGAGTAGTAGTAGCAACAGCAACAAGCCGCTTTATAATTGCGTTTGGTCCGTTCTGCGGTGCGGCTCTATATATAAGATAAAGTTCGAGATTTCGGCTTGCCGGTGGTTCATGGCTTGCCTGCCTCTTGGGTTAGCGTTTATAGTATTAAAATCATTTTCTATAATTGCTATATACAAATGTAGTATCGAATTATTAAAATAGTATTAGATATATATGGCTGTGCTTACATTCCTTAAACAAACAAATCAAATTTTATCTACATCTTATAATTTTTCTAAACAAATGTATCACTATTTATAAAATATACTTTTATATTCATAAATTTTCAATTACGCCTCCGCTTCAACAATGAACAGTAATTAAAGGTCTGTGCGCGTGAGGAAGAAAATGGCAACGCAATAGCGTAGCGCACAACGCGTGGTGGCTCTCGTCCGCTTTCCGAGTTTCCACTCCTCGACTATCCGCAAGCACTCCGGTGAACAGAGCAGCAGCAGCAGCTCGCTCGGCCTTATTGCGTATCAGTTTGCCAGTTCCAGCTTCGCGGTGCGCGCGTTCTAGCTTCGGGAATATCGCGCTACGCTCTCGACGCCGTGGCACAATCCATTTGCCGGGAAATGCAATAATTGCGAATTGTAATGGCTGAGCGTGCGCGCGAGCTTAGCGCCATTACCGTGGCCCAACCTCCTCCCACTATACCAACCGACGCACCCTTTTCCGCACTCATGCGAGAATCTTCGCCCTTGCGCGCGGGAGAGAGAATTTCGGAGAGATATAGGAAGTAAGAGAGAAGCTTGCTTTTCCGACCTGTGCAAGTGGAAGTAAGGAGCGCAGGTCATGCGGCCGCATTGCGAGTAACTTAGGCCGACGCGCGTTAAATGTCTCAGGAATGCGTTCGTGCGAGCGTCGTCGCAACGCCGTTAGTCGAGAGAGAAAGACGCGCGAGATTAAGAACGCGAACGCGAGAAAGAGGCTCGCTCTCTCTGTCTCGTTCTTTTTGTAGCGCGTAAGGTTTTACCGTTATTTGCATAATGGAACGCGTGGGAGGAACGTTGTTTAGCTCGTTAGCACTATTATTACGTCTAGCTGTTAACATTTGTTTTTCGTTTTGTACTATTTGAAGTAATATCATTTTACATTACGCATAAAATAATCAAGAAATTATACTCATAAAAAATCGGCACAAAAAAAATATACCTTTAAGGTATAGAAAAAGAAATCAAAAAGTACCGTAATAATTCAAGAATCGTGTTCGCTGAAAAAAGCGCTTTAAAAGAGACGGGCAATTGCCGCGTTGAAAATTTCACGGTATACCGGGGCATTTGATTCGCGTCGATCCCGTTACAAGCACACCCCGCGTCGGCATCAATTGTTTCATCAACTGCTGAAGGCTCGCGGAGAGGGCCCGTAGTGGCCGCTGCAACGTCCGCCGAAGTATCCAAAACGTCCATTAGAATTTAACAGTGAGAGACACACGCACACGCACACGTGTATATATATATATACATATACAGAGAGCTAACGTACTGCAACAGTACGCGCAGATGGTAGAGAGCCGCGTTATTGTTGCGCGGGTAGCCCTCGGTAAACTCGCACGTTAAATCCTCCTCTCTCTCCCATATCCCACCCCCGTCGGTGCAATGCACTTTGGCGTCGTGCGACGCGCGCCCGCGCGCCTATATGTGCATCGTTCGCATATCTATAAATACACACACACACACACACGTTTTCAATGTTATCTGCGAAAGAGAAAATCCGGGAACAAGCAGCTGACGAGCGAGTGAGCGAGAATACGCTGGTATGTGTCTGTATATACGTATACATAATACGTGCAAAGAGACGAGACACCGAGTAATAATTGATGTACGAGGATGTATATACATATAGGGCCACAAGGCGTATACTAATTTTCATACAGTTTTCTCTATACGCGTGGAATGTGTGTGTGTGTGTGTGTGGGTGACGTCTTGTAGCTGTGACTCGTGGGAATCGCGTTTTTCTCTTGCAAGCGTGACTTGTCGGAGAGCTTTTTGGGCTTTAATTACGGGACGCCCACGCGTAGGGAATATTTTTCACTTTTTGCGTACGTCACGTCGTAATTTTTTTTTTCCTCTTTTAATTATACGCGAGCCGAGGTTGGATTTTTAACTGACTGGGGTTTTTACTTTTGCACGACGTTTTAGTGATTCTAGCCCTGTGGTAATGAAGAGCGGGATTTTTTCTACTATTTTGTTATATTCAATTTTGAATCATTTAAAAATTACCATAATTATATTGTTCAAAGAATATTTGATTATAAAGTTATTATTTCCAAAACGATACCATATTCCCTCGTAATTGTTTATATAAATAAAAGCAGAGAGCTACATTTACAAGGCCCCTACACCATAACCATAAAGCACTGGGAAATTGCCCAGTTCCAGTGCGGCTCGAAAAGCGAGCATTTTGTGAATAGCTGGAGCGCACAATAACGCACTCGCATTCGTCTCTCGGCTAGCTCGTTCGCTCGCCTAGAAAATGCACGCGTGCGTGCAGCGCGCGACACAACCTCTCGCATGGCAGCTGATCAAACATAAATATCCTTACAGACGCGTACGAGCTTCTCTCTCTCTCTCTCTTTCAGCCAAGCTAATGTATTTGCGTTGGCCAGCGCTCTTGCACACTCGACTCACTATTCGTCGCGCGAGCTTGCACGGAGAAAAGCTCGCGACAGGCTCGCGCGATTAATGGGCCAGCGTGAAATATGCGTATAATACGCGGCGCCCTCCGGCGTTATTACCGTCTTCAAATCGTCCATGTAGCATCCTTTAACAGCCTCGCAGTTGGGAAGATGCAGAAGTAGTAGTTTGGCCGTGTAGGCGTTCGTCATCTTAACTGCGTTAGACGCGCATTGTGTATGATGCGCGCGACAACAGTCTTTCAGATATGCTTTTTTGAACAGGCGGCCGCTCGTAGTATATTTCTTCGGCATGTTTGGCGCGCGCATACTTGGCGAAGAACGACGGCGAGCAGGCGCTGATATTAAAGCGGCCAGGGGGAATTTCATAGTCGAGGATTTGCGGGAGTACCGTGCTCTATACGAGCAAAGTTTGAGCCGCGAGTTTGTTTTAAAATTACACTCGAATTCTGAGGGAGAGGGAGAGGGAGAGAGAGATAGAGATCCGGAGAATAGTTCGCTGAACTTTTGAATATGGCCAAAAATAATTTTATTTTTGGTGCTCTTGCAAAATTGAATTTGTCCATTAGGTAAATTAGATTTCACATGTTATATAACTTTATCTATATGAACGTTAACATTTTTGTGGGAATGCTTAAAGAACTTCGTCCGTTAGATTGTTCAAAAAAAAATTTGTTAATCTTTATAATTATGTTTTTTTCACAATAAATAACAGAAACGAAGGAATCTTCGTGATTATTAAAAGCAAAACGTGTCTCTTTATTAATAAAGAAGAAAAACACCCCTGTATCCACGAAACAATATTAATTTCATAAACCCGAGGGACCGAAAAGAGAGCGGGAGATAAAGAGAGAGCGAAGCAAAAAAACGGGAGGCGCGCACGCGCCCGCTTCTGGAATTGATACAAACGACAAAAAGAGATTAGACGAAAAGTTTTTGTCCCGCAGACTCGCCTGCACAGCGCGACGAAGTAAAGTAGAAGGAAAACTCGAGGCGCTCCTCTATCTCCCTCGCGAGATGACGACGACGAGTCCACGGGAATTCGTACAGCAAACGAGTGGAAGTGGCGGAAGACGACGTACCCGGTGAGATTTAGGGCTCGACAGTCGACGTTATTTGCCATGGTCGTCCGCGCGTACGGAAAGGGAAAGCTAAAGCTCTCTTTCGGTTGACGCTACCGCCGCGGCCGTTGCAGCAGCGCCCGCTGGTCACGGGGACCCCAGGACTTTAAGTGACGTTTATGAGAATGTATTAGCGCCCGCGTAATTATAATGGTTCTCCGTGCCATTACCCTTGCCATTTTACGCGAGAGAACGTACTTGCCCCCTACCGCCGGCCGGGGCATTCCACGCGACGTGGGGGTGGCGAGCTCTTGGGATGGGCCGCTCTTCTCGATTTCCCCTGGATTCATCGTTCGGAGAGGGCCGAGCGCGTGCTTAAACTCGCCGATTATTGCGCTGGCCAGGTGCTGCGCTGTCGCGGGAGTAGAGAGCGATGTTTGATCCAGGGCCGTCAGTCTTTAAAGTTGCTACAATGATGAGGTTTTTATCGTATGCTTTATTGGATATCATATTGTAATTTTTTACGCTGCGTCGGTTACATAATTTTTTTTATAAATAGTACCACTTTGAAAGTTATACGCTTTAAATCTCTTTCATCCTTTAATTTTTGTACTTTTATTTCAGTAATATAAAAATGAAATTTACTGTTATACTAAATCTAACCAAAGTATATCTCAACTAGAAAATGATCTATATGTATATTATACCCCCTACGTCATACATCAATCTACCAAAATTACCACATTACGTTCTCTCTGAATTTTTACTAAAATTGCAATTTTTCCTTTCTCTGTTGCAGGTGAGTGAAAACCAAACGTGCCAGACGTGTATGATATATCCGTAAGTCATACTTCAAGCCACTTTTTTATCTTCTGCGCCAGCATATATTTTTATTTCTGAAATATCCATCATTCGCGTGATCCGTCGAAGTGCAGCCGAAGAGAGCTGTATATTCGCGCGTCTCTCACGTATACACTATATCGTACGATAAGAAATAAAGACGAAACGGACTTGCCTCTGTCTCTTTCTCTCTTTTGCTTTCGCATCGGTTCTTCGATTCGCCAGACTGATTTAACATAGTTTCGCGCGTCCGGCAGCTTCGTTTGGTAGCACACGACAAAGAGAGAAGAATGACGCTCAAGCGGACATATATGATGCCGAGAAACGTGACGTGGATGATGTGGAAGAGAAAAGAGAGGAGCGAGGAAAAGGGGGAGGGCTGGAGGATGCGCAAGCCTGGGAGGTTGCTGCATGCCTAGGGTTAAAGAGGGTGTAAAGGGGGCAGGGGAATTCGAGAAGAGGAGGAGAAGAGCACAAGGAATTACTGCGGTACGATCGACAAACGGCGGCTACGTGGCCGCACTACCCAAGGATTCTTCCTTCGGCGCTTTTTACCTCAGACTACTCGCACACGCCTACATACACACACGTGTATATACAGCATATACTCGCCCTCCTGTGCATGCACAGAGCTTCCCTTTGTCTTGGGCTCACTCGCTTCCTTCTTTATTTTGCGCGTCGTCGTCAAGTTCGCTTGTCGCCTCCATCCTTCTTAGCCTCCTTCTTTATTTCACGCGCTCGCTCTGCCACCGTTGCGGCGAATAAGAACGAAAGACTGCGAGAGAGAGAGACTCGCGCGACTCTCCTTCGCTCCACTCGTCAATATATAATGCTTAGGATGCCGGCGTTCGTTGCCTTTTTCTTCTTTTTTTCTTCTCAACCCGGGCCGCCATCCTTTTTCACCCGAACATACGTGGAATCAACGATTTTCTCGGCTGCGTATATACGTCCTTCTCTCTCTCCCTCTCTCTCTCTCTCTCTCTCTCTGCTCACTATTTCATTGCACTCGCGCGCGCACGCCCGCTGTGGCAGTAAAAGAAGCTCGCGTAGCAAGCTCATGCGAGAAATAAACGACCTTGAGGCGCTGGCATATAGATTCCTGCTCAGCAATGCGAGAGAGATTCCGCGGGGGAAGAGCAAGAGAGAATCGCTTGAAATTTTTAAGATATGACAAGCCAGAGAAGGCGCGCGTATACGTTGTATCCACCGACACACCACACCAATGCTCGAGCTGTGTATGTACCCGCTTCACTCCTCCTCCCCTGGGGCGTTTTATCGCTCTCGAGTCAGCTTGCCGCTAGCGTGTGTCGAAGCGCGAGCATGCACGCGTTTATTAATGAAATATACGTTGGCTGCTGCTGCTGTTGCTGCACCACGAGAGGAAGAAAAAGACTTTTTTGACCCCGAATTCGGAATTTTGTGCGCGCCAACTTTGGAGGTTTTGCGCTACACCGACTTATACGGTGCCCAGTGCGCGTCTCCTGAATTTTTAGCCAACGTAATTCCGTTCTCGGTGAGACTAGTTTCGTTTTATGCATTCTCTTACATGGCTCGGGAAATGGTTTTTTCTACTTGGATTCACTATGAAATGGAAGAAACTGGAGAGTCGAGGTGCGCTTAAAGTGTAAATCCAATAGAATACGTGCTCATTCTCAAATTGTTTACCAAGGATTTCCTAAATAAAATATTCATTTGAATAATCCAAATGTAACGATTTTATTAAAAAAAAAGAAAACAAGAATTATTACAACCCTTTCTCCTTTGATTTGTCCTTACCGAATTTTACCCGACTGCTTCAACTATATAGATAATCGCAAAAAAAAACTGATATCTCTGTTCCCACTCGTCAGATCCCAGTATTTCTCTGAAGCTCATACTCCCTTGTATATTTATTCAACACTCAAGACAGTAGCAGCCGCAGCACCCAACCACCGCGAGCTCAACAATCGACATGAATGTAAATGTGGTATCGTCGTGCCACAACCCTTGCGCGTGCCTTACGCGCGCTACAACTCAATCCCTCGCTCTCGCGGACACGCGCGTATAAAAGAAAGGACATCCCGAGGGCGCGTATTCCTATAGAAAGGCAATAAGGCAATCTCGTCCGCGTGCGATACGTCTCCGCACTCTGTCTCTATCGTCATCCTTCGGTATCGCCGTCACGTACGCAACTATAGCGCCTTCGAAGCAGCAGCCCTGCGCGTCTTGATGCGATTAAAGTTACGAGTCCGTAACGATGCTTGCCTTCGTCCCACCAGACGAGAGAGAGAGAGAGAGTGAGAAAGGAAGATCGTGGCAGATTTCTACGGACTTTGTCCGGTGTTCCGCGCGTGCCTCCTTGTTTCGTAGCTGCGTGTGACCCGACGGCGTTTAGGTCGCACGATGCCAAGTCACTATGCGGAATAGTAAATATTTCGGGATAATGTTGTGGGAACTGTTTGATTTTCACGCAGTCAAGTCGGAAAGGAATAGAATATAGATTTGTGCGATACTTAAAATCCGCATGTATATTTTTTTGTAATTTTACGGTTCACATGTGTACGTAGTTACGGTTTGAAATTTTCACTTCGTCTCTGTAACAGCTTGCAGTAGTATAAGAAACTATGCATACGGTATAGGTTTACGACTATCCGTGACATCGAAAATAAACACGAGTGCAGCACGGTTAATTACAAGGAACACATCAAACACACAAGAAGCTTAGCTACTTCCTTGCAAATCTTTGAAAAGCGAAGAAAAATTTTCTAAACTCACCGTTAAGCATGCCCAACACCAATACACTATCCCCTCTTTTGCTCCTTTCTCTCTCTCTCTCTCTCTGCCCCGCTCTTTCTCTCTACTCCTTTCCTTCGAATCCCAGAGCAAATAAACGCGCATAAATTTGCCCGCATCGGAGCTAAGACTGAAATGCGAGTGTTTGCGGAAAAAGCGAAAGCGAGCGTGCGCTGAGGAAAAGCCAGAGGAGTCGCAGCAGCGGCAGTTTGAGAACAGAAGTGTACACAGGGAGAAAAAGCAGTCGCCGTCGTCGCTGGTGAGAGAGAGAGAGAGAGAGAGACCCACACCTGAGCGGCTTGCCAGACGGCGGCGACCATCCCTCTTGCCCGTTCGCGCTTTTTCACCAAAGAAGCATGCGAGCGAGCGAGCTTCGCTGCCCGAGATACGCGTGGCGAAAGAGGGAGAGAGAGAAACTGAACGTCCACGTACTTCCTGTCCGATTGGAAAACCCATCTCCTTTACGACCTTGCAAAGAGAAACCCGAGAGAATCTCTCTCTCTCTCTTCCTCTAGCACGCTTGCGGGCGTACAAAGAGCGAGCGAGCGAGAGAGAAGACCTGGGAGAATAACGAAACTCGCCCCGGAAATTTGCCGGAGCTAGAGAAAATAGTTCGCTTCGAGTGAGTAAGAGAGAGAGAGAGAGAGGGAGCGAGAAAACGGAGATATCAAAAGATACTTCTTCCCTTTTTATTCGGTTTTCCTGCGCTTTTTTGCCTTATTTTCGCCAAGTACGCGCGCGCGGCTGCAGGCATACCGGTGCGCACACTCGGCCTTTTCCGCGAGCAAACCCAACAATGAGACACTGGTGCTTTTGAGCGCAAGCGATATCTTGGGAGGGCTTGAAAGATTTGCGCTCTGCACTGCGCTATAAAGGCTTTTTCGAATCGAGTTATCGAAATTGTTATAGCGAAAACGCTGGTTGGTCGTTATTAGATAGTCGACCTCTTATTACTCGCATTAAAGGTACAAAGTTGTCTCGGAGACTCGAAATATCGTTGTTTTTATCAAATTTCTACAAATTACCGTACTGGAATATATATATATATATATATATATATATATATATATATAATCAGGAAGGGTATTATTACGGTTTTAACTAATGCAAACAAAGTTAGTTGAGCTTTAACCAGAAGCTCAATTTAGTACGCGAAAGCCTTACATATTGAAGCATTGATTAAAATTGATACCCTTAACCTTCCCCGCGAATTCTCTGGCTTCCAGCCATTTAATTGAAAAAAAAAGTGGAAGCAAAGTTTAAGAGGAAATAACTTTTCAGTATACACGCCAAGTGAGAGATGTAAAGAAGGAATATAACAAAAAGCCTGCATGCTCGCGTAAAATTTACATGCGTACCCACGCAGATCCGTAAAAAGTACTCGTGTAAATATCGCATGACTTTTCCCTACTCCTTCGTGCGTTTGCTTTTTCTCTCTCTCCCTCGCGCGCGTGGCTCTTAAATCCGCCTCAATCGTCAACATCCTTTTTTCTTCCACGCCATATGAAAAAACTTGGTAAAACACGGATTAAAGTAAGAGAGAAAGAGAGAGGCGCGAGAAAAGAGCATTTTTCCGAGAGAGTGAGAGAGGGAGAGAGAGACGCCTGCAGCAACACTGCGGGGGCAGTTTAAAGCCTTGAGCGAGCACACGAAGCTCTCCTCGCTCACTGCGGAGAGTTGCGGTCGCGCGGAATTACGAGGGCGTTCCGAACTTACGTTCTCTCCTTGCCTCGCCTCTCTCTCTCTCTCTTGCCCCTGCCACTGTTTGCGCGCACCGCGTTTATGCCTCAGCCCGTACGTGTCGGCGCTTATCGCACTTTTTCCAAGAGTCGCCGCGGCGTCAACGACTCTAGCTCCTCGAGTCGCGGCTCGCTCTTTTTCATGTACTATACACTTATATGTATACACATACACACACGTGTCGACTGCGGGGCCGCGAAACTTCCAGGGCCATTATTATACGCTGAAATTTGTTCGCGTCCGTTGCGGGCGATATAACGCAACGCGCCGCGAGGCGAGAGTAATTCCGTCACGTTCGCGTGATAAATCAAATTTCTCGCAGGCTGGACCGAAAACTACGTTTCTCCTCTGCGCGCCATGGTAACTCAATAAAGACGTCGCGAACGCTTGCCCGGACTAACAGCAGAGAATGCGGCTACTTCGTTCTTTTCTCGCGGGCGAACGCTCTTTTCTCTCTCTTTAGCGTGAAGGATATAGATGCGTCTTCCGGGCTGAGCGGCCGATTCATGTGGTTAGACGCTCGCCGCACGCACGTACAGTAGCCTCTCTCGCGCCTCTTAAGAGTGACTGACGTTTCTCTCTCCTCTTCGCCGTCGGTCTCTTTACTCGCCCCGAGTGTCTGCTTACCTGCCTGATGGGCGATATATAAGCTCTACTGGCGCGCGCTACCTGCCACACGGGATGTTCAATAACTATTTGACGTTGCAATGGCAAAGAGATCATCCCGCTTTTTCAACCGACTGAAGCCCTTTGGCTAGAAAGACAGCTGAACATGCGTATTTAGTTTGAAGGTCTGCTTTTTCTTCTCCTGAGTACATTATAATATCATTAAATTGTATTATGAAATTAATATATCGAAAATTTTCTAGTAAAAGTCATAATAGTAACACAATTTGTAGATATTAAACAGCGTAAATCAGGCGACGAAAATAGGTTGCGTTGAATTCCATCAAAGTATAATTTCCCAGTGTGAAAAAACTTCTCTCGCTCTACGCTTCGCTGGAAAAAGCCCCCAACTCTCTCTCTCTCTCTCTCTCGGCGTCGTCGTCACGCCCCCACTTGAGATTGGATCAGGCTGCCCATTTATTTTCGGTCCGCGCCAATACTAACGAAATTTGCAAAGAATATTTAAGAAAGTTGGCGAGCGAGCTGGCGAACGAGCTTCCGCCGCCACTTTTTCTTTCCTACGTTCTCCCCCGTCTGCGCCCGTCGAAGATTTAAATCAACCAGTTATTGGAATTCCCTCCCCACTTCTCTCCGCGTAACTTAAGTTTTGTTTCGCGCTCGTGCGCGAAACTTCAATTCCGTCGCGAAGGAGCGCGAGAACTTCTACCGCGCGACTTTTCCCATTGACGGCGGCGGCGGCGAACCAGAGTGCGCGTCTACGAGAAGGAAAAAAAAAGAAAACGCGTGCCGAAGACACAGGCAAAGGTGACGAGCGAGTGAGAGAGAGAGAGAGATGCGCGTCTACAATTTCGTCACGTGCGCCCCGTAAGTTTTCGCGCCTTTAAGTAAGAAGTAAGAAGTCCCGCGCGTCGTCGCTCCTACTACCGCGGGTACTCGAATTCCTAAGTACCCGAGTAGTAGTCCTTCCTTCCTTCCTTCCTACGCGCAACTCTAAGCCGCAGAGCGACGATGAAGACGAAGAGGTGGCGTGCCGTTGCTGCACTATGCACACACTCACACATACTTTGCAGCAGCATAGAGAGTTAACCTGACAAGTGGGAGGTGCCGCTGTGCAAGCGTAGAGGTCGCGAGTATGTATATAGGTGACCGAGCGTGTATATATATATATGTGTATGTTCAGGAGAGACTGCGGTGTGGTAGTGCGCGGCGGTCAGGCGTGGCCGGCATACCAAATCCGCGGGGTATTCTGGTCATGTACCCGGGGCGCGGGTGAGCGGGGTCAGAGAGAGAGAGGAAGGGGGTCGGGTACGTTCGCTATACCGTGCGGCGAGCTGAGGGACGCACGGGCGCGAGTACGAGCGAGGAGAGGAGGAGGAGGAGGGGGGTGGTATTAATTGGCTTACGAGGCGACACTCATTAGCACTTTGAGTACGAGGGGGTCGCACGCGCGAGCGTGAGCGTACTAGAGACGGAGGAGATATGTCCCTCTTCCTCCCCCGTCTCCTCCCTCACGCTTGTTCCTCGCGTTGTCTTTTTTCTTATATTTTTTCTCTCTCTTACTCTCGGCCGATCTCTCTCGTCGAGTTCGGTTTGGTTGCTCGCACCGCTGCTCCATCTACCCGTTATATTTCTCGAAGCGCGAGCATCACGCGCCGCGGCTGCTGCTGCTGCTGCTGTTGCAGTATACCGCACGTAATGCGATCGTCGATTTCGAGCTGTGCAATAGCAGCAGTGGTGGCAACAGCGGTAGCTCGAGTCATATGGCAAGGGAGTTGAAGTAGTTGTAGTAGCGGTAGCGCGAGACGACGCTCGTTACATTCCAATTTCGCCGCGGCTGTAATTCGTGCCGCGTGTACGAGGAATTGTCAAAAACGCTTTGCGAGAGGAGAAGAACGAGCTGTGTAGGATTTCTCGGCTCGTGTGTTAGAAAGTTTTGCGGCGGGATCGAGGCGACGTCGTGCTCTTAATTTTGTTTTGTTGTTTCATCTCGCTGAAACTATACCTCTGAGATGTGATATCGCCGTGGAGATGATTATATTAATATGTTATTCTTGCTACTCACGGTAACCGTGCAGTAATAAGACTGGAATAAAATTTTTTTATCAAACAGAATACAAAAACAGGTTGATGAAATGCTTTAATATTCGTATTTATCAGTGCTTTTAATATGAATCGTAATTTACGTAATAAAACACGACAGTAATTGATGTAATAAAACTTTACAGAGCGTAATTTATGTCAAGAACCGCTTGGAAAGTCAAACGGTCGCGTCTCAAAACTTCGCATATTAGTTATTTTTTTTTATTTAAACGTATTTAAAAGAAATTAATGACTCTCCGATGCATTTTTTATTACAAAAACTAAAAAATTCAACGAAAAAGATATTTTCATTTAATTAGCCACAAAAAAGACTCGTTTTATTTTCACTTTATTATCAAGAAACAATGGCCAATCTAATTTTGAATCCTCTCCTTTAATTTACATCGCCCACCTACCTAATTAAAGAGCACCTTCAGGTTGAAAAAATGTCCGATAATTTTACTCTTTAAAAAAAAGTTACCTCCCAGCAAGTTACAGCTCTCCAGACACCCACAAAGGCGCTCTCTCCCTCTTTCTCTCTCTCTCTCATCCCTCAGCCAGGTCTGGCTCTGAACTGCAGCGTGTGCGCGCGTGCACGTCTCTCTGCTTAGCAACAGGCGCTGCTGTGACGCTACATGGCAAACCTCACGATTATCCTCTCCACAACTTTTCCTCCTTGAGTCTCACACACATATATATAAACTCACATAGAGCTCCGTGGATCATCATTCGTGCGTACGCTTGCGTGCACCTCTCCATCTATCCCTACGCGCATTAGCATCAGTCTGCGGGGACTGTGAACGCGTATATATATATGCACGCGTTCGATCGGCACGCCGGTTTCGCATATTTGCGGTTTGCTTGCCCCCTACCCCACTATATCCCTCCCGCCTGATCGCCAGCCTAGTAGAACTCTCAGTAGATCCAATTTGATCGGAGGAAGACCGCATCACGTCGTCTCCGTTCGACCTTGCAGAACACACACGTCTATACACACACACATACACACACAGATTGAGTGCAGGGAAGGGACACACACTCACAATGCAGGCACTCGCCTCTCCTGCAGCCGCGTGCAGCCTTCGAGCGTAGACAATGTTGCTCGATAAGGCATTGTTCCGCCCGCTCTCGCGCACGAGCAACACCCGGCAACTCTCTCTCTCTCTCTCTCTCTCCTTCTCTCGTACTGCCCGTCAAGCGCGCTTGCTCCCCATTCCGTTCACATACACATATATACGTGAGCTTTGCCCACCCACACACCAAAAGCGCATATTGGACTGTTGCGTCTGTCTCCCGACTACCGCTGCAGGTTATGCTTCTGCACCTCGCGTATATATGCCGGCCCCGTTTCCATGCACGCGCATAGCTCGCTCTACCGCTTATATATATATATATATATATATATATATATATATACCGTGTGCACGCGCGTGCACGTGCGCGCTTTTCAACGGCGCCCGATGTATATACTCTATATATATAGGTATATTCACGCATACATGCGCTAAGCGCATCTGCGTGAAGGCGCTTTAATACCTGCACAACGAGAAGAGAAGCGCCGCGTGTCTCCGTTTCGCACTTGACGCGGTGAACACCGACGTTGCATGTGTACGTGCCTATATATATGCTTGTGTATATATATACCGTGTATATACGTACGTGCGTGCGTCGTATCGTTACGCTATTTGTCCAAATTACATTTATTATGCCACGCGCGCCACAGCGGCCCGACGCGTACAATGGGAAATTGCAAGCGCGGGCACATACAAAGGCCCCATTACGCTCTCTCTCTCTCTCTGTCTCTCTCTTGCGAGAAAGAGCTAGCGCGCGCTCGCGAGCGTGAATGGTAATCGCGATTACGGCGCCCACCCGGGAAGGTCGTCCTCCTTCGCGCCGCGTCTACTCTCCTTCTTCTCTCATCTCATCTCTCTCTCTCTCGCTCCTCTCATCCTCTCCGTCTTCTCTTTCGGTTTAATCTCTTTCTCACGTCTCGCCGTCGCTCCCACATCGGCCCACGTTTAGACGCGCAAGTAAGAGAGAAAGAGAGTAGGAGGTGCAAGATCGGCATCGCACCCGCGCGAGTGCGACGTTGAATTACGCGGTTCTACATGCGCGGACGAAGAAGGCGCGCATAAATAAATTCATTCTCGGCGATAATGGATGGACACTGCTGGGCTGCAGGAGAGAAAGAGAGAGAGAGAGAAAGACACTGCGCAACTACTACGGGGAATTAAATGCTTCGGTATGTGGGATCTGAAAAGGATGATGAATGTTGATGATAAATGCTAAATTCCAGACTGCCGCTGTGCGTCTAGTGTAATGCGGTGCAGGAGAGATTTTTGTTATTAAAATAGCGAGACCAGAGAGCTGTATGCACAGAGAACTTGATTTCCGTTCTGACCTTTTGTTTATATGGCACAAATCCTCTTTGGGAAGGCTCGAGAGTAATAGATGATGAGCTATACAGGCAGTGGCTCGCTCTCCGGGAGTTGCACGCCGGCGGTCGTTCTATATGCTACCTTAATAGGATTGTGGCAATTAGGCGATCTCTCAATATAATTGAGGTTTATTTTGCAACTGAGGAGATGAACGAGAGGTGAAAAAGGGACAATTCTTTTAAAATAGCTATGGATTCATCGGAGAAATTTCATTCACCAACTATTTACAGCTTTATACGGGTAATAAAAGAACTGGACAGTTTTGACGTAGCGAAGCAATTAAGGGCCTCGATTTAACTGCGCCGATTAAATATTAATAAATACTTGAAATAATTTTCCTGGCTGTATAGCCGGAAGTTTTATGGATTACATTCCAGTGTGGTCAGTTAAATCAATAGCGTGAGGCTTACCAACTAGTAAATCGATATTCGCACGTTTACGAGGCAAAAGCAATATACAATATTTAATAAAAAAAAAGGTTATTTAATAGTCTAAATGTAAATAACAAAAACTGTGCTAAAAAAACGAGATATCAGTTTGTATGTTTAGTTTAATTTTTCCATAATGGCATATCAAATAAATATTTTTGTTGGATTTATTCACTCTTATTCTGCTGCTCTCTTCTATACAGATATACGAGCGATAAAATTGAGCACATTAATTTACCTTTCAGTGATAGACCGTCGTTGACGCTATCATCCATGCACGTTCTGCAAGGCGAAAACTCTTCGAGTCTATATTTAAAAGCAATGTGCGCTTCCCACACACACACATCCTCCGCCTTGAAGACAGTATAACACGTATACAGCCTGTCGAACGGCGTCGATTCAATTTACATGAGAGATCGAAGCCGCGCGCGGCGCGCTCCGCCAAGCGTAAGGACTGGATCGGCGGTGGCGGCGACGGCGGCGAGTCCCCGATTCCCGAGAACAAGGACGCAAGCGATCTGCCAGTGACGCTCACTTAGTTGGGAGAGAGAGAGAGGGGGGGGGGGGAAGAGAGACTCTCTTCTTCTCCTCCTCACCCCGCAGTCCGTTCGCCGCCGTCCCATCTCCAAGTCGAAGTAGTATAGACGCTCGCCCGCGCGTTTTCTGCATCCGACGTATTTCTCTCTCTCTCTCTCTCCCGCTCTTCTCCTCCAGACTCGTTCTCTCTTCGTCTCTAGCTCTCTCTCACTCTCTCTCTCTTTGTTTCCTCTTCTCTCTCTCTTCGTTCACCGTCGTCATCGTCTCGCGCGAGGGATTTTCGGGTTCAAGTTGTTCCGCGATAAAGAAGAGAGACGGAGAGAGACTGCACGCGCGCCGGACTGTTTTAACGAATCTGTCCTCTGCCGTGCGCTCTGTCGGAATTGCGAAAGCGAAATGGGAGAAAGAAAACACGACGGAGAGGAGAGGAAAAAGAAGAATTATAAAGGAACGGAAGAGAAAGAGAAGGAGATGCGCGCAGAGTCGCGGAATAAGGAAGTTGATGAGCAGAAGGGATTCGTTGCGAGCACGCAGAGATAGTTCTGGGCCGAGGCGCGTATAATAGCAGTGGCGAGCAGTGGAGCGCGTCTCATTGACTGCTTCCTCCTCCACCTCCTTCTTCTCGTATATATAATACGTATACATGCGCGCGTGTACCTACCGCGCCTTCCCCCTTTCTTTCTTTCTTTCTCTCTTCTCTTCTTCCTTTGCACTTCTTTCCACCGCTTATATACATATATATATACTCCTTCAACTCGTCGGCCGTACTACTCTGATTATACCGAGATGGCAGGGGCAACTGCCGAATTGTCGTCTCATTGCGACGACGAGTCGCGTTCTTCTCCGCCCTCCCTTCTTTTTCTCCATACCCGTATACATGCCATCCATTGTGCGACGTATATATATACATACACCCGCTCGTTTCGTCGTCTCCCGACATTTTGGAATCCTATACTCCCTCCTGCTGGATGTTGAATTATATACGGAGCTACACGCGCGATAAGTGGACAGTCAAGAAAATAAGAAAGAGAGGAGAATTTTCCTCGACGCGCCTCCTTCTTTTTTTTCATCTTCTATACTCCTCTAGGCGTGTATATACGTACCTTTATTTCGCAATAAACGTTTGTTTTTCAGACGAAGCTTATATACAATACACACACACACGCGCGCGGTTAGAGAAAAATTATTCCACGTGAATTTGTATGGAAATTTGATGCGCTCCGTTGTAGAACGGAAGTTATTGGCTCTGGCCGGGGACCGTTGTGGTCCCCTTCTGCATTCGTCGTCGTTGTCGTCGGCGGTGAAAAAATTAATAAAAACTTTCTCGAGATTTACTGAATGCTTAATTCTGAATAATTAATTATTCGCGCGCCGATGGGACTGGATCCCCCTTAAAGTATTCATAAATAACGCCGGAGCAGCAGTAGCATTCATAAAAGAATACGCGTACATCGATCGTGTGCAGTGTGTGTGTGTGTGTGTGGGAGAGAGAGAGAGAGAGAGAGAGAGAGAGGCTAGAGCAAGTTCGCTCATGCTCCTGGGCGACATGTGTACATCGATACACCAACGCTGAGCCACAGTTGTGGTCGTAGTAGGTCGGAGGGAGGACGACGAAGCGTCGATGACTCGGGGGCATGGGGCCGTATATACATGAAACCAGCTGCATCGTAATGTCCTAATTACGGGCGGGACATCGACGGCGCAGCGGTGAACCGGTTCCTCAGTATGCGTGTATATATATGCCCACCCTGTAGGTATACACATATAAACGAAAATCCAGGCAAAAGCGATTTTTCGCAAGCGCGTATTGTCCTTGTCGCGCAAGTATAGTATATGGCCGCAGCAACAATGCCCGCGCGCATTGTTTCCCCGTCCAGCGCGCTGTTTCCTTTGTCGAACAATCAAAGTGTGTTTTGCCGGTCTTGCGCAGGCTATGTATCAAATGACTAAGTACTCCGCGGATCATACGCCGCGGAAGCGAAGAGAAGAGAAAAAGTCCCCATTGATGGGCCACTGTTACTCTCTTTTCTCGATTGTGCGTCGGACACACATTGAAAGGACCGCGCAGAGCGCGAATCTGGTTGTTATTTGTAAGCGACAGGAGCTTGTAGTAGTAGTAGTAGCAGTAGCAAGAGAAGCGGGGGCCTTCCGGGTTCCTCTAGCACGCGCGAATATAAAGCCCCGATGAATTTCGCAAATGTCCTACTGGCTCGGAGGAGAAAAAAAAATGAGCGCCTCGCCCTGTACCCGCGGCTACAAACAAAGGACGGCCTTCCTACTCTTTCGAAAAACTGCCTTTCAGTTCTCGGTATGTATATATGTATATATATACATGCGGGACGTCGACAGTAGAGTAGCGACGATGGCGGCGGCGGCGGCTCTTTTGAATCCGCAGTCTAGCGTGCGTCCCAGGACGGAGGACGAACGGGGGAAGACGACGAGAAGAGAGAAAGAGGGAGAAGCAGGCAGGCGGGAGGAGAAAAGTGGGTTAAATATGCAGGGTGTTTGCCGAGCTCGTGCGCACGCGGGCGCGACTCCATCGGTCTAATTGCGGTAATGCTCACAGCCCACGGCACTTTACTTGAAGCTCTCACTCCCGCTACTACTGCTGCTGCTGCTGCTACCACCGCCATCGTCGTCCTCGCTCGCTCGACGCTGTAGTCGTCTAACTTGCACCAAACTACGAACAACGTAATCACGCACGCAGTTGCGCCGCAAAACTGTGCGACAAAGCGTTCGCTCGCTGTCTCTCTAAGCCTTTCGGTCCACCTACGCGTGTGCGGCCTGCTTCCTGCGCCTTGACTACTGGGTGTGTCCAAAGAGAGAAAGAGACAGAGAGAAATATACGGCCAATCCATTATACGAGTTGACATATGCCTGCGCCCAACCTCAGAGTCGACGACAATTCAGCCGATTTTCAGCTCGGCCAAAATTGCGCGTTACATTGTGTCCTTGCGGATGAATTGTTCTCGGTCAGTGTCTTTTCACTAGTCCAGCCGTGAAGCGCGATTGGTGGCATTAGCCGTCGCTTTGATCATTTTTCACGGTGAATTTCGTCATGTTTCGAGCTATTCAGCAACAAATTATACATAAATTTTTTTATTTTTATTTTGCATTTTTATCGTAAACTAATATTTTATCATACAAAATGCTTTTCTTATGAATATTGTTTTTAACGATTATGTTGGTTTGTTTGTTTCAGGTGAGTGTCAGACTTTTAAGCGTGATTATTATTTCGCTAGTAAGCTTCTTATACGTAAGTGTTTTTTTATTTATTCACTCTTGATTCTACTTTTGTTGTCCGTTTATCTCTATCAAATACGAGAACAAAAGTTACAGACTGGAAAATTGTCCTTTTTTTATTGTTTTTGTCATTTGCTTCCACATTTTTTTTGTAATCGTACTCCTCTCGACCCATTTTGCGACTGGCGCGTACTCTCGCACTTCAATTTTAAACAGCCCATCGCGTTGAGTGGTCAGTCGCTGTCTCATTCTCAATCCATCTTTCATTTTTCCCGAGATACCAGGATCAGAAACAAAAGATATCGTCTGTGATGCGCTACACGCCGAGTACAACGGATGACTATCGCTTTCTTCCCCCATCGCGACTTATTCATCCCTCCGCACTCGTGCGTGCCCATTATCTTTCTAGCCCTTTCTCTCGGAATTGTGGTCACCCTCTATATTTGACTTTTGCTTTCGACTTTATTATGGCTTCGGCAAAATTCCACTGTAGTCGTCTATTCAATAGTAAATTGATGATGATGTGTATAACAATACTTTTCGATTCATCTTCTACATTGAGTGCAATATCTTTCAACTATAATTTTATATTGTTCCCAAAATTGAGACATTTACAAATTCCACACAAACACGTAGTCGGTAAAATCCTACAAAATTCCGTCCCCCGAAGAGTTGTACGCACGGCATTTTAAGTCGAATGAAATTCTGCGGCCGCATAAAATATGATAATTCAAAAATAGATTTTTCCCCTCCAACACGACGTAGCTCGCTTGCGAAACGATGACTCCCTGCAGTGCGCACGTTCTTCCGCATATGTATACACATACGGTGCGTCCACCGTCGTGAATATCGCTTTCCGCGGTATGTAGTGTAGGGCACATGTGTGGGTGTGTGTGTACATATATATATATATATATATATCTACCGGTGACGCGAAACGACTGGCCATTTCACGGAGAAAATGACCGTTTTAAGCGGAAGCGACGACGACTGCGCTCGCTCGCTTCTCTTCTCGACGCTACATTCTCCAGTATGTGTATATGTGTGCGAGAGCTGCGCATTTACGCTTATCAGTGAAAACCGATCGCTCTAAAAGCGATCCCCTCACTCTCTCTCTCTCAGTCTCTCGCTTGATATTGCGCGCTTGTACGCAGCGACAAGAAAAGTCGCGCGCAGGAGGTGGAGAGAAAGGGGAGAGATCGCCTCGAGGTGAGAAAATCGCGAAGGGGGCCGCGTGCAAGAATAGGAGACAATTTTGAGTGTGCACGAAGCTTTTCACGTCGCGCCTTTCCTCAATCTTCGCGCGAGCGAGCGTTTTCGCGGCTGTCTTTCCTTTGCACGCCGCGAGAGAGTCGTAGTCGCCGCCGCCGCCGATCGTATCGGCCTTTTCTCTCTCGAGCTACTGACACGTTCGCCCGACTTTGCGCGCGTCTCTCCCCCTTCTTTTGAAAGAAAAGGAGATAGCACGCTCCTCTCGTTTTCGTCTCTTTGATTTTTCCTTCCGAGAATGCTGACGGCGGGGAGAAGACGAAGAAGAAGAAGAAGAAGAGAGTCTCGATTCGAGCCGCAGATATGCAATTGTGCAGTGATACGAGAGTACCTATCCGAATCGCGCGCCGAGTGCCGAGCTCTCGAGTGTCTTATCTTGCGCTTCGTGGCACGTACATATAGATTTTTAGTTACACGCGCACATACACATGCACACAACAATCGTTTTGAATTTTTTGGAAGTCGATCGCGGCTCGCTGTTCCCTTATGAAAATTAAATCTCGTTAAAATTTCGCATACGAGCCTCGGCACCGTACTGCACGCATCGTGATATCGCTCGCCTGTAGTGCTGGCTTTTTGTCTTTGGCTTCTGACGCGCGTATAATGCTCGTTTATTTAATTAATTATTTATCCGCACACGCGAATTATGCATGTACGCGCCAGACGTGTGTATCAGCGTGCGCGCGTTCATACATTACCGAGAGCTGCTCCATCAATTGATTTCGTTAATTAAATCAATCTCAACGTTGGAATTCGGACTTTTATGATTGCACTCGTCGTTAGCGTCACGGTTTAATACGACCGTTTTTGGTTTAAAAGCTGATCTGAATTCCAAATATATACATATATTTATACGAGCGACGTCGACAAATTTAAAATTGTTCACACTTTATTACAACGCGAGAATTCATTGACCATAAAAGAGTGGAATAAAAATTAAATTACTATTTTAGCATTAATGTGATGCGATTAATCTATTTTACGTAGATCTCACTGTTAGAAAACTTCTATATATATATATATATAGATATACTGTATTTACATTTTGAGTTTCCAAATGTACACTGTATATCTACATATCTATGTATATGGAAGTTTTCTTATAGTGTATTTACGTTTCATGAGATAAAACAATTTAATACACATAAAAAATAAATTTTCCTTTGAAAATATTATTTTAATTCTATAATTGAAGATATGAACTATACGCTCTTGCGTTGATTAAATTACGCTGCCTCTTGTACTAGCTCTTTCTCTCGCGCTATACCAAAGAACTTTTCGAATACTATCCTCTTCCCTACAATACACGCGGTGATTTCTTTTAATAAGCGGAAACTAGTGGCTACGCGTGCACACCGATTGCTGCGAGGCGGTGCTGGGGCCAATCGCGCGAAATTTCTGGAAATTAATTCGACGCTGCTCGTTCTCGCAGTTCAATTTCACCAAGTTCCCGCAGGAAATAAGATTCTCCTCTCTCCACTGCTGCTGCTGCTGCGATTGCGCTCTCGATTGCCGCTCGCGGATCGACGCGATTAGGCCGATTAAAAAGTTTCGCGAGCTCAGTGCGCGCGGCGGCGGTGGCGGCTTTGTCAGTCTCAGCTCCGTGGAGTTGGTTAGTGCGGCTTCTCGCGATGAAATTAATTCAATTAATCCGAGGGTTATTGCTGACAATGAGGGGGGGAAAACTTGTTTCATCTCTATGCGGATTTCAAGAAAGTTCGTGCGCGCTGCTATACGTTTTAGAAATATTCTTATTAAGTTTTCTCGATTTTTACGATATAGGTTCGAATGAAGAAAAAAATAATATTATGGCTCGTTTGTATCTAAAGAGTATACGGTGTCGTGACATTTTTTCTGCTTGAACAAACTTTCAAAATTATAATTTATATTTTCGAAATTAGATAAAGTATTTTGTAAAATCTATAAATTAGTTTAAGAAAGGCGAAAATTTTATATTAGCGAAATTATTTCTACTCGTGTATGTGAATATAAACGAAAGACAACATCCTATTCAAACTGGCCAATCACATCAGTCATAGATTAGGAGACGCAGCAGTGAGCAGCTTCACTTCGAAAATGCGAAACAGTCCCAGTCAACCTACGAACGAAGGAACACGTCCAGCTAAACCGAGGACTCCGGTTGAATTAGTTTAGAAAATTTACGTCATTTTTTTGCTTGATCACGTGTTAATTTTTGTAAGGTCTTGTACTTTTATAAGTTTGTGTAAAATAATAATTGGAACAATTTTGAAGTTTTAGTAAAGGAACATTTCAGCGTAAGTTGTAAATTAACATTGTAATTTTCCGCAAACGTTTAAGTTGGGAAAGTAAGTTCGTTTTTTGTTCCTTATTTCAAAGGAAAAATTGTAATCGTTTTTTTTTGCACACTTCAATAAAGTCAGTACAGTTTTCTATTTTTTTTCTTTTTTTTCTTTTTTTGAAGCAAATAAATTGAATTTTATATATATTTTTGCATGCATGAAAATTTTCTTTATTTATTTGTTTGTTTAGAATATCTTGTTGATCACAAATAATAAATTCCGATTTGTATTTGATACAAATTTTATATTTGTATTTTCGTATTTTTGTGTGCTATTGCTCGATAGCTCGTATCGGCTCGCTCTCGCGGAACTTCGAGGAGGAGTTTTTTTTTATTTTTATGTATTGACGACCTGTCCACGAGTAGAGTTTGTAACTGTCCAGCTACAGTTTTGTTTATTTTTGTTAATAGGCCATCGGGGCTATTTATTTTGAAAATTTGTTCGATCTTCGAGGAAGTATGTAGCTCGAAGTGCACGTTCCATTTCGACTTCAAGCTTCAAACCTTGACACCCTATCCGCTCGGTGGGCTCTGCTGCCATTGACGACATTGCGTATAATAATCTAAATAAACACGTCAAGTAGCTCTTGTGTTGTTAGTCCGAATGACTAGCAACCAGTCTACGACGTAACAATGGCGAAGTCAAAGGCGAGTTCTTACGATTCGCGATTTTCCCAGTTTTATAACTGCTGTAGCGGCTTAAATGGAGAAGCACTTTCAATTACATTTTGCAATTTCTTGAGAACGCATGGGTTATTGGAAAGGCTTTTGAAATTCGGCGATTAAAAGAAAAATTTGATAATGTTTCGCAAATGTGCTCGAGGCTCTTATGAGACTGCATACGAAAGTGCTCACTGCTCTGATTGGTTTGATTAAAAATTTTAAGCTCGCAAAAAAAATGGACGGACGAAGGAAGCTGGTTAATTTGTTTCAACGGTATAATCTTAAGTTTATTCGAGTTACACAACGCTTGGGGTTTTATATTACGCAATTTCGAGCTATATGATATTTTACTTCAAAATGTAAATGTCTCGGAGAAAGTTCCATAAAAGGCAAAGTGAACGTATAGCGCAGAAGAAAGAGGGTTTATGAAGTCAAGATACTGGGGATATCATAATTCATATTAAAATTAAATTGAGATGGAAATGCGCGCGCTTGCGAGCAACCTGTGTATGTAAATATATATATACACGTATACTTTGTACATGGAAGTGAATTCCTCTTCCATCAATTCCAGGATATATTCTATCTCTCGCGGCGCTATACTCTCTCTGCATGTAAAAAGCGTCGGTATAAATTCGGATCTCGCGTATCTCTAGCGCGTGTGTGTCTTCGTTAGCTCAGCGAAACAGAAGTGGAGCACGTTCTTCTTGCTAGCGCGCGTGGCACATTTTACGAAATACACGCAATCGATATACACCGCTCTGCACTCTTCCGCGTACCTCTCACCGTCGAAGAAACCAGAGATTCCTCTCTCGCTCTCTCTGTTCCTTTCTTCTTTCACCCCTAGTAAAAATTTCATCAAGCACGCGCGAAATGCTCGAAAATTACAAAAATTGCGGTAAAATATAACTCCTCGACGGAGCCAAATAATTCTCTTCGTCTTCCTATACGTCATACTGCATCACTCGTGTTCCCGTGTATACATCGCGGGGGTTAAAAAAGCGAAAAATTAATACAGACGAGGCGGGCACTGCTACCGGGCGGCAATCAAAACTGCGCATCTAGAAAAGAGTCGCCAAGACAAAAGCCTATTAATCTCCCTCAAGACAGATATAATTCCCGGCAGCAGCAGCAGCAGCAGTAGCAGCAGTAGCAGCAAAACGCACTCAGCGCGCGGCTCTCGCCCGCGTAATTTATCCTAACGATCCGCTCGCTCTCCTAACGTTGCGCTGCGCGCATTGTTTCCGAGGCTCTCTTGCGAGCTCGCGCGCGCATAAAGAAAACGCATTACGGCCACTACTGCTGCTGGCCGTGTGCGCATATCGCGCTGCAGAGGGAGAGGGAGAGAGAGTGAGAGCCTGGCCGACCGCGTAATCTCTCTCTCGCTTGCTTGCTGGCGAGAGCGAGCGCGCGCTATCAGCGCGGCGTTACACGCCGGTAATCACCGCCATTACTCAGCCGTCCTTATAGGGTTATCAGTCAGGCCCTTTTTCCACCCTTTATCGGACCCCGTTACGCGCAAGCGCGGCCATATTGTCCCTCTCGTGCTCTCCACTATATGCACGGTGTGCTCGGCCTCGTCTCTACTACTCGGCCATGCGGCTCGATTCTATCAGCTACATGCACACCTGTATATATATCGGCGAGTCTCCCTCTCTCTCTCTCTCTCTCTCTCTGTCTCTGTCTTTCTTTCGTGGGAGTGTGCTGTGAGAGGGCCTTGCAAGAGGACATTAATCATTTCTCCATCGGGGCTCGATTCGCGCGCTTAAGTTTACGCGCTCGTGTCGCAAGAACCAGATGTGGCCTCGGTACTTTGGAGCTGATGCGTAGACGCGTCTTTGTTTATACTCGCAGGTCGATTTTCGTTTTCACGAAGGTTTATTGGATAAATGGCAAGTGTAAATAAGATTATATTTTGGAAGCACGTTAATAAGAGCGAAATTTAATTAAATTTCTTTTTTCAAAGTGCAAACGAAAGAGATTATAACCAATGTGTTTTTTTTTCTCTTGAAAAATAAAGGTTTGACACACTACAACCATTCTTTTTCCGTTCCCTTCGCCAGATGAGTTACAGAAAATATCAAATATTACATCTCGAGAGGAACCAAGCGTTGCGTAATTCCTTATTACGTGCATATGCACGCGGAAGGTTTACGATTTTTCGCTTTCTTAATTTAGTGGATGCGATAACTGTCAGGACAGTGAAAATACGGCGTATTTCGCGAACGCTCTCTTCTTTCTCTCTCTCTCTCTCGCTCTCTACTCCATTATGAAAAAAAACAAATTTACCGTCGTGGTAAAACATTTGCTCGTAGCCGCCGCCGGTGGCCCTTTCTCGTTTTTTGTTGATGCCTCTCGCTCTCGCAGTTTGTGTAGAAAAAACCGTTGGGTTTATAACGGCTGAAAAAAACAGGGTAATGTAATAAAAGCCACATATCGTTTTGTAATTCATAGGATACTTTAGTTCGATTTCGCGGCTTTCGTCGATAACAAAGCTCTATTTTATTATAGAGACTGCGTATTAAATTCCGCAATATTCCGTAACAGAGACTAGCATACCTGCGGTTTCTTTTTATTGTGAAAAAAAGCTCGTGCGAATCGTTGGTAAAAAAGCTAGAATTCGATCGAAAGCCCACCGAGACCGAGCAAATAGAAATTTGCATTCGTAAACTCCGTTCGCGTTTCCTCGACGTTGTTCTCCAGCTTCGTTGCGAGGATAGAGGGAAAAAAAGCTTAATCGAGCGAAAAATAATTAAAAATCATCGTGCCGTAAGCGTATTTACGTCCCCGGAGAGTTAAGGCTGCCGCGCGAGAATCTAAAGCGGCCGCGCGCGCGCGCGCGCACACACACACACAACACGAATGACAGCCGAAGTAAAAGGGTTGCCGCTGCACGCTCGAATTCATTCCACGTGATTAATAGAGAATAGGTCTTTTGTATTCCCGCGTACTATATATACCACGCGTTATACGACCTCTCTCTCTCTCTCCCAAGGCGCCCTACTCGTAATTCGTCGCCCAGCTATGCAGCACGCCCAGCCCCTTAATGCTTAAGTATTTACTCCGCCTTATAGCTCGGTGAACCTCTTGCTTCGCTCTCTCTCTCTCTCCAGCGCGTATCGATTTTCCGCGGTAATTAATAAATCGCGCGAGAGCGCAGGAGTTGGCGAAGCGATCGAGCCGTGTGCGACGCGGCTGCACGAGAAGGAGAAGGTAGTCGACCACGAAAGAAACAATTTGCATCAAGACGGAGATGGGAAAGTATAGTCGACGCCTATAACCCCCTTTTTAGCGGGAGTAAGCGCTCACGGCGTGATTAATTTAACCGGAATTTTCTGTTCTTTAATTACGCGACATATATATACACCATTAGGCGGCTTTGTTCTCTTGATAGAGCGATACTTTATTAAACTGACTGACGTGACTTTTTTCAAATGAACAGAATCTTTTACCCTCTGTCAATTATGATAATTTGCTAAAATAACAAGAGAATTCGGAAGAAAATAAAGTATTATTCTTTTCCGTTTATTACTTATAGAAAAAGGAGCAATATAGATCCAAATGGTCTCCAAATGTTGCTCGACGCGAGCAACCTTTCGCTTTAAAAGTTGACTTAACCCGAGTATATATACACTAGAGATAAAGGATTGAAGGCAAAGCCAACCGAAGGGCTCTGGATACGCCCGTTAGCGCACTCATTTTCCGGGCTTGGGTTCGCGTGGAAAAGCTCAGCGCGGATGATTAATTGGGAGAGGGCATAACGCTTTTAATGAGCCACGGATTAATGCTGGCTGCTTCCAGAGCTGCTGAGCCACTGCGGCGTGTTTACTCTTGGGGGTAGCTGCCGCGCCATTGCGGTAATAAGTATATACGCGCGTTTTAAGCAACACACACACATACATTCGCGTAGTTCGCGCTATGATCGATGATTTCTCGCGTGCTGTCTGCAGTCGATCGAACTTGCTCGCTTGATTTTCTTTTTCCCTTCCGGCTTTCTTGAGAAGTAATGGGGTTGCGTAGTCTCTGGAGGGAAGCAGAGATAAAGAGAGCGCAAACTTGCATTATCAGGCTTCTCGAGCGCATGCGCAGCTGGAAATTTTTCGACTTTTCATCTAATGAATGAAGGCGAACGAACGCTGAGAACTTGCGCTAGATATAAGAGCCTGTTAGAAGGCATCATTTTTTGAGTTTTCGGTTCATAAAAACAAGCTGTAATGCGAAAAATCCGGTTTCTACAAATGGCTTTTTAACGAAGGTACATATAAATTTAAAGCAAAATAAAAAAAAAATAAATAAAATGTTAGATGTATGATTATCGCTGGCTATTCTCGTCGAAACGGTATATCATCGTAACGAACAAAGATCCGCGCGCATAAATCAAGTCGCACTACTACTTATTAAAATCAATAAACTTCACGGCATAATAACCGGTACAGTAACGCAGCGGTGTGCAATATTCCAAACTCACCTCCTCATCCTTCTGCTCCTCGTGTATACCTACATACCTTTTCCTCCCCTCTTCCCAAAAGCAAAAGAAAAGGAATCGAAGGACGCTCGAAATAAATGGTCGCGACTCCTCGGCCGGCATATTTTCGCCGTAAAAACGCGCTTAATGTCGCGACGTATTATGCACGCGCGCTCCCCCGGCGAAATAAAAGCAAAGTCGTCCTCCTGCTCCTCCTCCTCCTCTTCCTCACCCTCTTATCTCCCTGACAGGCGCCCGGCTTTTTATCTCCTCTGTATAGAGGGGAAGAGAGACGCTGCATTTTTATCAATTTTCTCCCAGCCTGCTGCTGCTGCGGTCGAGACAGTGATCGAAAGCTTTGGCTTGGAGCCGTAACGTGTGTCAATCGCTGCCTTGACTAATTCGCCAAGGGCGAGCCGCCGACGCCGCGTATACGCGACGTAGTAGTACATATAGTCTACATATATATACACTGAGCTGACGACCCCGTTTGCGCTTGATTTTTCGAAAGCTCGCGATTGCCAGTAGAGCGAGGAATCCGCGCTGGGAAAATTGGGTTCGTTTCGCATTGCTCGAATTTAGGTTGAACGATTGCCGAGGGATTTGGTTGAATAATTGCGCTGACAGGATAGGGTCGAAAGTTAGCTTTGGGATATAATGGAGAGAAAGAATTCGTAGTTTTCGAATTGCAATATGTTTTTTCTATTTTTAACATTTTTTTCAATCGAAGTTTCCATCTCGTATGAAAGGCAGTTTTCGTAACTGTAGAGCCCACGAAGGGTAATTTTGAAAAAAGTTTGTATAAAGAAGGTTACCAATTTCTTTTAACTCAAAAATTACAAAAAAGTATTTTAATTATTATACAAAAATCCAGTCTATAGTAAAGTATTTCAATTTCAACATATCGATTTATATATCCACATCATATACATACTATAAAAATGCATATACCAGCTTAGGTTTAATGAAGAAAAAGATAAGAAGCTTAAAAATGTATATCAAAGTATTATACCAAAGTTCCCTTGAATTTCATTAAAAATTCTGATTGTTAAATCTTGGCTCACCAAAATATAATGTCTACGAAGTACACGCTTTTATTAATAAAATGCGTTGTTCAACAGCAATTGTTACATTAATTACTGCATAAAACTGCAAAATATACGGCAAAGCATAAATGTACAAGGGTTCAGCACATTTACAGAACGAGTCATGCAGTAGTCAACGTCTCTGCATCCCAAAAACTCTCGTAGTCTCGCTCGCGAAATTAGCGTCGTCCATGGAATTCTTTAATGGCCAAGCCGGAGAGAGAGAAAGAGAGTGCACCCAAAGAACGAAGTCAGAACCGGTCGCCGCGATCTTTGACGATCCTCCGCACAGCCTCGCCCGCGCGCCCGTGTGTGTGTCTCTGTTGAAAAACGAAGGTGAAGGCAAATATATGTACACGTGGATCGTTGAGGAAAAAACGCTGGTGAGAGGAGTAGAGAAAGAGAGAGAGAGAGAGAGAGACGAGTCCGCGCGTGCAAGCGAGCGGATTTTACCTGGAGATTACACGACACGTGGGACGGCAACGAGGACGGCGGCGAACTCTCGGCCGTTTTTGTTTCACTTTCATTTTTTATCCTCTCCCGCCCACTGGTAGTTTCTTCGTAGTTTTTGTGTGGCGGCGGCGACGGCCGCGCCGCCAGGGGGAAAAACCGGCTCGACATGTGTGTATATATATATACACCAGCAGAGAGCGATGAAAGTGCAACGCTGTTTGCCGGGCGCGTACGTTAAAATAATGATTCTCGGGCAGATTATCGCGGGGTTACTGCTTTTTAAGGGCATTGTTTTTTGTCCCGTGCAAAAAGTCCTTTAGTTACATCACCGTTACATATCTTTTAAATTAACGCTCAAAACTTTTTCTGCAAAAAGACCTTTATCGCTATTATACAAACTAATTATTCTTGAAATAATAATGCTTCTGACTTGAAATAAAAGTTCAAATTATTATTACTATATAGAATCATTTCGATTATGCAAGTATCTATTATTATGTTTTCTCTATAACTCTTTTGAATTTCGCAAAACAATATTCATATTTTTTTTTTGACATATATATTTTCATAATTACCTCGTATATACATGTAATAGAAATGGAGTGTGTACACGCTTTTAAACCATTCGCCGGGGCGCAAGAAGAAAACAGAAGAGTACAGCCCCGCTCCTCCCGCTTCCGCGAATCCATTGAATGCGCGTGCAGAAAAATCTTAAAACTCAAATCGCCTACATGTAGTGTATATACGCACACACATACAGCAGAGTGCTCGCCTCTCTCGAATATATATATACACCTACCTACACGCTCCACCGCCGCCTGTCAGATTAACGAATGTGAATGTAAATTTGCCCGAAGGTCCATGTGCACGCGCGTGCAGAAGCGCTCGCCTCGCGTTCGCGGCGGTGGGTGAAAATCGAATGGGAGGGAACGAAAGAATGAGAGAGACGCGTGGAGAATGGACGAGACGAGAAAAAAGGTGCGTCGCGAAAGAGGTAGAACGAGAGAGAGAGAAGAAAGAAGGGAGAAAGAGAAAAAAAAACGAGGAGAAAGAACGAGAGAGAGAGAGAGAGAGAAAACGAAATCTGGCATGGCCGAGCAACTCGAGCCGAAACGAGAACTGGTCCTGCACACTGCGCGCGAGCGGACCTTATAATAACATCGCCGTCTCTCTCTCTCTTTCCCTCCTGCCTCCCCCTTTCTCATTTCGTTCCTTCGCCTGCTCCGTACGTTCTTCTTCTTCTTCTCCTCCTCCTTCTCTTTCTTCCCCCGCAAAGTCGCTGCTACGATCGCACCGCTTAAGGCTCCGTTCACATAAAACACTTTTAATTTCGACCTTCTTCTTCTCCGTATTTTACCTGTATTCGCGAATTTCCAAAAATCCAACGGCCTTATCGAACTGGTTCTCCACGCGCCGATTCGTGTCGTGTATGCAGCAACGCCGTCTCTCTCTCTTTTTCTCTCCCTCTCGTTTATTTAACGAACGCGCACGTGCGCGCTCACGCCGGCGACAGATTGAATTTATTATCTTTCGTAATCCATTTCGCGCGTCTCGCGTGCGCGCGCTCGCCCTTTTTCCTCCTGTTTTATTTCGTCGTCGCTCTTTCGCGTAGTCGCGCGCGTCGGCGATTCATTTGAATAATGCATTTCGAAAAGCTCGAATTTATCGCCCTGTGCAGTTCTCTCTCTCTCTCTCACTCTCTCATGGGTCAGCGCGTTTAATTTTGCGAAATCTCTCGCGTGGTCGCTACGGCGAAAAACGAGCAGCGTAGCTTTTTATTATTGCATCGCTGCCGTTGACGAGTGGAGACGCGTCCTCGTCGTCGTCGAAAAAAGACGTGCGATTGCTCGTTGACGCCGTGGTGACGTCTCGCACACAGCCCGAGAAATGGCAGGGGGCATATGAATTTCCTATTACACGCGGAAAACGAGGTGGCGCGCGGCTGTGCTCTCTTCTCTCTTTCTTTTGCTGTCTCATGCGGTGCGCGAGAAAACTTCGCCTGGTTGTATATAGAGGTGTGTACGAGAGGAAGAAAGAGTCGAAGGAGAGAAGGAAGAAGAAAACGAAGCCACAATGCCAGTCGATTGATTTACGTTGCTCGTTACGCGGTCCGCTGCTTCGCGAGAGAGAAAAATAAATTGATAGAGAGAGAAAGAGAGTGAGCACAGACGAAGTTGGCTGTAAGCGCGTCTCGAGGGTGAGAGTCGACGAGTATGGGTAAGAACGGGTGGGAAGGAGGGGAAGAATAGAAAAGACCTGAGCGAAAGGTCGCCTCATGAAAAGTACAAATTGAAATGATGTTAGACTTTTCCCAGTCCCATGCTCGCTCTCTCGATAAATTGGCCCATCGAAGTGTCGACAACAAGGATAACAGACGGGATATATATATATATATATATATATATATAAGTAGCTCCAGGTTGCGTGCAGACACGAGAGCGAGTAGTTTGCTCGTTGGACGCAAATGAACTTTCAGGCTTCGATAAATAATGCCGAGGCATTTTATCAAGATGCATAATTTTCAGGTGTAGCTTTTCTTTATGGCATAGCCACGTTCTCTCTCTCTCCCAAGTTGAACTCTCGAGATACTACATCTCGCTTGCCTTGTATGTATGAATATATATAGTGCGAGAGCTGCGGAGCCGCGTAGTTCTGCCAAGATGATAAAATCGATATACCACCATTTTCTCGACGATAATTTGCGCGGCGCGCTCTCGCGCAATGACAGCAATTAGAATTTAGTGCCTGCGGTAAAAACTGAAGATTGCATCGTGAAGTCGAGAGCATAAACGTTATTGCGAAAAGCTTTTACAAAATTCATTTTCGAAGTATATAAATATAGCTTGCGCGCATTAAAATATTCTATCTGTACTATTACCGTGACAAATGTTATCATGCAGCTGAAATCGCTGTCTGATCGGCAAATTATTCAAATCTACGCGAGGATACATTTATTCACTCCAAAGCGATGCACGCGTCGATCTGCCTTCAACCCACGCACCCGACAAAAGTCCACGTCAATCCCCTCGGTCTCTCTTTCTCTCTCGCACATCCTTAAACAACGCCGGCATCCGATAAAAGTATCGACATATATATATATACATATGTATACACATGCCTGTCCGCAAAAAAATAACTCTCCTCGTTTCTGCTCTGTATCGCGTCTGCTTCTCTGCAAAGACCTCGCGCGGTAGGTGAAAAAAAAAAGAGAGAAGCAACTGCGACGATAACGCCGGGTCATCCTTTGGCTTTTCTCATGGCGTTGCGCGCCGTTTATCAGCGACGCGTCTCTGCGCCTCGAGAGAATAGCCTCCTCTCGCATAGCCGCTCTTCGCTCGCGAGGCGCGTCTAATGTCGAAGATAGCCAAATGGCCCGGATGAATCCTCGAGACCTTAGAAAACGCGGGATGGAGAGAGCGTGCACGGGTTATCGGCCGGCCGGCATCTCTCGATAGAGCGCCTCCATTGAGAACGAGCGTTGCACAAAAGGTTCGGAGGGTGAGAGGCGAGTGAGCGAGACAGAGAGAGAGAGAGAGAACCTTTGCCGATCGCGCCACTCCAATCTTTCCAGCTTTTCACGTAATTATTAAGTGCTTGAGCTATATGGGCTATCGAAATTCGAGGGTACGGGCGCGGGGGCGTGCGCTCGATTTAACGCTTTTTCGCTGGCTCTTTCAGGGCTATAGACGGTTTATCAGATTGTTCTAGAGGTGATTTTATTGTGTGAATATCTTGGAATTTAAAACAGCGGTTTTGTATAATCAATGGATCGTAGGTTAAATGGGTGTTATTAGTTGTAGTTTCTCATGGGAATTCTTTGCAAATTTAATAATTACCGCTCGACGGTAACAAAGTAAACAAACTCCAATTAATACTTTCTCAATACCTTATCTTAACAAATTCTATCGTGCAAAATGTATTCGATAATTTATTATTGCTGTATACAAAGAAAAAATAACCTTGATCATATAAAAAAGAAAACCTTACCTCTAGAAACAACAGAGTTACGGTATTGTACCTCAAATAAAATTTGAATCAATTTATTCCCCGTATAAATTCGTAAAACAATCTTTACCCTCCTAATCCCTGGCGGAATACATACACATATTTTTCGATCGTACTCGAGGCAAGCACAGTGTGCACACCCCTATAAGAAAAAAAAAGAAAGAGAGAGAACTCGCCTCAGCGTCCAATGGAGAGAGCGTAAAGCGAGATTGCAAAGATTCGAAAGTCGAGGGAGCTTTGGCTCGACGGCGCACGCGGGGGTATACATCGTTTAGCTGAAAAATTGAAAAATTCCCCGGGTCGTTACCAGCGCGCAGCCCCTCGACGCGCACAAGGATCCTAATAGACCATATCGCATACGTACACGCGCAGCGCTCCAGCGTTTTCTTATTACGCTGCTCTCGTATAGTTCGATTTGGCCTAACGTGCCGAATCCCCGGGTCTTATGGCTTACGTGCTTTTATTCGCGCGCGAGAGCCTATATGTATATACCCTAGCTCTCACTCTCTGGGCTTCGGTGCGCGCGGCGCGGACGTGTGAACGGGTTTTGAACTTGGATTACGTGCTCGCTCAGACGTCAGGCTCTTGCTCTCTCTCTCTCTCTCGCACGCATTGTTTGTCTTCACGCCCTTCGGCTTCGTTTACGCTCGAAATTACGGAAACACGCGGATTTCGCGAAGAGAGTGAGAGAGAGAGAGAGAGAGAGAGAGGGAGAAGTCGAATATATACGTGTATACTAGGTTCGACGTTGGTCCTATAATGTATCTTGACGTTGGCTCTTTTCACGCGCAAAAGTCTCCGAGTACGAGCTTCGTGTACGCTCTCTCTCTTTCTACCTCGTTGCTTTTCTTGTACCTATTCAAATTCCCATTATTTGCTAGTTCCATTATGTCGGAGCACGGGCGAGCGCGCGCGTGCACGCCGAGAGCTTGTTCGCTATTTATGGATAGAATATTTTTGCGAGGAAAATGGCTGGCTCTCTCTCTCTCTCTCTCTCTCTGGGTTACGAGAGACCTTGGTACCTCCGGCACGCCGGATCGATTATTCAGAAAATTTCTTTAAATTTTTGTTGCTCCATCAGCTCAGTAAATAATAGCTGCTATTCGCGCAGTACTTTTTTTTCACGTGAAATTTTTTCCCATTTGCATAATATTAACCTACTATCTACAGATGGAAAAAGAGAAGATAAGCGTGGCAAATTGCGTTTTCTTTATGGCAGAAGAGAGTGAGGGTGAGGAAAAAATTCACTTTCGACATGCGTTTCTCAATTATCCCGTCGAAAAACGTGTTTGCAAAAGTATTCTGAAAACATCGTACAAATTCTCGAGAGCTTTGTGCGCAAGAAATTTTGCGAAGCCGCCTACTCGAGCTCCAGGGAATCCTCTATCAAAGGACCACCCGTATATACATATATACAGCTGCGCTTGCACGCTTACTCTTTTGTGGTTTCTTTGCACAATGCAAAATTAAATTACTCCGCTTCTTTGCCATAGCAGAATTAAAAAGGAGAAGGCGACGGTAGGAAACAAGGTTCGCCCTTCCCTTTTTCGAAAATTCATCCTCCTAATCTACCGCTACATTAAGCCTCTTGCTCGCATTCGTCTTCATTACATGTATATAGACGGAAAACTATGCTACATAGAGAGAGCAAAGAAAGATAGGACACTCGATATATGAAAAGCAAAAAAATCGTGTGTATAGCTCCCCCCGAGGGAAGAGCCAAGCTAGAAGAAAGTCGCGAGCTGAATACATCGGCAAATAGAATCAGGATAAAGCGAAACGGCGAAAAAACCATCGACGATCGCGAGCGGGTGTATCAGACCCTGTATATATATATGTACGCTTCAATCCGCAGTGGCGTTTTTGTCCCCCTCATCCGTGCGCGGCGGACACAAAGGCGCGCGCGTCATCCTCCTCCTGCTCACCGTAATCCTCTCTTACTTCCTTCTACATATATATATACACATACACACAACATCTTCGAAGACATATCGTTAGAAAGAAGAATGTCCTTGTTTCTTTTTCGCACGCTCTTCGCAGCAGCGCACCGCAGCGTAGAAGAGCTTCTAGCTAGAAATAACTGCTCTATCTTTCTCTATCTTCCTCGCGCAATGCGGCACGTGCACATACGCTGCATTTTTCCCCTCCCTCCCTCCCCCGTACCGACACACGCACACACATATATAGACACGCGGGCGCTACTGCCTCTGTATAAAATATATGCTTAATCTGTATTCGGAACACGAAGCGCCTGGCGCTCTCGCGCCCAGCGGGGCTCGCGCGCGCTGGAATACAAAATTTTCCCCGTATTCAGATGGCTCCGCGACAGAAATTGACTTTATTGAGGTTTATTGATCTGCAATATTGTGTTCCTGCTGCTGCTGTTGCCTCGCGAGCGTATACGTCGGGGAGAGGAAAGAGAGGGGAGGAGAGAAAATGCACGCACACGCGGATATGTATAATATGCGAGGCGAGGGTAGTATTTCAGCGCGGTCCTAACGTGTCTGCGAATTTCGCTGTCGTCGTCGAGGAAAACTTTCGATGCGTAACCGTATAGTTGTTGCGGCGACGGAGGCGGCGAATGGAGGGAAAGAGTATTTCGTTTAGAGGCGCGCGACCGACGACTTTGTACTTTTCTTCGACTTTTCTCTCTCTTTCCCCCTTGTACTTCTCCTATCGCATACGTTTGTTCCTTCTCTCGCTCTCTCTCTCTCTTCGTACGTATTTTTCCTTCTGCAATATTACGAAACGGGAGATCCGATGAAAATTTATACACACCGCGTGTAGGTATGTGCGTTCGCGCTTACTCGAATTTACGGGCCGACGAGTCGCTTTATCGACGCCCTGCGTTTGCTCGTGCGTGCACAGCTTCGCGTCCTTCTCCGACTCCGTCTGCGCGAGTCTATATACACAATACGCGTGTATATGTATATATATGTGTACCTTTGCGCGATCGGACGCGGCCGACACACCCGTCGCGCAGCAAAAGTTGATTTCGCAAAAGGCTTATCGGCGGACCGCCTTGGGTTTCGCTTCTCCTTATCGCGATTGCTCTTCGTCTATATATACACACACACGCATACATGGCTGCACATGTGTGCACGTCTGCACCTTATCTGCAAAGAATTTTCCGGCTGAGCGCATGACTCACGCACCGAGTATGACTGGTGAGCGTACCGATATATACACCGCCGCGACTGGCTCTCGGTTATTAATTCGAGATTGCCAGGATACTTATAATCGCCTCGCCCAGCTGGCTATATCCACCGGGAATTGCACAATGCACGCACTCTTTTTTTTGGTATGATAGCGTTATGTGCTCAGGCCTATGTGTGTATGTTGGTTGATTATCTTGTTACGCGGGTATACGCTTTTTATCGAATCTTTTTGCAGAATACTCACGTGCGTGGATTGACTAATTTTTTTTTCTTTCATTAATACATGGTTTCCTGTTTGAGCTATAAATTATAGAACTAACATAACATTTTCATTCAACTAGAGCAATATTTTGTAAAGCGTGAATCATACTAGAAGGATCGAAATTGATAACCATAGTGTAAATACGGTTTACTTTTAAACCAGCGATAAAAAAAAGTATATAGAAAAGTACAAATTATCTTTTTTATCAGTATCGAAGTGGCATGAACTAAGCACGAGTCTGTCAAGATATTTTGTATGTTAGTTTAATAGACGCGAATTTGTGTCAGCTCGTACCTCGTTGCATAACCTTAAAAATTTCTTTCGCCGAGGTTATAAAAAGCATACGTGCTTCTTAGAACATGGGAAATATGACAGCTTTTGCGAAAGTTTTTTTTTAGCTTTTGGTTTTCTTGCGCTAATAAATAACGAGTCCCGTGCTCGTAAAAGTTTAGAGCCGTTCAGAGTTAAAATTACTTTAAAGAAACTTGGTGTGTGTGTGTGTATGTGTGTGTGTGTGTGTGTGTGTGTTTGAAGAATAATTGTGTCGTAAATACTTTGGTCAGTACAATTTACTGGTGCTTATTTATTCAAATATTATGCACAAAATGGAATTATAACAATGTAGTTTTAAGATAATTACATTTCCTAAAATTACGAAAATAAAATATATATATATATATATATATATACACACACCCACGTGTGTTTCCAAGGTTATGTTTAACCGCCCACTTCGTGTGCGATTATAACTTGAACAAAGCAGCCGTTAACGAAAGGATAAAAATAAAATCTGCCTATAAAGAAATCCGACTTTCAATCCATGGAGGCTATTTTATTAAAATTACAAAGCTCTCTCTCTCTGCCCCCATAAAAATGCTTATACACGCGAATAGAGCGAAAAAAGGATAACCCGCTGGATTTTCTCAGGATCTCTCCCCCGTATAATATACGCGATCGGTTTATCGCTTAATCAGGCCTTTCTCTCTCTTTCTTTCTCTCTCTTCCCTGTTCTTCTCCTGCGGACTCTTTTTCTCCTTCTCACCTCTGCAACACCCGGTACACGGTTCTCTCTTTCTCCACTCTTGCGAATGTGTCGAGAACGGCTCTCCGAAATAAATAAAAAAAGAGGAAGGAAGGCGGCACAGGAGAAAGAGTGGAAGAAGAGGGGAGATGGGCAAGAAACAGGCTCGCAGGAGCTCCACTGCCAGCAGCAGCAGAATCCCACTACCACTGGCACACTAGCACCGCTGGAAGAATGGCTCCTATTGCTCGGGAATATTGCCGTGAATATTGCGACGATACTTTGCCGCGTGCGCGCAAAAGGGGAGAGAGGGAAAGAGCAGCAGCAGCAACGGACGAGAGCAAAACGAGGGTCCAGCTCGCGTTGCAGAATGTTTTCGAGAGGGTGAGAGAGGGGACCTCCTGAAAATATTTAGACTCTCTTGCTCTCTCTTGCTCAGCTCGTAAAAGCAAATGGCGAAAGAGAGAGAGAGGGAGGGAGCAGGTCTGGCAACGCGCGACTCTTTCCAACCGCGTCCCCATATATACATACACCTATATACACTAGCGGAAAGCAAGAGAGTCTGTTAAGCGACCACAGCGTGCAAAGACACATTTCGCATTACGCTTATTTCTCATATCGGCCGGGTAGCTGTTTATAACCCATGATGCTTATATACATTACTTCCGAGCGCCGTCTCATCGAGGACAGCTGTCATGTGGCTACGCGTGGGCTATCGATTTTCCGGTCCTGCAAATTAACGAGCCGTAAAAAAATAGATGTGTATATATATAACATGTATATGCGCCGCCGGCGTTATGACGACTAACGGGGTTGTGTGCGAGCGTCAAGGTGGCCGTTTTCGAGCGGTAGCAAATTATTTTGTGAACGGCTTTTGCCCACCACGTGAAGTCCTTTATCGTCCCAGCTGTTATTTTAAATTGAATATTTTGTGGCTCTCGGGAAAGAGTTGACGTGAACATGTGTGGGAGTAAACACGAAAAAGCGTTTCCACGGTACATTTGCATGCGTTATATAGCAATACTGTTTCATTTTTCCTGATGACAAATTAACTGTAAATATTATTATTAATAATAAATTAAAAAAGATATAATGTTTTTAAATGTTTTTTTATTTTTCTTTGTTACAGGTGAGTGAAAAACAATGTTTCGATACGCCATCGTTCTTGATATTAATCGGTAAGATAAGACACAGTATTATCTATAGTTTAAAAAGCAATTTCATTATATATACGTTGTGGAATCGATACAAATAATAAGATCTCCTTACCAAAGCCTTCAAATTATACGCAAGCGCGAGAGTAAAATACTTAAATCTTCCACTTTATCGAAATTCCCAACAGAAATTCCATCCTCTCTATTCTAATAAAATAGAAAAATGATCCTCCAATCAATCGCCGGTTTAACCGGAAGATAGAAAGAGGCGCGCGCGAACGAACGAGAAAATTCATCGCTAAAACGAGCATATTATCAATTACTCGGGAGAGCTCGAACGGCGGCCAGATTTTCGGGATTAAAGATCCGTATAATTTTACGCGATTATGGGCCGAGCGGCTTATCTCGCAAGTTATAACGTCGCAGATATAATCTCTGATGAAATCAGCTCCGTGCACAGTGCGCCGTAAGCCTCGCTTGCTGCTCGCGCGTTCCTCGCGTTTCGCCTCCGCGTGCAATTTTATCGCTTTACACGTTGCGTATATATATATATATACATATGTATATACATGTGCACGAGTACGTGTACGTATATATGTATACATATTACATGCCCTCCTCTATTTTTCTTCCCGGTGATATACACACGCGAGGCAAATTAGCGGTGCGCTGCAGGCGCGCGAAAACTCGGCTTCTGCAGAGATGTTTTCGGTGGTCCCAGCAAAAGTATTGTCGCTGCGCCGAAAAAAAAGAGGAAAAAGAAAGCAACCGGCAGGCAGGCTGTTTCGTTCGTGCAAAGGGAAATAACGAAGGCTCGAACGCACGTCGCGCTTGAGAAAAGAGAGAAAAGGAAAGGAGAGGAGCGCGTCGGCGAAAAAGAAACACGCACGTGGAGGCCTCTCTCTCTGTGTGCGAATCGATAATAACGCCTCGGCAAAAGTACCTTGGCACAGGTATATATATATATATATATATACGCAGACGTGGGGGAGTCACCGTTGCTGCGACTGCAACTGTGTCGGCGCGTTGTTCTTCGGCAGTACTCGCGGGTGTCGGAATATACAGCCGCACGAAAAAGAGGAAAGAGAGAGAAGGAGAAACTACAATATACGCTAAGCTCCGTCGCTGTGATTGCGTTCTTTCTCGGCTCTCGTATACATATCCAGTTCGTTTTTTCTTCATTCGCGAGAGCCCTTAAAGACGCGGGGGCCGTTAATTTAAACATAGCAACTCGCGCGTCTCTGCATTTCCATACTCGCGGGCGTCCGGTATGTATACACTCATATACATATACACGTGCATACATAGACAGAGCCGCGACCTCGGCGTTTTATATAAGTGCGAAGGAGGAAGATAGAGAGATAAAAGGGGCCAGAGAGCGAAGCGATGGTGGTGGTGGTAGCGGCGAATCACGCACAGTCAGCGCACACAGCTATGTATATACACACGGGGCGCATTGTCCGTGTGAGGGGTGGTGCTGGTGTACAAACGGCGCGGGCTCGGAACAGAGACAGCTAATTATTTAGACACGCTTGGTCGCCACCCCATCGATCACTCCCACGCCCCTCGCTCTCTCTCTCTCTCTCTTTACGTTTTCGCGTATGCGTACACAGAGCGAGAACCGGTGCGAGAGTGGAAGAGAGAGAGAGAGAGAGAGAGAGAGAGAGAGAGAGGATTGCTGCTGTTGCTTGCCTCCTGCAATATGCAACCACGCGCACTTAACCAAATGATCGCCCGGGAAGCCGGTGGCTGAGCAGTTGTACGCTGAAGCTCGCAGTCGCCCCTCTTCTGTATATTTGGTCGAGGCACTTGGAAGATGCTCAGATGGGAAATTAAGAGGCGGTTTGGGTTTGGGATTTGCTCTCGAGTGAGGATTTCGTGGATAAACAGAATGAAAAATTGTCTTGACGTGTGTCTATATATATATATATATGTTACATACATAAGAACTGGATGAGTAAGATTGAGTATATAAGTGTTTAAATTGTAATAATTTTCAGGGGAAAACGTTTGTATTGAGGGTATATCACAAGCTAAAGATACAAGTATAGGAAAAACGATTAATTTTTAATAAAAATTCGTAAATGCAACAATCGTCACGATCAATTGATAATCGAAGCGATTACCGATAAACTTCGTATATATTTCGTTAGTGATAGTGTATGTACATGAACACTGTTGCTCTCTGATAACACGAATAACAGTGCATGCAGGCTGTGTGCTTTCCGGCACTTCGAGCGCGGAAAATGAGTGCAAAAAAGCAATTAATCCCTCCCGCCTGCCTTCTCTCCCTGGCGAGTGGCATAAAAATGAGATTAGCCGAGGGAGAAAACAATTCTGTCGAGTGTGCGACGTGTGTCATAGCGTGCAAAGCGACCTCTTAACTCTGTCTCTCTCTCTCTCTCACGGCGGCGGCGCGCGGAAAAAGCCCGCGCGAAAAAGAAACGGAAAGAGAGCATGAGGAGGGAGACGAAGAGCGCGCGTGATGTGTGCGGGAGCAGTATATATGTATACGCGGCGCGCCCGGGGCGGTACAGCGTGGCAGGCAGGCACGGACGCAGAGAGAGAGAGAGAGAGAGAGAGAGAGAAGGAGAAGGTAGAAAAGAGGCGAAAAAGGAGCCCGGCGCGCAGAGAATAGAGATTGCGACGTTGAAGGTGGTTGATTTTAATTTCACGGAGCGCGAGCCTTCAGTTACGGCTCCGCACACAATCCAAGCCGAGTACTGCTCTTATACACGTATACATACACAGTGTAGACTATAGGGTACGGCGTGTAGCGTGTCAGCTATACCGGGTGTCTCTCACCTCTAATTTGCGAATCGCATAAATTCCGAAAACTTTCCTTCGAAAACTACTCTCGCCGCTTGTTCGCTCACTTTGTATACTGAGCGCTGCATAGGATCGGTCGGCGCTAGCTGACGCATAAATTTTCTCTGCTCGCATGGCGGCGGTCACAGTAGTGCTTCTCTATATATATATATATATATATATGCGCGTGTTCATGTAAACAACGTGCCTCTTTATTTGGCACTGGCGCTCCTGACAATTACCGCCTGGTGCGTGTGCGCGAGCTTGGCTAACTGGCTTTGCGTACGCGCCGCGTGTGTTTATGCGTGCGTGCGTGTGTGTGTGTGTGTGTGTGTGTGTGTGTTGGTGTAACGACGCGCACTAGCGGTGGCACAAACTCGACCGGCCATTACGCGGACAAACAGAACGCGCGCATCGCGACCTATTTCCTTAGTCCGACTGTTCGTCGACGTGCGCCTCTGCGTAGCCTGGGCTATTGCCTTTGCGCTTGTGTACTATCTTGTTATACAGTTTGATCTTAATGATTCGTATACGGTTTAAATGTATTATTTTGAAATAATGTGAAAATTAAAAAAAAAACTGTGCAGTGTTAGGACTAATGAAAAAGTATTATTATCAATTGACACAACAGCATTTCTATCCTCTCTGAGTTATTAATTGACCATTATAGGCTTTTAACAGTTTATATTTACTTTGCACAGCGATAGGAAACTAACAAAAACAGTCGTAATCTATTTAATATAGCGTGATAGTTATCTATGGAATATAAAGTAAAATCGATAAAGTGATAATAAAATTCATTTCTCCATCTTTCTATCGCAAACTTTTCAGATTAATTTAAAAGCAACGCGCTTCTCGAATTATCGCGCGGTTTTCAAATAATTCCATTACGAGCAAGTGGTATTGAAGATTCTTTTTTACTGTTTTATTATCGTGCGGGAGGCACAGTAGACTTTTATCGTTTTTACCTTTATAAATTGATTCCTGCGCCATAAAATCCACCACCCATCTCCATTGCGCCGCCGGAACGTTACGCCGCCGATCTGGTTACATTCCTTGCCCGTTTATTGCGCTGAAATCTGATCAGCGATGCCCGTGTCGTACAGTCGTGCTCAAAACTTTTGCAGCCCGCAGTATCGCAAGATGCGAGTCTGATTAATTCTTGCATTCGCAGATTATTATAACTTCATAGGTTTCCTTAAATAAATGAAGATAAAACGATTCGTAAATTAAGGTCACAAACCCGATAGCTACCGGAATAATCGTTGTCAGGAAAGATCGATCGTATTATCTTACCTTGAGATAGTAATATACTTTTTATTATTTCTAGAAAGACGACATAAAATTCAAGTTTTTCAATAATACAACGCGATAGACCGCCTATACCCTTCTAGCCGAGAAATGCAAACCGTGACCTTCTTTCGCAATCCACGTGTACACACACGAACAGCGTTCACTTGAAATCGAGCTCTAAATCTCGCTAGCAAAAAGCAGAAACATCGCGTCGTACTGAATTACGTAAAGTAGTAGCCGCTCGTACTCCTCTCCACTGGCGCAGATCTCAGATAATCGAGCGCCGCGTACTGCGATCCTCTCGCAGAGGAATTTATCTATTTAATCGAAAGGGGCCCCTGCATCGCCTGGTACGCGTGCGCAATTACGCAGTCGCTCGAAGAATTTCCATCGTAGCTCTTCGAGAGCCACCCTTTCGGCCCCCTTGCTTTCTTTTTTCCCCGCTGTTTTCTCTCTTGTCGAGTCTTCCACCCGCACTTTATAGATCGCGAAATTAATCTCGGGTGTGCTGCTCGCCGATCGCCGTTAACACAAACGCGCGTGTGCAAGACTTGTGTACTTATATATTATCGACTGGCGCATGCCGATCGCCACTATATACACTCCTTTGCTGCCATATAGAAGCATTACGCGACTCTCTCTCTTTCTCGATTTTTCATGCTCGCGCGCAAGAACAGTATTTTCCAACCGCGCGCGCGCAAAATTGCTTTTAGTACTCTCATTGTACGTGAGACGTCGGAGCCAAGGGGGATTACGATTTAATAGCTCTTCGCGCTGGTGCTGCTGCCAGTGCAGCTATACGTCAACGTGGTGTAGTCGCAGCGACCGGTATATACACGTGTGCGCGGCAACGAGCTTTTGCTTAGCGTATACTGTGCTGTATTTGCCCGCGTGATTATGGCAGAAGTGCAAATAAGTCGTTTGCATTGGCCTCGCTATATATGTACGTACGTTCTGTACCTCCACATGCGAACACGTGTGTGTGTATGTGTGCGTATAGTCCCCCCTGAAGTACATCGCCCGAAGGTCCAGCCTTCTTGCTCGCTCTTTTTCTATTCTCTCTCTCTCTCTCTTTCTCTCTGTCTCCTTCCCCCTTTGGCTGCCGACGACGACGGCTCTTTTGTTTGCCCCCGCGGTGCGCGCCGCCCGAGAAAAGCAATGTCGGATATATGTATACATACGTGTATATATATTCGGCTAGTGAGTGGGGGGAGACGCAGAGCCTGTAGTAGGAGTGTAATCAATGAGCGTTTTTCACCCAAGACTCGAAGAGTTCCGCGGAAGGCTATATTCTCGCTCCTTTTCACATATGGGAATTTCATAAGCTATACAACGTGTCTGAGAGAATGAGAAAGACAGAGAAAGGAGAGAGAGAGAGAGAGGGAGAGAGCACTGGTCATTGCGTATTCATTCGAAACGCGGAGGGACCACGAGCAGAGCGTCTCGCCTTTTTTCGGGAGGTCGGACGTGGCGTTCTTTTTTTTACTCCTTAGGTGGTATACACGTAACCCCTTCCTTCGGCCGGCTGCTTTTTTTCTTCTTATTGCGGCCGAATGACGGTTCTCAAGCTATACAGTGACCGGTTTGTACGTCTTCTTTTTCCTTTTTCGCTCTCGCCCTTTCTTCGCCGCATCGTTCGACCAAGAACGAGAGAGGTTTGCTTTGGCTGTAGCTGTTGAGGCTGCTGCTGCTTGCTAGAGCATAATTAAAGACTTTTGTCAATCGTCCGAAAGAAAAACTTTGCTTCGTGTGTTAGGTGAATTTAAGGTATCTTTTATTGCCAAGAATAATATGTATTTTTAAGAACGATGCAGTGTCAATAATATAAAATGGATACGCATGCGTTTATATATTATTAGTATATTTCACATTTATTTAACCTTTTATATTTATTTAGCAAAATTAAAGTCTATATAATTAGTAGAATACGTATGCTATGCAGTGTAATAATGGTTAAACTCATATCCATTAGCAATTCACATAAAGTGTCCGCTCAGCTGGACTTTCATGCGGTTTACATTAGTCGCGACTGTAATTGACACCAAAGGGCGTGCGTTCGAGAAGTGCGGGAAAGAATTATTACGTACGTACATCTAGTACATGCGGACAAAAGTTTATGGGTCGGATATCCTTGAATCGGGCCAATTTGCTACCGCACGAAACAATACAGTTATAGTGAACGGCTGCGCGCTTGCGCGCGCGAAAAGTTATTAATGGCTGCACTAATTCTACTGGATCAATGTGCAATTCCCAGGATTGCGCGTTAACGACCAAACTAACTGCATAAATCCAAATGAACTGATACGCATGTTATCAATATTATTATACAATTCCGGGTATTTTTCCTATTTAATGGTTCTCGAAAAGCGTGAAATTCGAATAAAATGTTTAGAGAAAGAGATGCCCGCCTGCTACAGCGCGCGTGGAATTTAATTTTCCTTCCTCCTCGTCGCCGTATCCATAAATCGCGATGAAGTTGTATATGCGCATGAGGTACAAGTTCATAATTCATTTTGACACATTGCCCAGACTTGCGCAATCTGTTATTAAGATATTACACTTTTTAATTAGAAATGTGATTCACTGTTTATGCGCCTTGATCAAATAAAATGCGATAACGTATCGCAAAGTAAATGATATTAACAAGGTTTCTTTTTTTAACTTTGAAACCTATACAATGTTTACGAGAAGATAATCTTTCCAGTATCGCAGTATGTACAGTAGAAATAGAAATAACCTTGTGTTTATAATGGAGTTGAAGTTTAATATAATTCGAAACCTATGTAATTATATTTTTACCATACAAACACATTTAACAAACCCTTCGTATACAATTAACTTTAACGAATTAATTAAGATTTTTCAATAATTGACTTAAAAGTTATCATAATATTCCAACAATTTACAAACACACGCTTGGGAATACTCGATTCCATTTCCCCCGGAAAGCCAAGAAAACATCTGCACCGTATCATTCGGGTACAGTACGTGTCACCAGCATATATACACATATATACGCGCGTGACAACAGCTCCATATACGGAATAAACGCTAGCGATTAACCATCTCGATTTTCCCACGAGAGGGAGAGAGAGAGAGGAGAATGCGCGGGTGGAGAGATCATTTGCCAGTCAATCGCATCGGAGTTACGTGGATTGAAAGTGTCGTCGTCGTCGCCACCGCGGGATCGGAGCCGGGGAGGATAATATAACCCGCACGTTTTCCCGGCATCGCTGCTGCTGCTGCGGGCGTCGTATATGCACCCGCAGGCTAACGACTTTCTGATGAGGCGACGCGCGAGCCGCAACTTCTTCCTAATGGACTCCTCCCTCTCGCTCTATGCCTGCGAGAGCTCGCAGAGTCTGCTGCTGCCTTCTCTTCTCTCTCTCTCTCTCGCGCGCGCGCCTCCCCCCTGCGGCCGTAATATCGATCTCTCCCGAGGCTTCTGCGTCGCGTCTTCCTTGTAAAACCGTTTCTGCATTATACATGCGATACGTCGTCGTCGTTGACGGCAGTGAGCGAGGCGCTGCGCTACTGGACGTCGCTGATGTGCGAGCGCGTGTGGGAAGTTTCGCACGCGGTAAAGCGACGGCTGAGTAAGTGCCTATCAATGGATCCGTCCGTCCGTCGCGGTGAGGTAATAAAGGTCACCGTCAACGAAAATGCCCTTTTCTTGCGGAATTGATTTAGCTTTTATGGACTGATCGTAAAAATCTGTCGAATATTTTCCGTAGAGGAATATATATATTTCCGGCCATCGATCAATTGTCCCGAGACGTATGAAAGCTTCGCTCGGCTGAATCATAATAAAAGCCGCGCGTTTTCTTCACGAAATTTTAAATAATTTTTTTAATCCAACCCTTCGCTCAATCCTTTTCAGGAATCCCATATGATGAATCGCTGCGCGGTCAACAATACGAGCGAGTAAAAATTCCAACGATTCCAAGAACGAGTTTATAATTTAGATGACCAAAATTTCGCGTCCCTTTTGAAAGTGCTCGCGAATAGGCACGGAATTCAAAATGACACAAATTCATTCAATTGAAACGTCATCCCTTACGCTTCCATTCCGCGTCCCCAAAAAAGCGCGTTGTCATTTGTACGGTTCCGAGAGCTGGCAAACAGTGCCCGACCCCGTCGGCGCGCACAACTTCCTCTAACCCTCTCTCTCTCTCTCTCTCCCGAGACCTAACCCCGCGCAGCGCGGTTACGCGGCTGCCGAGCGGGAGAGAGGAAAAAAATGCCGGCCGCCCCTCGTATTTCAGCGAGTTACGTACGGATAAAAACGTATAAAATGCGAATTTCAAAAAGTCATCCGGTTGAAAGGCTTTCAGTCCTGCAGTGAGAGAGCGTATAGGGAGGGAAAGAGAGAGAGAAACAGAGCGAGAAGGGAGCAGGCATTTCAGCCGTGGCAAATAAATCGATTCGCGCTCGACGCGACGCCCGTTCTCTCCCTTGTTTTTTCGCTTTTGCTCCTCCCCCTCCCCCTGCGCGCGCTCCGCAACGTTTGCCTTTTAAATTGAGGTCATATTTTTATTTGAATAAAATACCACGTGCGCATGCGACATCCGAGAATCACTTTCGGTGCAATTATGAAATGCGTGTAAAATATTGTTTCGTTCTTTTTCTCTTCCTCTACTCTCTCTCTCTCTCTTTCGCAGCTGTGCGCTACACTTCTTTCCCGCGTGGCACTGAAACTGTTATATTACGGATATTAAAGTTTGTGATTTTTTCGAGCGAGTAAATCCAAATACGCGCATGCGTGCGTGTGAATTTTATATCGTGCTAGCATCGAGTAAATATTGGGCATAAAAGTTTTATTCGAGTTCTCGCTCAGCGCATTGAATAACTTGAGGCTCGAATAGAATTTTAATCAGACCCTCTGGCGTGTCTCTCTCTCTCTCACTCTGTCTTTCTCTCTCGTCTACGTCGCGCACGCGCTAGTATGTCCTCATTAGGTTACCGCTGATTGTGACCCTCTCTGCCGCCAGTCCCTAATTTATCTCTGCTTGGAACATTAGCATTTTGTATTTGATTACTTGAATTATTTAAAGCTGCTAGTAAGTAGTAAATCCTCTTCATTTTAATTTAAACGCCCGAGCTGCCTTAATGGAGAGAAAGAGGGCGAGTATTTTTGATCTTCGCTGGTTAAGTTCACGGAAAATTAAATTCGAGTGTACTTCCTGAAAGTTTTCGCTTAACTTGAAGAAAATTTCATATCGAAAACAAAGTAAAATGGTTCAAACTGAACTTCAGGGAATTTTTTTCTCCTCGACGTGTAAAGTAGCATTAACTTGATATTTGCTTGTAAATTCTTTAATTTGGGTCACTGTAAGAATGTAGGTAACTCTGCCATTTCATTTACCCACTATTAATTAATTACGCTATATTTTCCGATAATACTCTCCATTACAGTATCTATAATGTCAATAATGACTTGTAAAGCAAAAATTATTTTTATAAAAAAAAATGATAAAAAGTTTCTGCGCCAATAACATCGAGGGCTGAGTGAATTTATAAAAAGGTGCGCTGGCGAATCGAGACTATGAAAAAGCCGCATCGTTGCCGTCGTTAAATGGCTCGCATTGTCAGTATCAAGCATATATTATAGACAAGATATAATACAACGCAGCGGTTATTGTTATCGTACATGCGTATGCATAAATTACGAAACTGCGTGGTTAGTAACACCTTGGATTCTATCCGCTGTGTAAATTTCAACGGATCTCTTAGGCTGTCTCCTCGGTATCGTCATTGTATCTTCGACATGCTCATCTTTGAGAGTGATTCTCATATAAATAACTATTTAACTCGTGTCTTTCGCATAAGCATGTAAATCGTTATTAAACTAGTAATTTTATAGGCCTCGTGTATTTTAATTGACATGTTCTCATTATTTTCACTTTTTAATATTTTCACTTTTTAATATTTTCCCACGAATGCGTCTTTTATTTTATCTGACGACATTATGAAAACTAAAGTTTCCAATGGGATTAAAATAATTTTTGCGTCGTTATTATTCGTTAAAATGTACAAATATACAGAGTTCTCGTAGCAAACTGAAATTATTGCGATGAAAATTTATTAACTCTGAATTGCTTCGGAACAAGTTGGCGAAATTAAATGTTTGAAAGTAACAAACTCGGTCAAGATCTAGCTAATAAACTTGCCGACACACTGGCTCACTGAATGACTGAAACTACAAACAAGCAGTTCAAAAGATATCTTTTCCTCCCAACTAGCTTCATTCGGAAAAACTTGAAAACGCCGGCCGCGAGTAAACAAGCACGCGAAACACAATATCTCTGGTCTACGTGAAGCGTCTCTCTACACCATTGACTCTCACCCCCCCTCTCTCTCTCTCTCTCTCTTTCTCTCCCTCCAGAATTTTTTCGTACTCGTAACCGCGATATTATAAAACCACCGGCTATGGCGTACGCGTGTCGGCGGCGGCTGCGGCCGCGGCGGTGGTGCACGTACTCGGCGAGAACAACACCGTGCGACGGCGAAGTACATAACTATGCCGCTTAACAGACTTCCCCTTCCCTCTCTCTCTCTCTCCCTTTCTTTTTTCTCCCCTCTCCCCCCGCTCTATTTGCCCCTCTCTTACCCCCTCAGGCCGTCCCGTCGCGTACAGTCCTCCACCTCCTCGGCTCCTGAAATTAGAAAACTTTTTATGTGCACCAATTTTTAACCAGCACGCTCTCTTCAACGGTAATTACTTTTTAAGCTTCTCTTTTGCATATTATCTTGGACGACGTGGGCGCGAGCGAGATCCTGGCTTCGCGTTCTACACACCGACGAGCTCGACTTGCCCCCTGCTACGGCGATATCCTCCTCCTCCTCCTCCTCAGCCGCCGCTGCCGCCGCCGCCGCCGCAATTTGTACATAGCTTGCCTCTCGACACTCTCGCTAGCTCGCGCACCCGTCATAATGGCCGTACTAAATAACGCGTACGCGAAGGCTTTTATTAATGCTTGTTATAGCTCGCGCGAGCGAGCGCGTGCACAAGAGCATGAGCCAAAATTAGAATCACTGAACTTTCCTCTATCTCTCGACACGCGCGCGTGTGTGTGTGCGCGGAGTATATGGAAGAAGGGCGTTTGAATGTTCCTCTCGGTCTCTGTATTTTCGGGAAGGGGGAGAAAGAGGAGAGGAGCGAAAGTGCCATTCGAAATGATTAAATGCGCCGCGAGCAAGGAGAGAGAGAGCGAGACCCTCGAATATGGCTTTTTTCGAAGAGGCTTGAGGGAGTTTGCGAAAAAAGTTTGATCGTTAAAGTTTTTTTCTTTTGCCGTATATGCTTTGACTAAGCGACGAAGTGTGGCGTGGATCCTGTACCCTTTTTCCGGGAGATCTTTTCGGGGTATCTTTTAATGAGCGGTGGTCAAGATTTTTTTCAACTTTCTAAATATCCCTCGAGATTTTGGATAATTGGTCTAATTAGATGAAGTTGAGAACAATTATTCGATAATTGTTTAATTTTTTATAACTTTAATTTATGAAAAACTCGTTTTATCTGCGACCAAACAAGTGTCTCCCAGTCACAGAGCGGACACATGAGACGAGAAAAAGATCACGCGTGCGCGTACATGGGTTTTCGCTGCAAAAAAAGGTTGGTAGCTCTCCGCACCACGCAGAGTGTCCAATTACGTGGTTTTCACAACGGTGTTTCAGAGCTCGAGTAGCAACGAGCCAGCCGCGACGACACTGACGATAGGATTTTCCCGTTCGCCGTGGGGCAGCGATTTTTCGTGTGCGGTGTATGCACACACACGCACAAACACAAACACACATGTGCTAGTATACACCGCATCCCGCAGCCTCAATCAGAAATGCGATCGTCGCGTATGTATACGTATACACACGTGCAAAGCTGGGAGCAAAATAAAAAAAAAGGGAAACTTCGGTGCTCTTTGTTCGAAGCTGGGCATTCGCCTGCAGCGGCTAATCTCTCGTGACGTGCGTCCGTTAGCTCTCGGTCGTCGTAGTATCTTCTAAACAAGCTGCGAACAACCTGTTTTGTTTACAGTGCGTTGCAGCAGTAGCTAGGCTCGTCGCTCTCTCGTGCCTGGCAGTTTATAAACGAGCTGGATAAATTGGATTGTTATCAGTCATGGGTTTATTTTTGGAAATGTTGGTATGCCGTGAGCGCGACGTTTATTAGAATCTTTTTCGGTATGTTAGCTGACTGAAATCCAATAATTGAGTGAAAGCTTCTTTCATCGCATGTACAAAAGGAGTTTTTTCATCAAATCTATTATATGTATTCGAAAAACAAAATTCGCAATTGCCTTGATGAGTGTCAAGGTATACTGAAATTTATTGACGTTAAAAGAAATTAGCAAATCAATTCGAATGACCTCAAATTGCCCACTATACCAAGCATTACGTAAGTAGTATCTCATACCGAACTCTATATAACCCGTGTGAGTGGAAAATAAAAAGCAATCTTCGACGTTCAAACAGGTTGTCACCCGCACACGTATGCACGCGCATACGCGCGCATAACGTTCTCTCCGAATAATCAAAGGCAAAAGCGATTTACGAGGTCTTGCGAGGGGTTGCTGCTGCCGCATACCGCACAGACTCATATACTCACACATACGGGGACGCGCGCGGATGCGGGGTCGGCTAGGTATTCCCAGACGTTTCTCGTTAGTTTCGACGCACGCGCGAGTAATTACCCTTCCTCTCTTGTGCTATCTCTCTCTCTCTCTCTCTCTCATCCCCACCCCCGTCGGTAAATTAATTAACCGATTCTCCAAGTCAGGTGCGATTGGCGAATTTATAGCGTTAATAAACAAGGAAATTAAAGGCAAGACAAAAGGTCATTAGTGACGGTTAAGGATAACGAAGTGCGCTCTCGCGGCTTCTCTCCTCTACGCGCCTCGACGTTAAAGGGCCTGGCCCATTTAACTGTGTATATCGTACGTGGCGCCGCCATCGCCGCAACGCTGGCTATAAATAAGAATTAATTCGCTCTCTCTCTCTCTCTCTGCCTCTCTTCCTCCATAGTTCTTAAGCTCACCTGGTGCACACCACGCAACGTCTGCGCGTTCCGTCGCTTATAGATCGTCGTTTCGGCCTAACCATAGTGTAAGATGCAACCGCGTTCGCGCAGTCTGCTGCTATACTCTTCTCTCTCTTCTTCTTTCTCCTAGCTCTTCGTCGTTATAACGTCGGAGAGTTTCATCGCTCTCTCTTTCTTCGTCTCTTCCATATCCATCCTATACTTTCTTCTCTCTCGCTCGCTCTCTAGCGGCTGCGGCGGCTGATTTATTTATAACTCCGCGACGTGATGAGATTTCCGATCGTCCGGTTATTACGTATGGGATTTCAACGAGTATTCCGCCGCTGCTGTGTGCGCTCGCGCGTCTATCGAGAAACTTTCTTTTTTTCCACCGCGGCCTCCCTCCTCCTTTTCCTTTTTCCTTCGCGAGCTGGATATTCGAATTTTTTTCTAATTTTCCCTTTTGTACGCGGGTGCAAGTGTGCGCGACGTTGCGCATATACGGCCCTGCGAATTCTCCGGCGGATGATTATATCTCGATGAACGCTTTATCCGATTCAATCGGCGCTGATCGCGAAATGGATTTTTTCCCTCCCTTCTTCTATTGGCTACCATTAAGAGGGGGATTCGATTAAGTTCTATTCAGACTTTCTGTGCCGCTGGAGAATATCGTATGTGTAAGCGTGCTTTGAATTTCATTTTTTTTTTCATTCTCCATCGCTGCTTCGATTGATACTTTTTTGTCGGGATGATAAAAAAAACTTTTATCGATTGATTTTTGTATTAAGTTTTTAATAGTATCTATACATATCTACCACGCCAATCATAATTTTTTTTTTAATGTTTTGCAATATTTTATGTTTCAGGTGAGTGGCGATATATCACGCACGAGTTCGAGATAATGTTGAGTGAGAAAAATTTCATTTTACTAGTAGTACATAACACTCGCTAATCCTGTGATGCACTGCGCCAAAGACCTATACATTACAATGTGATTTATTGGACGCGGTGCAGCGCATTTATTTAGAAATCTACTCGCTTTTGTAAATCATACTTTGGCAAACGATGAAGTCTCGAATCTATAAATCACCCGCAAGCATCAGATTTCGAAATTTCACGTATAACTAACAATAGCCTATTAGTATAGAATTTATAGCGATATCAATCAAAATTCATTTTTCTTAATTATGCAAATTGAACGAACCGCTTTAACTAGCCTAAAAAAAAAAACTTCCCCCGAGGAACTATATCTCGACAAATGATTTTTGCCAGCGCCGAGATATTATCCGAAAGCATAGCTAACGAACGATAACAATAGCCGTTCAATAAGCCCGTTGCCCGAGTTTGCTCCCGGCTCCCGGTGCTCGACTGCGGTCTAACAATCGACTTGACGGCAGGTAGCAGCAGTAGCAACAGCAACTTTTTAAGCTCGGGAAATTGCTCGGGAAAGTTTACCCAAATGCAGGCGCATTAGATATGATCCGTGTAAAAAGGTTGCAGCACACCGCGCGAGTTTACGATTATTACGGAAATAGCTGAGATTCCTCTCTCTCTCTTTCTCTCTCTTTCCCTCTCGTGTGTTTCGTTCCGCCGGCGCCGGCGTTCCGCTTCTTAATGCCTCCGGTGGCGCACGCGCGAGCGAGCGCCGAGTAACCGAGACAATTGACGTAATTGAAACTTCGTTTGCGGGCGCGAGCGCGCCTTAACTTTGTATTGAACTTTCAATAAGTCTGCCTCTTGCAGTCTGACTTCGGCTTAAGACGTCTGGAGTCTTATCCTTCTCCCGACTCTTTTAGCTCGCTCGCTAGCTTTCTTTACCCCGAGGTAGAGAAAGAGCGAGAGAGAGAGAGAGAGAGAGAGAGGGAGAATGGAGAAGATGAATACTGAAACTTGTGTACTCGCCGAATCAATCCCACGCGTTTTCAGCTCTTGAGTATTCAATGAGGCTTTTGAGTGTATAAGTAAACGGTTTGCCTGCGTACCGTCAGAGCGGAGAAATGTGCCCTCGCTGGCTGGGCGCTTCTTTGCTTTGTTATTACTTTTTAATTGTATCAAATGCTTTATAATTCCTACTGCAACCTTTTACATTTGCAACTCAATTAAGTCTTGCAACTCTCGTCGTACAAAAGTAAACCATCAGTCGAGATTGGAATTTACGTCATAAATAACCTATATTATCATGCGAGTTTTATCTTTTTTTTTCCTATGATCCATCACCTTTACCGTATATAAGGCCACTCCGAGAATAATATTATGAAAAGTGCGGAAAAGTCATTCCCGTGAAAAATGCTCGCTAAGGGGAACACGCGGGGAATTAATATTCGCAAGAACGAGCTTTCTCTCTCTCTCTCTCTCCCCCTAGAAAAAAATAGACAGGGGTGGCAAGGAGAAGAAGAAGCAGCAATAGCATAGCACAGCGGCGAGAAATGAAAAAGGGGTGTACACGCTACAACGTTCCTCCGCTACAGTGCGACAGGCTTCTTCCTCCCGTGAAATACCCCCTCTTATAAGCATTAGCAGTGACTTTCTCCGGGGCGCCGGCGGCAGCGTGTGCGAGCTGCATCTCTCTCTCTCTCTCTCTCTCCCTCTCGCGTTCGCGCGAGTCGCTGCCTCCGGGCCGTCAGATAAGGTCTTCCCCGCGGAGATTTATGCCCCTGGAAGGTTGGCGTTGGTGGTAGCACAGCGCGTCGAGCGAGAGGAGGGAGTAAGTAGAATATTTTCCTACAAAACATCCCGGCTGCGCGCATATCTCACGTCAGATTGAAGCATTTCGCGCGGCGGACCGTGCGCGAACGCGTATTATATACAGGCGTAAGCCGGCGGAGCTGCAGAGGTGAGAAGAAAAAGAGGAGGAGGAGGAGGAGGAGAAGGAAGAAGGCAGGAGTCTTGAAAAATGCGCGTGCAGGCCCGATCGAGATGTGTCATTACTGCTGACAGAAAAATGGATAAGTATGGGTCGGGCCAATAATGGCGGCGCGCTCTCCGACCCCCTGAGGCTCGATCTCGCCCCTCGTGTGCACGGCTGTGTGAGAGAGAGAGAGAGAAAGGGAGGGGGATCGAGTAAGAGTATATTTCAGGGATCTGTCTCTCTTTTCCGTCTTGACAAGTTTCTTTGTGTCTGCAGGGGGGAGAGCTGCGATTTCGCGTGAATATTTCACGCGATTACGGGACTTGGAGCGAGGTGTCGATGGAGTAGGGTCACCTCGATATCCCGATGTTTTATATCTCCGGGAAATAGAATATGCGTTTTTACCGTTCATCAGATCGCTTATTCAGATTTGCGAATAAGAAATCAGCGATGTCGTTTGAATAATACGACACTTTCTTCTTCAATATTAAAATTATATTTTATATTATTTAATTATTAAAAAAAAAAATTTCAAAATTTATCGTCAAAAAATCCCTTTTCCGACACGCCATTTAACTTTGAAAAACTGCAAAACGAAAGTGCGAAATTTATGTCCTGTTTTCAAAGTGGCGCTAAAAATCCTCGCGGCACCTAAACCAGAATCGCTCGGCACACACACACACACTTTCCACATCGACAGATTTACCAGTCAGCTAGTGCCCGCAGCAGCAGCCAACTATCCGAAAACTTCGAAATCGAAGAAAATACCACGGTAAATCGTGAAAAACAAAACCCGAAAAAAGTCTGAGGCGCGCGTGCGCGAAATAAACTTGAAAGAGGTAAAAAGAAAAACTCTGACTCTCTGCGCGCAAGAGAGACAGAGAAAAGACAAACGTTCGCGTGCGTCGGGGGAGTGAAAATGGCAGTGTGCGCGCAGCGCGGAGGGAAACTCAGGTATTCGGCGCGTATATATAGCTGCTCCCCGGTATAGTGTGGCGCGCGGCAGCTGCGCCGAATGCAGTCGCATTTTTCCCCAGCGGACTTCCAAATGAACGCCGATAAATTCCAATCGCGCGCTGCGCTGGCTTCCCCGCGCTCCTCCCTCCCCGTTCGCCGTCCTCCTGGCTCCGAAACATCCGAGGCGCGGGTGTTGACGGTAGCCAGCGGCGCTGCCTTCGGAGAGTGAGATTCCTGGGAGCATTGTGCGAAACGCTTCTCTCTCTCTCTCTCTCTCGCTCGCTCTCGCCTCCAGCGGCTCCCGCATTCCACAATCCTCCTCGAGACAGGCAGTAGTAGTGGCGACGTCGTACGGTCACATGTTGTCGGCCAGCCCCGTTCGCCGCGTGCATTGTGTGCAAGCATCCCCCTCGATAAAGGCTATCGGCTCGGCACGAGGGGGTGGTGCTCGCTCCTTCGCGTATCGCCTTTCTTTTTCCGCGTGCACGTCCTTTCTTCGAGCACTTGTCATCAAGCGCCGCGGAACGTATTAGATATCGTTCGCCTCTGTACTAGCTTTGCTCCTCACCGCTGTCTTTCCCTTCGTGCGAGGGCGAGGAGCAGTCATAAGTTTATATCTCACGTCGTCGTCGTCGTTGCCGGCGTCTTTCGTGGCGGTGCTATTGGTTTTTCGGGCTCTTTCTCTGTGTGTGCCTTTTTGCCGCACTCCTCCCCCGGCAACTCCTTACGGCGTTCTCCTTTTCCGGGTTTTATCGCCTCTGATCTTTTCAAGAAAAACTCGACGTTGTACGGGGGGCAGTTCAGTCGTTGAAAAGAGGGGAAACTGCGTGTATCAAAGAGCTTCATTTATTACGGATTTTTATTTAATTTCGCGATTTTGTTTACCAACTTTTTCCATTTAATATAACTTTATTAATATCTTTCCTAGTTCTGAAATAAAAGAGTCTGAATGGTCAAAGATACATCTTTGTCGTTTTACGTTTTAATTTTTCAAATATAATCGATTCAGAAAAAAAAATTTTCTCCAATTTTAGGTCACTGGTTTTATATCGAAAGGCACGATTGGAAACGAGTGTCCACTTTGACAGATTAAAAAGAGAAAAGAGGAAAGCTTTTGTGAATTTAGAAAATTGCTTTGAAAATTTGTTAAATTAAATTGAAGTTTTAATCAGAAAACTTTTTTCAAAATAACTAGCTAATATTGTTGAGCGACTTTCCGACGAAAATTACTCGGCAAAAATATGTCACGGTAACACCGTGGAAAGTTCACGTATATAAACTTGGCGAAGAAACATTGATAATCTTTTAATCTGAAATTCCACAGCGCTCACGGGGTAAAAAAGGAGAAAAGAGAAGAGCGAAGGACGTATTGAAAATTTATATACTTGGCGAGGGCGGTGGTGAATGGAAGTATATACGAGGCGGCCGGGCCGAAGAAGCCCGGTGAAGTAATAAAACAACGTTTGAAGTCCAGCAAATCGTAAATCTTTAAAGTCCTTTGAGGCCCGGGCAAAGTGCAGCTATCCACGATGCTCATGCAATTTCGATTTTCATTTCGCAACAACGAGAGCGAGCTTCGTCGACGTCGTCGTCGCTTGGGGAGGAACGCGGCGTGGGCTGCGCAAAACGAGATTTTCTCGCGGTGGATTTCGGACCGGGAAACTTGTCGCTCCCTCTCTTTCTCCCATCGAAAGACGTTCAAACCTTATTTTTGTAACGTTAGAAAGTTGGAGCTCGGGATTCGATAATCCGAACACGCGACGTTTGTCGTTCGTGGAAACTTCATTCTTCCCCGCTCTCTTTTTCCGTCTCTTTCTCTCTCTCTCTCTCTCTCTCGGCCATGAAATGCTCATTTGACACCGTTCAAATTTAGATGCATCCTGTGCGGTTTTCAAGACAAGAACGCAAGTACCATATCGTAAACGACGTGTTTTCGCGGCCTGGCAAACGTCACGGCGCGCAAGTTACGGCTTGTTCCTTGGATTTCCTGGCGTCTGAATCGTATGAATTTCAGAATCCAGGGCTCGTATAGTTCGTGTGACCTTTCGCATTATTAAATTGTAGTTTCACGCGCGTATAGGACGCGTTTACGTACTTAGAATTTTATGAGTAGTCGACCAGCAGTGAACGAGAGTTGAAAGTTTGGTTAGTTGCGATATAACATATGGTGTTTGCGCAAATAAGGTCAAGAGTGTTATGCAATCGCAATATAATATTTCGTGAAATTTTCGGTATAATTAAATATTGTGTTTACACGATCTTTTCAATCATTATTTTTCCCTAACGCTGATTAATCTTTTAAAAAGTACGCGAGCGTAAAGAATTTTCAATTAACAGTTAGTGTGCTCGCTGGCTTGGTCACGCCCTCCAGCCGCTTGTAATAACAAATTAACCGGTGCTCTACAGAACGTCGCGCACGCGTTATTAACACCATGGACTTCCCAGTAAATTTAAATGAAATATTAACGTCTTCGCTCGTATTATTAATTTTCAATCTCGTATGCCGGCGGAGTCGAGCAAAAAGCTCGGGAAACACAACAAATTAACAATCGCTTACTCACGCGGCACATGCCCCCTTCCCTGTGGAAAATAACCGTCGAAAACGTTCATCCCAGGGGAAAGGGGGTCTTCTTTTTTTTCACCCCGCGGCTATCAATCGGAAGCAAATGATCCAAAAACAATTGCTCGCTAACAAGCGGGAAAACGAAATCAATTTAAAATTACCGTGCGCTTTTCTTTTTCATCCCCGTGCACGGGCTTGATAAATGATTGCAATAAACATGAGGGCAGCAAAGCTGCAGCGCGTGAAAGCACATGCGAGGGCACTTTTTAATCTCGCTACTCGCGCATTGACCCACATATATATACGGTGACTATACTCTTCTCGCCTGCTTCTCTGCCAACGCATTTAGCGCAATTTACGCGGACGTTACGAGAGTCGAGGAGTGAGAGAGCGAGAGAAGGAATGAAAGAGAAGTTGGCTGTAAATTTCTGCCCCTTCTGGCGCGCGAGCGTCTGTCATTCTTTCTCGGGTTACCGACTCGAGAATTCTCGAGGGCTCGAAATGACGCTCACGGCCAGAAGGGCTTCCCCCGCTCGACGGGTTATTAAAAAGAGCGGAAGACACAGCTCGCGCGCACGAGCGCGAACACACGGCTGTGTACAGTTTTCGGAAGCAATATACAGTTGTTTGCTCGTCTTTCATTTGAAGCGTCGACGGGTGAGTAGGGGGTGTGGGGGGTGGAAGAGAGTATATATACGTACGTGAGAGAGAGTGCGCGTTGTTTTCGCAAGAAAGTCGAGAAGGGCTGCTAGCGGTATGTATAGGAACGAGGCGCCGCAGTAAGTGGGACAAGGTCGAGTGACGGGTATGAAATTTCGATGCTGAGATCGAGATTTCAATGGCTTTTCTTTTACTGAAGATTAATGTGCGCTCGTTTCGACTACTCAAACAGACATTTAGCTCCGACTGCATGCAAATTTTCCATCCTTTCAAATGTATTTTTAATTAAGTTTCCTTTTGTTCTTTACTCTGCGTCAAAGTTGCAAGAAGTTAGCGTAACTTTATGAAAAAAGTTTTAACAATTATTTATATATCAAGTATAGAAAATAGTTTATATTTAACGTTCTCAAAACAAAGTCACGAAGAAAGTTTGTATGAAAAATAAATCTCATATAATTCATAAGACAAAAGCGCAGCACGTATATAACGAATAGAAAGGAAGCAAAGAATAAGAAGAAAGTTGGCGCGCCATATGAAGTTGGCAATTAGAAGTGCCAGCCGTTAGTCGCGATGTTTCGGACGGCCTCCTTCTGCTCGTACGCTCGCCTTGCCTCCCTGTCTCCGCGGGGCTAAGGAAAGGAGGAGAGGAGGGGGTAAAGGCCAACCCCCTAATTCGAGCGTCTCGGCCTCTCCCCCTGTTCACTCCCCGCCCTTGCCGTCGCGTCTCTCTCTCTCCCTCTTCCCCCTTTGGTTATTACCGGCCGGTCTTCCGAGAAGACGTTATTATATCCGTGCGCCTCCTTCGCGATGAGTTTCTGCGGCTCCGACTTGCGCGCCCAGACGTATTTCTCGAAGGAGTCAAGAGAGACGGAGAGAGAGAGAGAGAGAGAGAAACGCCATGATGTGCGCGTTACGATTTTCGAGAGCTCGCAGCACACGGATTGAAAGAGGAAGAAACGACGCGCGATTTTTCATATTATAAGCCGGGAAATCCAATTATCCTTCGGGCGAGAAAAGAGAAATTGCGGAAAGGAGAAAGGAAAAGTGTCGTGAGTGACGAACGTTATTGTTAGGAGTGGGATGCGAAAGACGAAGTTAGCCGGGCGCTGCTGGGCGGTAGTTTCGAAAACAGCAGCGATTTATTTTTCGCCAACTTTGGCGATTTTGCTAGAGTGGCTTATGAAAATCAAGGAAGCCACGCGGACGATCGTGAGGAATCGATTTGGCTGGGGCGATGCGAAGAAGAATCTTTATGCGGCAGCGACGCGATAAACGTTCCCTCGGAAAGCCGCCCCTATGCAAATGAGGAGAGGAGAATCGATTTCATGCGAATGTAATGCGGCCAGATACGGAGGCGCGCGAGTGCACGTGGCTTTCGTTTTCGCCGTGCATGCCCAACTGCGTAACGAATGCAAATTTAAATCGACCTCGGAAGCAAATTTTTCAGCAAAGTTCGGACGCGTCTTTATTCGGGTTGAAGAAGATTCATACGTCACACTGAAATAGGTGTGGAAGAGATTTCAGATGACGTGATTTGTCTTTATATGTTACATAATAAATATATAGTATAAAAGTTTTTAGCTTATCATTCTTACGTTACTCTTATGATTAAACGAAAAAAGGTACATTGTTATGCAGTATTGGACGTAACGAGAACAGCTTGAAAGGATATATTTTCACATAAGATTTTAAAATTTTAATCTTGCTGTAGCCATTGTTCCAAATCGGGAACAATGATTCCGAGAAATATTACATTTCATTCTCGTTTAATCACTCGCCATCATTTAAAATATTTTTTCATCATCAAAAAAGGGTTCTTTTTTTCTATTGTTATACAAAATTGTAAAAAAATCATTAAAACACTGAAAAAAATGAATCCGCGTTCCCGAGCTTTATAATAAACCCATCTCTCAACTAATAACGCAGTGAAACCATTTCGGTATAAGCATAATATATAAATCCATACATAAAAATGGCGAATCCCCATCGGGTCGACGCGCGCATGCAGATTGGTGCAAATATCAATCACACTGATATCGGCTGGCCTCTCGCTCGAGTTTTGCAGGCTGGGCGCGGTGCTCATCGCGACGCGACACACACAGACAGAGAGCGAGAGAGAGCGAGAGAGAGAGGACAGCAAGGCGCGAGAGAGGAGGGTATCAACAGATGGTGCTTTGCCGTGACAGCTGATTTACCCCCGGAGAAACGGGTGAGAGAAAGAGAGGGTGAGAGTCGAAGCTCCCTCTCTAAAAAACGAGGCAAAAAAGAGCGCGCGCGTTCGCTGGTAGAAGGGGGCGGTCGGGCAAGAGGCGCGAGAAAAAGCAGGCGCGAAAGAGGGAGGGAAAGCGACACAGAGCGAGTAAATGATCGTCGATTAAAGTGTCCCCTGCGCGACTGACCGGTCGCCGCGCCGTTGCCTGGTTCGGGATTGACAAATGGTCCGTGAGATTTGCATTCGCTGCAAAGTGCTTGCCGTCAATTCGGCCTAGCGTTGCGCGCGCTCGCGTAGTCGGGCTTTTTCAGGGGAAATAAAAGCACACGCGCCTCGCTCTCTCTCTCGCGCCTACCTCGTGTAGCAATTTCATTCCCGCGCAGCTATATATACTGCCGCGTGCGCGCTTTCGCGTCAATTAGCCGCTGTCTCTCGGGCGCGATTCCTCTTTCTCTTTCTCTTTCCCGCTCTCTCTGCCTTAATCTCTGCCCGAATTAGTTCGACTCGGTGTGTTTTAAGAGAAGACGTGATGTCTTATTTTTTTCTTCTTTTTTTTCTTAGCGGGAGTGAATCGGATGGTTGTATTATAGTCGCGATTGTACGGGAGCATGGAAAGAGCGAGAAATCCGACACGAGGAGTGAGATGACTCGCGCAATTGGAGAACTGATTACAGAGGCGGTGATTTATGCAAAACATTTATAACTCAATATTAATTACACATCACTCAAGGAAATCCTGTTAGACATTTAAAAACTTTCTCTTACTTTTGCATATGCATCTTCGATAAAAAAGCTTTGTGACGCAAATCCTGCAACATATATATGTTTCTATTTTCTATAAGCGCAAAAAATCGAGGATTATAAAAAGAAAAGAAAATTAGAATGCAATGAGCACCGGAAATAAAACGTACATGAGGCACGCGTTGGTGCAAAAGAGAAAAAGATAACATTTTTCCTTCCTCTTGTCTGCTAGCGAAAGCTCCGCTTGTATTTTCAATCAGGGGTATTAAGACCGTATCTGTATCGGTTTCGATCTCACGCCGCTCGTTCTCTATATACGATAATTCGCGCGCGAGAGCCGCGATTTTGATCGCCAAATATTTGAACTTTGCCGACCGAAATATACTGCTGCTATGTGTGTGTGTGTGTGTGTGTGTGTGTGTGTGCGTGAACGTGTACGCGTGTAGCCGTGGGTGTCCGGTGATTCATTATGTAAAGGTAAACGTTCTTTGTCGGTGTATACGCGTTTCACGCGGCTAATGCACGATTTTGAAAATTAATAGCACACGATGTAATTAAACGTTATATCCTCTGCACGATATATTCCGACAAAATTTTTTAAAGTTTTAAAGGTAATTAATTAAAGTAATCGTAGACTTCTAAACTGTTTTTTTTTCTGAATTCTTAGAACATTTACAATTACTTGGTATGCTTGAGTTTTTGCTATGCCTATTTACGTATGTTTTTTCCCGTCATTCGACTCTCAACCTTAAGTAAAATCACAGCTCGGTAATGCTATCGCAAACGATATCAAAGCTGAGATAAATATCACCGGTTGTCGTCGCTGCTGCGGCGGCGGCTGGGAAATTTAATCGAAAGGTCTCCGAAGCAAGCAATTAAAGCTCGTTGTTTGAGAAGGAAAGTGGGTTTCTTTATCGGAGACACAAAAGAACGAAAACGTTTAACGCTATATTCCCCGCCTTCGCCCCCCCCCTTCACGGCTATAGAATCCTCCTCTCTCTCTCTCTCCGCGCGCATTGTCTATATATACACAACAGCTTCCTTCTCCCTCCCTCTCTCCCTCCTTTTCCTCTACTCTCATTCGGATTTTCTTTTTAATCCGCTCGCCTGCACGAACCCTGTACCTCGAGGACTCTGTCTCTTCTCCTCTCCGCGCGATATCTCGGCTGCCGTCTTATTTTCCTCCCGTTTTTTCGATTATTCATTCGACTGCCGCGCACGGCGGCCACGTTTTTTCAATTTATCGCTCGCGCGCCGTGCTCAGTCTTATCTCTTGCCGTTTCTCTTCTCATGGATATATCGGTAGCGAGTAATGACCCAGGGGAGAAATTACCGGCTTGTTTGTTTCGCATTCTCCACCCTCGCTATAGTTCCTTTCCCCCCTCCTCCCCCTCCCCCTCTCGAGTTTAACTTGGCGAATTTTCATTTGAGTAGGCGAAAGCCCGTTGCTAAAAGTGTACGGACGGTTTTGTTGATCGAAGCTGCGAGGAATAAGAACGAGCGCCCGCTTCACTCACTCTCGTTCTATCTCTCTTTCTCTCTCTCTCTTGCGCCCGCTTTCTATACATGTATATATATGTATATACTTATAAAGAGAGAGAGAGAGAGAAAGAGCGAGGCGAATGTATCCCCTGACGAGAAAGTCGTCGTGTGCCCCTCGTTTCCACGGGTTTGCGCCACCGCGTCGTCGGGGCTCATCCTCAAAGTTATACGGCTTTGCGTTCCCGGGCTGCATCTACTTTGGCGAAGGGAAAGAGAGAGAAAGAGAGACAGAGAAAGAGGGACGGGGATTGCAATCGGCGAGTCCTGCGAGACTTTAAGTCTTCGATAAACATTACTTTCGCGAGATTCCGGCAGCGCGAGAGCTACTGTTGCGCTACTGACGCTTCAACTTTCCAAGATTTCATAAATAATTGCTGCAGTCATGATCTATTTGTATGCGAGATTACCATTTTCTTTTGCTGTGACTTTCGTGCTATTTTTGGAGAATATATTATTTTAAAGAAAACAAAATTACATTATCTATCATTAAAATAAAGATTTTTTTAATAAAATTTTTATTCTTAACATTTTTTAGAGTATAACATAAAAAGTGTTTACTAAGAGTAATAGTTTTAATGAAGAAGTGGAAGGAACTCACCTTTTTTGCAAAGAAAAGTCGCTAGCGAGAAAATTAGCCTCTAAGAGTCCGGCATGTATAACTCAAAAGGAACGACTGCCACGTCCGCGGAGAGAAAAAGTCCTCCTTCCCCAGCTACTAATTTGAAAATATTACACGGACACCTTTCGACTTTGGGATTCACCTCTTCTTCCCCCTCTCTCGCGATATTTCACGAGACTCGCTCGTTCTCTGTCTCCACCGCGGTAATACGCCAAAGAGAGCAGGCGCGATCCGATATTCACCTCACACGCTCATTTTCTCCGACGCGCTCGCACGTGGCGGAATATACATAAGGTGCACTTCTCGAGGACGTGTCTAAAAATTTGTGGCCCTCGCTCGTTCACTTGCCGCCTTTTCCCGTCCTCCCAGAGCGAGAACTTTGAGAAATTCCTGCGGAGCAGAGAGAGAGAGAGAGAGAGAGAGGGAGGGAGAGAGTTAGTCGTCGGTTCTCGTTGAAAACTCCCGGGCGAAAAGTTGGCAAGTTTCTCGACGGCCATACTAATGAGAAGCCGGAGATGCCAATAGCGTATCGTATATATTTCCGCACGTCCGAGCGGTCTTCATGTTTGTTTACAGAGGAAGGAGGGTGGCTGAAGACCGAGGGGTATAGTATAGCAAGAGTTTTTCGCGTGTATATAAGTGCGCGTACCCGCTGACGACTTCTCTGCAGCAGCAGGTATAGCCCTGGCAATAAATTTCCCGCGCGAGAGTCGTGCTCTGTCGCCCTCTTGCTCCTTGCGCGAAAACGAGGGAGGTAGAGAAGAGGGGTGAGAAAGAGAGAGAGAGAGGCGAGTTTTTAACTCTCGTAACTTTGTTATTTATGTGCGGCACGCGAAGAAATAGATTTTTCAACTGCGCTCGAGACCCCCGCGAAAGCTGTCGCCCTGTACACTCTCTTCGTCCCTCGCAAGCTTTGCCCCTTTTTTTCTCTCGCTCTCTCCCTTTCTTTCTCGTTCTCCAGCTTGTTCTTTTTAGCGTCGTGTCTCGCTACACGCGGCACTCGCTAAGATCCGTTCCGCGCGCGAAGCCTTATCGAATTCAGATTCACCGCGCACTCACCCCTCGCTACTGCCGTCTCTAATTAACCGATAAATCTGTCCTCGCGAACTTCGCCGAGGGATTCCACTACTGCTTATCACTTTAACGACCGACTATACTGGATGTTGATCATTTTCATCGGCGTAGCTCCGAGGAATTCGCACTGCTGGTTCTGGAATTAAGAGTATTTTCATCACAAATGAACTTTCCCCAGGGAAAAAGAGCTTGATAAATATCACGCGGAAATAAATCGGGGGTGGTGAAGTTATTTTTTTTTTTCTTAAGAAAAATCATATTCTCTCTAGTGTGCATGATTATTACATAACCACGAGAGAAGACTAAATTCACAGCTTCAGCATGGGCCAATGCGAGTATAAGCGTGTGTGGGATGTCGGTTAAATTTAAAACTTTTAATAAATTACTGCAAAGTGCAGCGGTGGCGACAACGACGCACGCATACACATGAAAGTTTTATCGTATTCCTTTACGTGCAATAAAGCAAAGAATCTCCCGCGTAATGCAAGAGCGAGCAGCAGCATCGTACGCGCGCGCACGAGCTTGCATTGTATGCGTTTCATTACAAAACGCGCGCACGCTGCTCGGGCGTCTCTGCGTCCTCGACAAAGAAAAAACTGAAAATAAAAAGAGCCGGAATACCATCCGACAACAAAAAGTAAGCGGATAAGAACTTTAGAGGTAAAATAAGAGGATGCGCGGGTTGGCGAGTCAAAGGTCGCTGCTTCTTCCCCGTCAGGCGGCAGCAGCAGTAGCAGCAGCAACAGCACAGAACGTCGAGTGGGAAAAAAAACGAGTATAGCTAGCGCGCGAGATACGAGAGACGAGTGAGGAGGGGCTGTGCGCGCGCTGCTGTATTATTCGCTTATCGTTAATGCTACGCGCGCGAGCGAGCGCGCGCTAGCGAGAGAAGCCGAGCTTATGCAAACCGGAGCCAGATACCCCGAGGCGTCAAGAAGACGTACAGGTGTATATGTGCCTCTCTCTCTCTTTCTCTCTCTCTCTCTTTCTTCGCTCGCTATATATACGAGAGAGGGAAAACCCGAGCGCGTTCGCGCTCCGCGTGCTCATTCATACGCGTGTACGCGCGTCTCTTGCATTATTGAACAAAGCACTCGCGTGTTACGCGGCGGCTGAGGTATAGAGAAAGACAGAGAGACAAGTAGCACACGCTGATCTTGCTCCGCGTTGGGAGAGTGGTTAGGTATATGTTCGTCGAGCCTTTCGCCATTCGTCTCTTTGATGCGGCGCACGCATCGATTTCTCAAAATCTCTGTTCTGAAACTTTTATGATTAGCCTATAGGCGCGAGGAGTGGTGCTCGTTGCGGGAGGAAAAAAGGGATCGAGAGTACGTGCGCCTCGCTCCCGCACACGCTCACTGATATATACATGCCGAGTGCCGCATTCGTTGTGCGGCTGGGAAAAGGGTTGCCAAGATGCGGTTTTCGGGCGCGGGCTGGAATACTTTTATCTTATTCGATATTGCTTTTTGCGGGGTCGGATGGAATTGATATAGAGGCGAACGATATTGCAATGTGTATGTGTGTGTGTTTTTTTTTCTCTTCTTATCGAAGGATTAGTTATATTTTATGATGTTTTATTGTTTTTTTTTAAGCCAGTTGGTAATTCTAATAATTTAAAAATGAAATTTACTCGTTTGAAAGTAGTTTTATATCCGTACACGAGGAAATACGATATCTTGTATGGTCTCAAGAGCGATCGATGTCTTGAACTTTATATGAAGAAGTCGAGTGAACGAACGAGCTCCGACGTATATATATATATATATATACACGGGCGTATGTCGTAATTCATCGGAATTTATTTATATCACTTATAAAGAAACGTTCCTCATATTTATCGGCGACGCGATTCGATTCCCTCATGAATAATATTATTCCTGCTGGCAGACACCTGTCTAAAATAGGTCACGAAGGGGCAATAATTTTCCCGAAATTTTTCCCTTAGCATATATACGTGTGTGTGTGTATGCGTGATCCCGCCTCTCTTTCTCTGCGAGAGTAGAGATCGCGCATAGTGACGGAATTTTTTTCTCATTTCCCTTGCATGCAGCCGCCACGGAGAGGATCGCTCGCGGAGAGAACGGTAAACGATATTCGATACCTTCTCCCCCCCCCCCTCCTCTCTTGCGTCTAGTATAAAATCTCGAGGCTCGCCGAGAGGAAGCTTCTGATTCGAGAGTCAGATCGATATATAGCGGCAAATCGCACGAGCCGGACGGATCCACTCTCTGACAAACAAGCGTTTCTCTCTGTATTATATATACATACCCAAGGAGAGAAAGAAAGAAAGAAAAGTCCAATCTTCCGATATACAACGTGTGTATGTATATATAACGCGCGGAGGACGATGCTTTCTCCCTCTCTCAGTCTCTCTGTCGTCGCGCATACATAAAAATCCTTCGGAAATCTCGAGAGCCGAGCAAACCGTTTCCCAATACGGGACAGACGCAGACGACGAAAACACACCTGCAGGCGAGCCAAACATACGGGCTGCTGTGTTATGGGTTTTCGTATATAGTGGGAGGCCTCTCTGTGTATATATATACATAAGTCGGTCGTGGCGCTCATAAAACGCAAATGTGCAAGGGAGAGAGGGTGGCAGTCGCGGCGAGTTTAAGTTTGGCGGTAGCGGTGCTTTCTTCCGTTTTTCTCGTCTCCAGCAGCCGCACGCTCGTGGGCTTATATTTTTGCTCTCCCGTACACGTGCGCAAGAGCAGCCCGCGCGCCGCCGACGTAACCAACCGCGGCCCGACAATAATGAAATCCATAAATCCGCAAGAACGCGCGCGCATAGCGGCTGCTGTACGTTACGCGGCTCCCCTTCTTCCCTTTGCTGCCACCGCCACTATACCCCCAGACTGCGCGTGGATAGACCGACGTCATCTCTCTTTCTCGCTCTTGTTTCTTGTTTCTCTCTCTTTTTTGTACGCTCGCCCCTTGTATCTTGTGGTTAGAGCAATGTCGTGTGTTATTTTTTATTATTTTCATTTATCGCCCTTACTTTTATGAATGAATACCTTTGTATGTTACGTGTGAAACTTTATATAACCTTTATATATATATATATATATATATATGAACATATTACACTTCATACAGAGTATATTTCTCTACGGTATTTCAATGACTGCGCGCTAATTATATACGTAAAATTGCGATGACATTCGTTGGATCCGGAATATTTTGTCTCACCACCACGATGCCATGCGGTTGATGAATAATTGACGAGAGAATTATAATGAAAATTAATTAAAAGAACGGCTCTTGATAAACAAGGCAGAGTTAATGAAAAAGCCCCGTGTCATTTTGCATTTCCACTTAATTTGGCGCATTTTCCGAGAAACCGTTCCTCGGAGGGCCCGAAGCCCTATTTTCCCTAGAAGCATCTTCACGGTTTCATTATCGCGCCCGCAGAGCCCGCACACTTGTTATATGTATATATATATGCAAACGCGCGCCTCGGCACGCGCGCGACTGAAGTAGTGCCACCCACACAACCGACCATGGCGCCGTACAAGAGAGACCCTGGAATCGATTCTCCGGCTCGCCTGTCGCCACGCCAAGTTTTTCCCTCCTTCTTGAGGCACGCACACACGCAAGCACTCTCACTCGAGGGGGAGAGAAGAGAAAAGGGGAAGCAGCGTGGTGTTGTGTATCAAAGAATGTGGGCCACGTTTGAAGCTTTTTCCTTTCTCTCTCTCTCTCTCTCTCTCTCTATCTTCGCTTTTTGAATTTCCCGCGCGCGGCTGTACACAAGAGCCCTGTGTGTACGACGCGGTAATACACAGGGTGCCGACGCGGTGGCGATGCGGTAAGTATTACGTGCGGCTGTATGTATGTTGTGTAGCGCTGCGCTGAAATTTTGAATTCGATCGTATTATGCGACGACGCGAGGCACTGCGGCATGTATACGAAGTATAGTAGAGACCGCTGAGGGAAGGAGGGGAGACGGCGGAGGAGGCAAGCGTTAATCTTCGGATGCACGCGAATAAAGCAAGCTTTATTTGAAGCATGAGGGATTATGGTTTGCGAAAGTTATATTTATGCCCTTTTCCCTGGCATTTCGAAATTAGTGCGCTGGTACCCTTATGCATATTAGCGTCGCTAGAGTATTTTATCTACTTTCGGCCCTTTTGGAATAATAAGTTATGTAATCCTCGTTATTTTATTTTTAGAAGAAATTTCATTATTAATTTAAGGAATATTCATTTTAGAAAGTGTAAACTGAAACTTTAGAACCCTATTTTTTAAATCATTGTGGAACCGAAGTAGGTCTCGTTGTAAATAATAGTATTTTAAATCTATAAACAAAATGAAATTACTTTTCTTGAGTCCTAAATCAAATAGACGAGTGCTTTCTGAAAAAAACATGTATATATAAAATATAAAATAGTATTATTTGGCCTTGTAGTAATACTTATCCTTTCGAATCAGTTTAAAGAGTAAAATATTCAGGTTGATTTAAAGAGATGATAAGCTGCCTACTATTAAAGTTTTTATGGTCAATCTTATGATACAGTATTTCTGCAATCATTTGCATGTAATTTTTAAAATACTTTGATGCATATCCTACGTTGCGTAAGCATACAAATGTATAAAGTTAAAACGGTTCATACTTGTTTAAACTTTAGCGGTATACCATTATAATATTTATAGAACCGAAAATATTTACCTGCTGTAATTTTTTCTCACCTGTGCAAATTACACCAAGAATAATTTATCGGGCGAATAATTTGAGTAAAACTACTTTTGTGCATTTTTTTGTTTCAACGTTTCGGTCAGGAACGTAATTGCTCCGAAATGAGAAATTGCTTCGAGCCATTAGCTTTTTCGGGGATAATTATTAGATTCATGAGGGTTTCATGCTATATATACGGCGCAAAATTAAAAATTGTATTAGCGATGCGGACGTTATTGCTTTCTCGTCAAAATTAATGGAAACCGTATCGGTAGTTCTTAATTACTAATTAATTGATAAATGTCGTGTCAAACCTAAATTTGTTTTTTCATTTTTTTTTTCATTTCTTTGTTTCTAATTATAATAAGGTTGCAGCAAATAATGAAACGGTAAATCGATTCATCAATACTTCATTACTTGAAAAATACCTACAAAAATGCTTCATTTACTATTCTAATATAAAATTTGACTCTCCAATACCAACATAGCGACCTTCTATTGTAATAACTCTATCAGCACGGATCGACTCATTGACCGATAATTTCCTTGGACCCGTCTTCGAATTAACGTCTTCGCCGAGAAAGGAACGGCATAAATATCGGAACTCCCACTCCCTCGCTCGCGGCAAATGGACCTCGTAACTCTCGAAATTTCGCCCGCCCGCCAAGTTTCTTCGCGCTCTAAGGCGTTCCGGTTGGATAATTTGTTAGAGGAGAGACTATGCGCGCCCCGTGCAAGTTCGCTTCCCTGCTTTCTCCTCTCTTCTTCTTACCATCGGCGTTTCCTTTCGCATATACATGCGGTCGGTTCACCGGTTGCGCCGCGGCGCTCGTACTGCACCACACGCACATGAGGTACGTATATATATTTAGGAACAAATACAATTTGAATGAATTAGCAGTAAACTGAAAATAGTCAATTCGGGGTTACCTGAGCGTTGTGCCGTGCAACGTTAGACGGCCGGGGTTGAGAGGAAACCCTTTCGCCTTTCTCTCCTTCTCTCGCGGCTTTCCCCGCGTATTCGTCGTTTTGTCGGTGCGGCTGTGGCTCTCTCGCGTGCTTGCTAGAGGAGCCAGTATACCTACATAACCGTTTTTCTCTTGCTCTCGATCTCGCTTATTTCCTCTTACCTTTTATCTCTTCCCCCAGTCTAAACGATATTTGTGTGCTTCTATACCCTCTCCTCCTCTTCCTCCTCCTCCTCCTTCTCCTTTCTTCATTGAGTTTTCGACTTTTATTTATATTCTTTCGTTTTTTTTTCGTGCACGCTGCGCCTTGCTTTGCTTTCCCTCTCGTTCTTTCCTATTACCGTCGAGTGTGCGGCTCGATAAAAGTTGCCGCTGTGCGGCGCGAACCGAATCGATTGAATCGACTCCCGGCCAAGTGCGCGCCTTGCTATACTACAACTATGCCGCCCTCTCTCTCCTTCTCTGGCTCTCTTTTGCGCGCCCTCTTTATTTTTATTTTTCCTTCCGCAAACCATTAATCCGCCGATTTTTCATTTCTCCCGAGTGAACTGTTGAGAAAACCTAGGAAATGACTTTTCTAACGGGGCGAGAGTGAGGCCGCCGAGAGAGAGAGAGAGAGAGAGCTGGCGCGTTCAATTTAATGGAAGTGTATGCCGCTGCCGAGACGCCGCTTCGGTTTTTAGATTGGCTGTATTGATTAAACGGAAGAGCGCAGTCTTCTATTAACCCTGGAGAATGCAGCGCCCGGGATTAAAAGATTTTTTGTTATTTTCGGTATTGTGCGATATTCCTTTGCCGGCTGTTCGATAAAAAGGCTATATTCTCTGCGCCAAGGCATTCGTGCATTTTTAAATTTCCACCGCTCGCGCCACAGAAGTTTCTTTAAAAGAACTCGCGTATACACAGTGTCGTTCATTGAAAGAAAATCCGCGTCTGTTGCCGCTTGAACTACAACTTTATATATACATATATCGTCGTCATTTATTTCTATTTTCCCGTTCTATCTCTGTAATTAAATTACGTTACAATCCCACGCCACGAAATCACGCAATTATAATCCGAATGGCATTTCTCACTCTATTTTAATTACATAACCCTCTAGCACCATTCCTTTTCCCCTTAATCTCGACCACAATACGCACCACTGAACGAACGCAGGTGCAGACATACCGTTCGCCGTGAACGTGTGCGCGCGCGCGAAAATTTAAAAAGCCTGCCTGCCTCTCTCTCGCTCTCTTCTCTTTCCGTTATCGCGCAGGAGTCTCGAGGGTAATTAGCCATGCGCTTCGGCACGCGGGAATGCGAATGACAGTGGCACGTGTATATATATATATACATACACACACACGCGCGGGTGCGCGCACGCGCGAAACAATATGATGATCACGCCGCCGCACGTTCCCTGCTTGCCTTTCTCCCCTCTTTTTCCTATATATAGCTCTACTATACGCTCTTTACAATTTATTCGGCGCCATCAGTGTCCCTGTCGCATAGCCATTGTCGCGTGCGTTCACGGGAAGGGCTATATTGTGACGCTCCTTCGATTTTCATGATAATTCCGGCGCTTCTCGCCTCAATGGGACGGGGACTCGTTCTCTCTGTATGTCTGCCTCGCTCTGTGTGTATATGTATGTAGATTTCCGTCTCTTTGCCGTGCGTCCCCATATACTGGCGCGCGTCTATTGAGTCTTTTCGGATGACGAATTGTGTACCGAGCGTATAGTCGCGGCCACCACGCCGTGGCATGGTCGCGTCGATTCATATACCCGGAGCGAATCGAGAGGGCTTCCTTTTTCAATTAGCCTCGTTTTCCGTCCTGTCCGCTATTTGTCGCCCGGCCGTATATACGCTTTTTGTATCGACAGACGTCTAGTGGATTCGGGCCCCTGCTGCACAAGGGGTTTTTGGATAATTACTTTAATACTGAATGAATTGATATTGTTGAATATACTTTTCTATATAATTTAACTTTACATAACCTATTTATTAAAATAAATGCTCTCAAATTTTCTTTAAAAAAAAAATATATACATGTATATGTATAACATCGACACGGTACATATAACAGGTGAAGAAAACTCATAAGACCCTTTTCATTTTCCTCAAATTCTCGGAAAAAATATATTATTCATCTCAGCGTTACGAAACATGCAGGTCAGCCCGGGCATGTGTACATAAAAAGCAGTGGGGGAGCGTCAGCGTGTAAGAGCCTTTCCTTGTACCTCTCTCCTCTCGCATGCTTTTGCGCGTACTCTACCCCAAAAAGAACCGCCAAATTCCTCTGCTGCGCAAGCTCACAGCAGCGGCAGCAGCAGCAGCAAGCCCATCTCATTTGTTTTCACACGCGTGCGCGTCTTACGTCGACGACGGCAACGGTGTCGTCTCGAAAATGAAGCTCGCGCGGTAATTTTAGACTCACAGACGCAATAACACACGTGTGCCGCGTCGTTCCCCTTCTCGGATTTACGAGGCAAGCGCCGCCGCCTTCGTCGTCGTCGTCAGCTCCCCGGCCTCTTTCTCGGTTTCGCGGTTCTTGTGCGCACGAAGACGGCGCGATATAAGATGCGAGATAGCATGACGCGAGAACGCGAGGTATCGAAGAGAGAAGGAGAGGAAGAGGTGGGGATAATTAACCGGTGTGCAGGGGACGAGACACAGTAGCGCGCAAAGGCAGTAGGATGCCTGCACGCATCCCAATGTAATTGAAAGGCTGCTTAACCGCGCGAATTAATTATTCGTAGTTTTGAGGGCGTAGAGGGAGTAAGACGAGCTCACAACGACAACGACGTCTAGTATATATAGGCTCGGTCTCTGCGTCGTGACCGCAGCCTCGGTCGCTAATAAACAATACGTCGCGGGTCGTTGGCTATTTTATTAGCCGTGTTTGCTCTATGTTTACGCAAGGTAGTGGCGAATTAAGTACGTATTACGAATTGCGTTATATTCGCACACAATATTTTTGCCTCCTCACTTAAAAACCGTATAGCGATATGTCCTAAATTTTGCCAGTAAATTTAAGTGGCGTGCTGAGAAATGAAAATATTTGCACAATGTACTGTAGGTGTGTATATATTCTACAGACAAACGTTGCAAGACAGAGAGATACAGAGAGAGAGAGAGAGAGAGAAAGCATAAAAGTTGAAATTGGAAAAATGCATATAAAAATTTTTTTTTCGTCGATTGTTTTTCAAAATATTTGCCGTCGCAATCAGTGCATATAGGCTTTTGTGTGTATATATATAGGCGCGCAGTGTTCGGCCGCACGATGAGACCTTTGTTACAATCGGTGCTGTTGACGACACCCTAGGAACAAATATTCTATATACCTGTACACGCGCGCGTACAACTGTATAGATTGCAGCCACCACGGCGCACGGACTCATAATTTTCGTCGGCAGCCGACCTACATAGCGCGTCTTTTTAATTAAAATGTGAAATACATATCAATACACCTCGCCGCCGTGTGCGCTACTGCTATACGCAGAATGAAATAATAATACGGCAATAACGGTAAACGGGAAATGCAAATAATTAAGCGCCATGCAAATTGCTTGTTTTCACAATATTAACAATGCCGTTGTTGCTTATTAATGCTAGCAGCGAGCGTCAACGCACGCACACAGAGCGACAGCATCGCCGTCATTCATATACTTGACACGAATAAAATCTCTCCCTCTCCCTATATACACTCTGCTTTAACCACTAATGTATATATATACATACTATATACACGATAGTAACGGGTCCCATTACAAAAGTGACTGTATATATTACAAGCGATACGCGTTTACAACTACAACGATTCGTCAGCGCAACCCGTTTGAACAAGCAACGCGACCACCTTGAACTCGCGTCGCGTTCACTTATTGTAAATTATCAGCGCACATCGGTGGCCCCCTATATATACTTTCCATCCACGCTCATTAACGGCCCACCCGCACAGGCGCACACGCATCGATGATGGACTGCGCGTTGCGGCGCCTAATTATATTCTCGCTCGACGGGCACGCGTGTGCGGCTGTCCAACGCGCACGGAAATAGCAGCGGTTGCGCAAAGTTCCGGCGTTGTTACGCTATGTGTATGTGTGTGTGTGTATATAGGCCCGTCGTGTCATCGGGCGCGTGCCGCAACGATGCATCACCGAATGACGGGAATCGCACGAGAGCCTCCGGCTGCGCTCACAAATCACGGCGTCAGGGTCTACCCCTGTTTGTGTATATATATATATATATATATATATATATATATATATACACGTCTCCCTGCCACCCTCTTTCGTGCCTGTGCGCACGCCTGTCGGCTCTCTTGACGCGAGCCCGCGAATACCGTATTCCGCATACTTCGCGGTTGGTTATAGTATATATAGAGAATGGGGGTGGTGGTAGTACCGCGTATAGTCCCGACGGGCCGATGCGGTTGTTGTTAAATAATGCGCTCGAGTGTCGGCTGACTGTCTTTTTCTGACCCCGCAGCCCCTCGGAAAGTGCATTTAATGGTTGTAGCTTTTGAATTGATGAAAGCTGTTGTTCTCTAGCAATTGCATAGGCATCGAGGATTTATTCGGTTGTGCGGGACCATGGTTATGGATTTTTTTTTTAATAACTCGAACCAATCCTTCAATCAATGAATGTTTTTCTATTTTTTTATTATTTTTTTTTATACTACATTCACTTATAATGCCTTCTTAATATAATCCGATTTAGTTATAACTTATAATGAGGATAGTGTAATGCGCACATCTACAGCTACGTAACGTACATAATATTCTACATTATATCTAATTAGGTCAAAATGGTTTATATGAAACTTGTAATATAGCTATATAACTCTTTATTTCAATATCGTATTAAAAATGATAACGTTGCTAATTATATGCCTTTCTTTATGTTTCAGGTGAGTAACGACACTGATCGTACACACAACCATGAATTTCTTAATGTCACGTAAGTTCAAACATAACATTTAGTACTCGTGCCCACTTGAACCCGCGTTAACGATCGCTTTAGTTTCTATGCAATATTGCAGTCGGTCGTTATACAGCGTGCTTTTAAATTTTTTGCCGCGCTTCGACTGGCGACAGAGAAAAAAAAGCCCAGTAAATAGCTCTTACATCTTTGATAACGCGTTAAGAAATAATTTCAGGTTCGTGCGAGCTGTTGGCCCTAATAAAACTTTACGACAATGATAAAATTTTATGAAAAAAATGTATTATTCCCCACGCACACGCGCGCGCGCGCACGCCTACGACCGCCGCAGTGCTGCGACCGAATTTTCTTTTTTTTTTTCAAGGAAACTTTTCTTTTTACGACGCGTGCGCACAGTGGGGATGCGCACCGTTACATATTTCAGAATTAATATACCTGGGAAAAGAGGCAAAGTTCCGAATTTCCCCCTTCTCAGTGTCCTCCTCGTATGCTTTCATATTACAGGTTGGGAAGAGACGAAGCAGTCAGGCATACGTGAATTTCTTTCAGCAGCAAGTTCTCGTACGACCGTCGTAAAATAATGTAATTCCATTGACGATGTACGCGTGAAACTTTAGTGGCTCGACGCTAATTACGTCTCAGAGAGATGCACATACATACATACACACGACGGGCGAAGAAGCCCCGACATGACCGAGTTCCGTATCGCGGCAACCCGATCTTGAGTCTCGTGGTAACTCTCCCCCTCCATTTAAAACCCATAAAACTAGCTTCTGCGTCGTTGGTATGCTCCCCCGATGCAGTATGTATAGAGCCGCACTCGGCGAAAAGCGGAAATATAGAGACTTGTGTATTTTATATACATGCGAGCGACACGCGATCGCGTAAACATCATGAAAGCTGCGGCAAGAGACGGTGAAACTTCTCAAATCATATTCGGTCACGCAGCTTCGTAATGTGGACTCGTGGCGCACGCGCGGTAATGAACTAAATTAAATAACGGGAACGCAAAGCGCGCGCATGTCACGCAGGTATATGTATAAATTAAAGCGAGCTTTTGTCTGCCTCTGGCTCGTTGCTGGTCTCTCTCTTTTTTTTCCTCTGTTGATTTTTTATTCCTCGTTGTGGTACTTTATTACGTTCATTAGCCTGTACGATCGTGCGGCGTGAATGTAAAGAGTTTGCCTGCTTTACAGCTTCTATTTTAACGACGTTAAATTGCCTACGAATATCCCTTTTCCCGGAAAAGTCGTAGCTGGCTCGTAGGTGAAATTAGCAGCTCAAAATTCGTAGACACTTAGTTTTTTATGAAAAAAACATGTTCCTAGAGTTTTAGAGCAATATTTCAATAATTACAAAAATTATTGCATATCAAAAATTGTTATTTTTTGCAATTTTTGGTGAAAATTTTTATTTATTTATCCAGAGTTACATAGCGTAGTTATACATAAACTTTGCCGTAAAACATATGTCGATTACTACAGAGTATCAGTATGGATACATACTGATTTAACTTTTAACATTTTTTTATCCGAAATCCTGAAACTTTTTGTATAGCACATTGATTGGAAAAAACTTTGCATTTTACTTGTAGAATGTAGCCATATTTTTTTTATGACTCTTTGAAAGTCTCTGATTTGCTGCTTTTGAATATACCTTTATAAAAAAAAAAATTAAAAAAAATGATCGACAGAATATTTTTTGTTCGACAAATTTAATCAATATATTGAAAATCCTTTAAAGTAAGCCCTGGATCAAGATTGGTAAAAGTTATGAAAAGTTATGAATTTTTGAGTCATGTAGATACATGACACTTAGATAAGTGTCTACAAATTTTGAGCTGCTAATGTCACCTGAAATATCCCATATATTTAATACATATTCGTCGTCCTGTCACGTGTCACCAAAGAACCGATTTTGTTTCCTGAAACGCAAAGTTACGACATTTTAAAACTTATCTTTTCACGAAACCAACATCATACTTTATTCGTAATATAAAGATAAGCCTCCACAGACGCGCTAAAGATAAACAAAAGCCCCTGCAAAACAATCTATAGTTATACCCAGTTTATCATATCCCAGCCTGTCCCGGATCGTCACGCGCATAAGTCGATTCTTTACGACAGCTCTCGTCACTTCTATAAGGCTGCCATAACACCCACATATGCGATTTCCTATCGCTCCTCAAAATATTCGAATTTCGCGCTCGGCCCGCCGTGAAATTAAGGCTTTCGCCGCCACGCGATCGCTGTAAATTCGCGTTCGATGTCACGCTCTCCCGACGTCGCGTGTCAGAGGCTCCCCGCATGATTAATGCGAGAGAGCCAGAGCGATGCGCACGCGGATGAGGCGAACGCACTGCTGCTGCTGCTGCTATGGGCTCTCGCATTTTAATCACCCTGCGCGCGCGCGCATGGGGGCCGATATTTCGCGGCAAATGATCCGCCGCTTTATTTCGTTAACGTTTCAATCGGTCATTGCCGAGCGAAGCCTGTACAACTGTGTGCACGAATGTGTGGGGGAATGTATGTGTGTGTGTATGTGTGAGGGGAGCAAGAGGGAGAGAGGGAGGAGGACGATTCAATAATCCAATCGGCATTCCGGTCGCGCCCACGGAGATACCGCGCGAGCTGACTCGACGGCAATTTTAGCTCTCCTCTCTCTCTCTCTCTCTATGAGGCTTGATTTTTGCGAGCGTGCGTTTTAAGACGCGAGTGAAAGAGAGAGAGAGAGAGAGAGAGAGAGAGAGAGAGAGAGAGAGAGAGAGAGAGAGCGAGGGTGAGAGCGAGTACAGCGAGGGAAGAAATTGCAAATCGGCGTTTTCAAGCCATTTCGCGAGAATTGATTTTGCTTTCCTTTTTCCTTCCGAGTAATCACCATTTTTCAAATGGGTTATTTTACTTTGAATATCGAGCTGATTCTAGTGCCAAATCGATACTCCATAAAACATTTGCATAGTAATTTGCGTAGAATCGTCGTGTATATATATAGGTATGAAATAAATGCGCGTACGCAATAACCGCACGCAGCTATTCGCGTCTATACCAAACGAAACACATCCTTCGAAATTAAAGCAAATTTAACCCCATAAATACGCCGGAATCCCATTAACGATTTATGACACTCATACACAGATACAGATACACATGCACACACACACACACACACACATATATATACATCGAGGCGGCCGAACTTAATATCAACGGTAATTCGAAAAGTACGTCCTTAAACAGCGGGTCGGAGCGCGAGCGAAACACGATAAATAAATTATGCGCGGCCGCGTTCCCGCGCACATCAATCTTTGCCCTTTAACCGCGGCGCTCATAATTACGCTCTCTCGCTCGCGTGCGTCGACGTAAAATCGCGATTATACAACGTGTGTGTGTGTGTGTGCGCGCACCCCCCCCCCCAACGTTTGTATAATCGTCGGCAGATTTTCGCGTAATCGTGTATTCACATCGTGATTTACATTCGGCAGCCGACCGCTGCGCTAGCGCTCGATTGCGACTCAATTTCGAGATCGTTAAGCACGGGCGAAAGAGCGAGAGTGGAGCGGCGGGAGAGAGGGCGGAATTCATCGAATCAATATCTATATATGTATGGATATATACGAGAGCCTGTTGCGAAGCAGTATACGAGGGACGGAAGTCCCTCGGAAGCAATTTTACCGCTGCGTATAGAGTCATTTTTTTTTAGCTCGCCGTTTCGGCTTACCGCACATACGTTACACGCGATGGCTAGAAGTCGCCTATATGTATGTGTATCTATCTATATATGTACATACAGACGAGCTTGTCGGTGGACTTTTAAGGATGATGGCCACGTATAGGTTGTTGATCAAAAGTAATGGCACGATAAAATCCCGATACTCGATATAGAGCGAGTGTTCTTACAACGACTGGAAATGTTGTTATGTTTTTATATTTTTATTTTTCGTTTGATTTGTTTCATTATGAAGTTTGAATTCACTTATGTATGTTTACAGAAGTAATTAAAAAGTTCTCTCTCTCTCTCTCTCACTTTCAAACGTTATACGTATACGTATATTGCTTTTAATTTTAAAGCTCGTTATAATTTTCATCCGCGTACGATGTGTTTATCGAATAAACAGTACGCACCATTGAAACTCGATGCAGCGATGCTTTATTAACGGAATATTTACATTGAATGATGTACTTTTAATAAATCATTGACGCACACACGCGCGCGTAACGTGCGCTAATCCCCTTGCAAACTTTTTTTTCTCTCGCTAACACGTCGGATCGCGCGCGCGCGTCGACTGCATATAGCGAAACGAGAACACGCGTATCGCGCTTCGACGTCGGGACGGCGGCACACGTTTTAGCTGGACTTACGACAAGGCAACGTCATTGCCGGGGCCCGTAATAACCCAGTAATTGCACGCTATCGCGTCGATGTACCATTGTTATCGGAAAAGCTGTCATAATGCCCGAGAGCTGCTGCTACTGCTGCGTGAGAGTGCGACTGCGTGTATATGTGTGTGTGTGTATCGTGATAACGCGCGCCTGCCATCTGTTGACGTGGGCTCGCACGCGGCAGCCGCGTATTATATGTGTCGTCGCGCCCACGCGCAGACCCGTATAAGTATTTAGCCCTCGTATCTGAAATATCGACGCGCACGCGTCGATACGGCAACTGGCTAATGAAAAAAAAAGCAATGCACGCTCGTCTCGTGTTATTATCGCGTTTCTGATTTCTGTCTGTCGTGAAGAAAGAATGGTATACTTTTTCGATAATGCGCTGGAATATTGTAAATCGTTTGCAGCTGTCTTAAACGAGAGTTAATTGAGAACTCATTTGGTAAAGACTGAATTAGCGTAGAAATGGCAGACATTTTTTTAAATTATTTTTTGGCATAGGAGAAAGCTTTTTTCATAATTCTTAAATAGTCAATATGGATTTTATATTGATAGGATTTTTTATAGCATTCGTTGTGAATCTGTTTCCAGCGATACCACTCGCACGTGTCAATGTTACTATGGACACTCTGTTACGTCAAAGAATAAAATTGAAATCATTGGAATTACAGATTTATTCGAAATAACATTTACACATGCTGTCTTTTTAACCTGGGAACTCTCAAAAGAATCCTGTAAATTGAATATCCGTACCAATTTAAATAATATGTAATGTTTTATTTTGTTGTGATAATATTAAGTTGAATAATTATTTAAAATTATCAAGAGGATAATTCTTATTAATATCATGTGCGGTCATGTATTTATTTAAATTTATTACATCAGATCGATCCTGAATAATTTAATGTATTTAAATTAATCTGCCTTAGCACGTAAACAAACATTTAGTTGAATCGTTAAAATTCTCAATCGTTCTCAATGTTTTCTTTCGCAATAAATTACATACAAACATTCGGATAAAATTATTCAAAAGCAAATTTCGCATTCACTGCTTATTGATTTGCTATAGAAAAACATTTCCGCTTATTCCCGCGTTTCTCGCACAAACCTGCCAAGGAAAAAAAAACTCTCGGCAGAGCCAAACCTTTCGTTCACGGCAGCATCGCTCGCACCGATTCGATTTGCAAATATCGCGAAAACATATATCCTTGTATAGGCGAAATAGAACGAAACGGCCGAGTGTGCTTACGCGCACGAGAGAATAAGAGACAGAGAAAAGGCGACATGTCTATTCGAGCGACGCGCATTAGCGCCGAGGCTTCAGGGACACCCGAGCAAAAAACGACTGCGCGAGTGAGAGAGAGAGAGAGAGAAAAATAGAGAGAGGGAGTGAGTAAAAGAGACTAAAGAGGCGCGGCCAGCGTTATCGAGACTGGCCGATATTGGCAGACCATTTCCGAGCAAATAATTGGAAATGCAAACGGAACGGGCTGCCCTCTGATAGTTCGATAATTGAGTCTCTTATCAGTGCTCGAATGGTCGACTCTCTCTCTCTCTCTCTCTCTCTCTCGCACATAGTTTCCCCTCTATATGCCCACGCGTTTGCGCCATCCACTGCACCGCCTATATATACATCGCGTATTGTGTATATGCTCGCTTGCTTTTTGTTCCATTCATTTTTGTTGTCCGTCCACCATGTGCTCTCAACGCTCGACGCGAAGTTAATATATTTTTTTCAACCGCAATGGCGGCTCTGTCATACAACGATAATGAGCTCTTGATGTACTTTTCCCATTCGGTATAAACGTGCACCGGTGCGTGATGAAATATACATACTACCCGTTTGTTCGCATTATAACGTTATATATTTATAGGAATAGCAGTGAGCACGACTCGATGATTATATGTGTCGGCGGAGATTATGCAACGCTAAACAGTAAATATTCCTCATCGTGTACTGGTAGTAGTAATAGTAGCAGGTAGTTAGTTGCTCAGCTCGCCTATACGGTACAAGCTGATTGAAGTGCGTTAATTAATATGCGATAGCCAGTAGTGTGAAGTAGAGTGATTGGTTTATCTGGTGATTAAATATTTCGGCTGATATACAGTTGATTAATCAAAGGCGAAATTCGCAAGCCGAAGGTATTCTAATTTAAGCTCGATCGGCTGTTTTCCGGGATCAAACAAATAAATGGAAAGAGAGAGGGAGGGAGAGAGGGAGACAGGAGCGAGGAGATGGAGAGGAAAGGCAGATACGGAGCAGAGAACATAGCAGGAGAGAGAGAGAGCGAGTGAGAGAAGGGCTGCGAAGCAATCAGTGGGCGTAGTTTCGGCTGTCTCGGAACGTTCTTGGGCCTCGCGCGCTCCTTATACTTCGACTGCAGCCGACGCCCTTGGCAATCTTGCAAACTGCCTGATCGAGCGGGAGTAATGTTGATAATGGCTTGTCGTGCCCGAAATACCTCGCGCGTAACCCGCGAGCAACGTCGTACGACTTGCCGCTGCTGCTGCTGTTCTGCTTCTCTCTCTCTCTCACTCTCTCATTCCCTTTCTCTCTCTCTCTCCGTGCATACGTATATATATATATAGTTCGACCGTGATACCGCGGAACGCGTGCGGCTCTCTGCACTTGAGCTGCAAACTTCTGAGATGACGTTAGCTCTTGATTACGCCGCATAAATTTATTACGCCTTCTCTCTCTCTCTCTTTCTCATTCTCTTATGCTCTACAAACGCGCGAGTACGTGACATTTAGATGCGCGAAACGCGTGTAGGGCTTCGATTGTTCGTTTATTTTCGGAGAAATTGACGTTTGCGTTTTGTCTTTTTATCAAGTGGTTTTGTATAGTATTCTCTGCTGTAGAGATGCAAAAATGCGTATTAGTAATAACTGCTAAAATTTTTCAATAAAAAATGTGACAAGCTGTAGTAATTTAGTTTCTTTAATAATCGATGTTCATAATGTTACATCCACAATATGGATTGCAAAAAGAAAAAAGAAAAACGAAAGTACCTTGAAAGTTCCAGATACTAATCACTAAGCACACCTGCAAACAGTAGATAAAGTCAAAGATAAACAGTACATATGTATATTTAAAATTTTAGTTGTTGGCACTCCCTCGTCGGTAATAGGATTGGAAATTACTCGCGCGCGAATCGATCGCAACTCCCGTTCGTGCCGCTTACAATTTACTGAAAGTTCGAAAACTTGTTATTTCCAGCAGGTGCGTGCACGTGTGTGTGTGTGTGTTCGCTATCCTGCGTGTTTTTCTTGTCCCTAAGTACATTTTACAACACGCGTACGCGCATGCCAGTGTTTCTTCAACTCTGCTGGGGCCAACGTACGGTCACGCGGCACTTTTTTACGTTGTTTTTAATTAGAGCTCTTTTTGCCTACTAAACAATGCTACTAGTTCCATAGGGTTTTGCTTTTGGCTATAGCTCAAAGCGGGGAATTTAATTACTGCGCCATTCGAGTCACGGCTTTGCGAGGACAAATAAATGAAAATTTAATTACCTAGATTTTTTTAGAATAAAAGCAATTAAATGAGTGAGCATAGCAGTATGAAGTGGATTGGATATTTTTACTCCATCTAATAAAGGATTAAAGGGATGAGAATAAATCGTCATTGTCACATCGAGTTTTTAATAATTAAAACTGAATTTTAATAATAATTCTTCTAAATTTTAAGCGGATATAGTAAAGTAATTCTGATCTATCCAATCAGAGATATAAAATAGTTAAATCTACACTCGCTGTCGTTTACTCATCATTCTCAATCCTATTAAAAAATGAATTTGTTTGAATCCTTAAAACGAGGATTAAAAGTTTCTTATGGTAATCCTTCATTAAAAACACGAAAAACATCCAAAATGCTTTTTCTTTCGATAACCCTCTTTCACACCTCCAGCATATTCGAACTCACACCAACTCTACCGATGCGCTTCCGCAAAAAGTCACACACCATCACCTTCGTCCCGTCGTTTTTTCGACCCCACCTCTTCTTCCACACGCCTCTATACGTATACGCGGACGAAATATCAACTCACGCCTATACAACCGTGTACGCGCACAGGGGAAAAAAGAAGAGCAGTGCGTGCTTTTGCGCGCGTGAACGCGTAAAAATGCCCCCGTCCGTGTTGTCTGTGTGTGCGTGTGTGAGCGCACGGAAACCGCGCGGAAAACAGCGACGCGGCAGTGGTGCGGCCGAAGCGCAATGGCCCGGGCGAGCCGCGCCATAAACACCGGGCCGTGACACGCCAATTACGCGCCGGAATGGCTCTGCCGTTGGCCGATATTTTGGCCTGTGCGCGCGCGCGGCCGGGCGGCAGAATCTCACCCCCACGATCTCGATTTCAGATAGAGCCAATCCTACCTCTTCTCTTGCCCCTCTGTGCCAGAGACACAGAGCGGCTGTGTGCTTTCTCCTAAGTTTCGAGGCATCGAAGCGCGTGCTGCTGCTGCTGTGTTTGCTTTATCGCATGCATGCGCGATTTTCTCGGATGCGCTGCGGAAGCGCGAGTCCGAGAGAAAGAGAGAGAGAGAGAAAGGGTGAGAGTCTGGTTCAATGGCTTTTTCGCTTGTTTATAAAATGGAATTTTTCTCGCTTGGGTTTTAAAGAATCTTTTTAGAAGGGATTTTGGATTAATAACGTTTTGAGATTGTTTAAAAAATATTGTTCTCATTACTTTTTATGACGAATGAGAAGTTTTTGAATAATATGCCCTGGAAACGATTTCTTCATATTCGTATAGGAGGAGGGGAATTCTCGGATAGTTGGAGGAATTTTGAACGGTTTAGTTTAGGACGTCGCAAACGGCTGAGTCGGCTTAAGTTCTAAACTTTTGCAGCTAACAATGAGTTGTCCTGAAGTTTATAGGTGCGGCTACTATGAACTACGACTATACGATGCAATTTCCTCAACTATTTCTCGTTGTACAAACAATCTGATACTTCCCTGAACTTTCTACAGTTAACGTTGTTCTTAAATGAAAAAAAGCAAAAGCGAAAGCACAATTAAACTGTCAAGTATATTATAGACTTCGAAAGAATTTGTTCGTTCAAAGAACGAATAAAGAATTATCTAAAAATACCATACAAAGAAAACCGAGGAAATGTCATTTCAGATTTATTACAGCTCTATACTTTGGCGAACGACGGCACGTGTAACGCATTTTCTCGGTACGCGATTACCTCTCCGGAGCCCCCGATCTTCAAGCGAAATCCCTCTCTCCTCCACCAAGTGGCCATTCGTCGCAAAACCCTCATATCTCTGCAATATTTCAGCTCAATTAAGAAATAACACTTATATTTCGCGGAAGGCACTCATCTCGCCCAACTGTGCGGGCACATTTTTCTTAACGAGTGCATAAAGTTCCCCGATGCGTTTTACTATCTTCCCGCGAAGCGATTATTACGAAGCGGGCAGCACTCCGAGTGAGATATAAAATATACGCGTAGAGATCGCGCACTCAAGAAGAGACGACAACTAACGCTCTTCCCTCATATAACCTTCATACTCTGCGGTGTAACGATATTCAAAGCACGCGACTTTCACTCTCCCTGCGCGCGGGACCCGCTAAGTGACCGCGTACGTAATAATTTTCCGCGTCTTATCTCTCCACCTCATCTACGCCATGCCGAAAAACACACGCACACGTACAGTTCACGCATTCATTGGCCGTAATGATTTTCATTTCCATAAGCGCCGTGCAATCTCTCTCTCTCTCGATTCTCCTCCAACGTACAGCAGCGTGCTTGTATTATAATATTAAAATTTCATCACCGCGCGAGTAAAGCTTCTCTCTCTCTCTCTCTCTCTTTTGCGATTTGCATTTTAACGCGCTCGCAAAGGTGTACAGTCGAACCCTACACTTTGCACGAAAAATTTCGAGAGTGAGAGAGAAACGAGCCGCTTGTTAAGCCGCTTAAACCTTGCCCCGGTGTTTCTGCCACTCGCCGCGAGAGTTGCTGTGCACGAGCGGGAGGCTATAGGCCACTTTAAGAAATTCCGTCAGTTTGTGCCGAAAGTAATAGTGTGTGTGTGTGTGTGTGTGTGTGTGTGTGCGCGCGCGTGGAGGGTCGTCTCGCCTGTCTGGAGCTACGGAATGCGTTTAACGGCTTTTATCGCGCGATTACCTTTGACGTCGACTTTATTGTTACGTGTGTATATATATGTACGTACGTACAGGAGCACTTTTTTCCCTATGTGTGCTTAAATGCTGCGTTTGAAATGTAGAAAGGTAGTTTACGTGGTTATTCGTCAAATGAAAATTTTTTGTATGGCTATATGAAATAATCATAAGAAAAATTATAGCTAAATCTGGTGCGTGAAATTATTACAATTTTTCTTTATCCATAATTGTCTGTAACTGTATTATTATTTATATTTACTTTCATACAAGATTGCTTCAAAATTGCCTTTTCAAAATCAACTATTAATATATATTCCAAAAAAAAGTTGTTAACCTTTGAAAATTTTTTATCGCAAACATGGTATAATTTTTTATTGCATGGCGTAACGGCGTATACAAACTGACTACTATATACCGGATTTCGCCAATAACTGTTTTCCTCGACGCAAAATAAAGAAAAGTCGATTTGGTTTTCCGATCTGCCTGATAAAACAAACAGACGCGCAATGTAGCGTGGCCGGCGGCGGCAGTGGGGGCAGCAGTCCGTGCGCGTCGCGTGTAACACAATTCACTGAATTCATAAAAGTTCATGTTTGTTTTCATTCCTCCCCCTTTGTTTCCTCGTTTCTCCTCTCATCCTTTCTCTCTTTCACTCGACGTTTCCGTAAAGCCACTATAATTCGTCTTCTAAAGCTCCTCGTATCCACGATACTGCTACCTTTAATGGAATGTAAAACCAAATTACATTTACATTCGGTTATAAATTCACACTTATATCCTATAAATTTTAAGGTACGAAATTTTCTTACTCTTCCCATTTTTATTCACACTAATTAAAACATATAATAGTAAAAAATCTTTACTATATATATTTACAAATACGTTTTCCACTTCGTATAAGCTATGTGCATATGGCTCCTCTTTCGCAATTACGAATGTTGATTACGGTCCTTTCCTACCCCTTTAGCACATTGGCTATTCCTGAACAGTGTGAAATTAATTTCCCGTCGAAAAGCATGAACGCGCGAACGTTGGCGTCTCACTCCGCAGTCGTTTTCCCGTTTTCATCGAGAGACACGCGTCTCGGCGGGAAAAAGCAGACCGCCGTCGTCTCGCGCGTGCTCTTGTTTTTGTTCGCGGCCGCAAGAGATAGAAAGAGATAGAGAGGTAGAGAACGTTATACAGCGGCGCTTATGTCATTATTGCGTTGAAGGCGGAAGAACCGCCACACGCTCGCTTCTCTCTCTTATTCTCCTTCGTCGCGCTCCCTTTCCTACGACACGACACACGCCGCGTACTTCTGCACGCCCTCTTGCTCTTCCTTTGTTGCGCCCGTTACTTCTTTTCTTCATTGTGTGTGCATTAAAGTTTCACTTTAGCCCTCTCTTGGCACCTTCGTTTTGAATTATGCAATTTCGTCCGTTCGTCCGGAAATAGTTATTTATAATACAATCTTGTAGTATTAACGCCCGCTCCGATAAATTCAACAAGCGCGAAAGCGGATACGTTCATTGTAATAATATAAATAAAAGCTCCTTGTTGTTGCCGTAGATTATGCTACCCGCTAACTTGAATAACGAAGGTTAAACATTCAAACTTTGTTACATGTAATTATGGTATAAATCCACTTTGACGTCAATGTACAATAACTTTATGCTTATTTTAATATTGGTTATAGGTTAACTTCGTTACAATATTAGTGCAGTACTGCAGTGGGAATTATTATATAGTGTTTAAGCTAATGTTAGTTGATAATTAAACATAGTTTATAATTAATTCAACTTATGCACCTATTGAAAGGCGGAATAACAAATAACAACCTGGTGAGAAAAGTGACGACTAATTTACGAATATTCATTAACAGCTAACGAATATATAGCGAATACAAATATTTATTTTTTAACAGTTAATGAATATTCTTAAATACAAGTAACTTTTCTTTCTATATAACATACCCTAGCCTCTCAAAAAAATAAAACGAACTCAATCACGACTCAGTCAATTGCGCACACTCCGTTATCTCATCGTAAGATTTTTATTTCTCACAACGAACAAATACGCCTTCGTGACCATGCTCGGCGTATTAAACACCGCGTGTCGTGGCCCTGACCAGACGTTCTCGCATATCGTCGATCTTGTGTGTACACACACATTCTCTCTCTCTCTCTCTCTCTCTCTCTCTCTCAATCGTTTACTCCACTTTCTCAAGAGAACTGCCTATTCCTTCATTTCACTTCCTTCCGGCTGGACTCCTTTTTTTTATCGAAAGCACGATAATGCTATCGCCGTTGGCGCAGGTGAGCGCACTAATTTTCGACGTTGCGACTGCTGCGATTATACATGTATACATATATTATGTGCGACCGCGGCACAGCTGTTCGAAGATTCTTTGCTGGATAGTGCGGCGCGTGCAGCCGAGTTCTGTTTGTTTGGCGGCTTGGAACTGTGTAACGGAGTTTGGAAGAGAAGAAGTTGTCCGGGGGAGGCTCGCGCTCCTCCTAGATCGCATGACGCGATAATCTCAACTTTGATGCTGTTTTTTCTGAATTTTAGTCGGATAGTTTCGCGGCGTTAAACTTTCGGATTTATTATATCTGCGCGAATGTAGACTTTGTAAGAATTTATGTGGCTAATAAAGGTGTTTTCTCTTTCTGTTTCAGGTGAGTTTGCGAACCACTTTTTTCATCCGTGGTTGGCGTTTATCGGTGAGTTTTGGGTTGTCTGGCATTCATTGTTTTGACTCTTATATGTGTAATATGCAAGTTACAATATTCTAAGTGAAAAGTATCCTAAGATTGAATACCGACCTACTTCTTATTGGTAATAAAATAAACTATTTTACATTTAGATATTTACTATAAATATGATGTCGTGATATTCTTTCGTCCTGAGATAAGAAGTATTTACTTTCTTAAATCTATTTAAATTGCTACATCCTTTGCATTATACTTTTTTGGGTATAAAAGATCTTAAATGCAGTAAAAGTAATTTCTATAAAATTTGCATTATAGTCCAAATAATAAACATTATGTTAAATCGTATCATCGATATTGACCAAGAAGGTATAGGATTAAATTTCTTCTCACGTATTCCAACTAAATTTAAAGAAAATTGCTCTGATATTTACTGTAACGAGGTCATCTGATATTATGTAAACTAATAAAACATTTCGTTTTTACTATCAAAGAAATATGATTTTAAACCAATATCTATCAAATATTCACTATTTTTCGGAAACAATTGCATCAATATGACATAAATTCAAATGAAATTTTCCAACGAAATTTAATATAGTCCCATAATTGTATTTTTCAATATTTCATAGTTCAACAAATCTTTCTAACTTCGATCACGTAAAACCAATTTATACATAACAAAATCAAAGTACAGTCCAGGCTTTTTGTATACGTTTAGAATAAAAGTTTTATCTTTCTAAACCCGCATTTCAGTCAAATCCTTTTAGAAAAACAACTAGATTAAAAAAACATTAAAACGCCTTCTTTACTATAAAACAATAAAAAAAACTTATAGTAATAATCTAGAAAAACTTCACCACTATCAGCCGTACGCTAGAAGAATTTACTGAAAACTTTAGTATTCACGAATTGACGTACGCTGATTCCACGTCGCAGCTGAATCAGTTGTTTACTCCTCCCCGCGGGATCTTCTTTCTCTACCCTTCTTTACAATCCTGAGCTAGCGCAGCTCGACCGTCGAATGCTCGCTTTCGCGGCCACATGCATATATACACGAGAGCGAGCGGGAGAGAGAGAGAGAGAGAATCGCACAATGTTTATTCACGAGAGCGTGGGCGAACGCGCGGGAGTGGCTGTGTGTTGGCTGTGCCCACGGATCTACGCTCCGCTGGGTACCTTAAGCCACGTCTACGCGGAAATTGTTGCCCCACTTAATTCCCTCGAAATTACCTGCCGCCGTCGCCGTCGTTGCATTTAGTTCTCCCTCTTTCTCTCTTACTCTCTCTCTCTCTCTTTCTCTCTCGCCTGCTGCTTACCCTTTTGTTTTATCGCGCTTCTTTTCTCGCTGTCTCCTTTTTCTTCGCCGCGTATATATACCATCCACCTCTTTCCCCTGTACTGCTGCTCGCCTTTTCCTCGTTGTTTAGCTTTTTAATCTGTGTACAGTTCGGTCGGAACTTTCGCGGAAAATTAAAAATCTCGCGCCAGCAAAAGAAAGAGAGAAAGAGCCACGAGAGTTGCCGGACTTTGGCGGATTTACCGTCTAAGCGAAGCTGAGGGAAAGTCAGAGAGATAGAGAGACTAGTTAAATGCATAACTCGCTTGTAGAGAGATGTATTTGGATTTTTAATTCATATTATATATATAAGAGAGAATATTCTTTGTACATAAATATTTACGCAGCCTTGAACGAAACTCGGTTGAAGCATGCTTTGAATCCCATTTTTTGATAAAAGCGAAAAATCGCTGAAAACCCCTTGTCAAAATAATCGAAACACCGATAGTCCGATTTCGAATGCGCGTCAGTTATTCGTCGACCGCCAATCCGTGGAAAAACGAAAAGCCCGCACACACACACGCATCAGTCGACGGGCGAAAAGCTAAAGTCAACTTCGCAAAAGCCCGGAGCGCTGCTGTGACACACCTTCCACTCTCTTTCTCTCTCACACACTCACTCCCTCTCTCTCTCTCTCTCTCTCTCCAAACACAGACGTCGCAAAACAAACCCCGTGCATTATTCGCGACGCAGTCGCGTGGCGCGGGTGCAAAGTCAATTTTTTCATTCGCACGCGACTGACGACTTTGCTCGTCGCACAAAAAAAATCCACGCACAAACGCAACGTTGGCCGCTTTAATAATTCGAGCGCGACGCTGTTATGGGCGTCATTGTGGCAGACTGCGTGCAGAGCGTGCAGCTCTCGCGCGCGTGCCACGTGATGAGCCGTTCAAATAATTCATTACTCACGCGCGCGCTGCATTAGAACGGCCCTTCAAATAAGCCGCTACGGCGGCGGCGCTGGAAAATCACGTCGCGACCGCAGTCTTCCGTACGAGTGCTTGTGTCGACGCAATATAACGCGAAATTGCACGTTCGCGGCGGCGGCAGTGGTGGCGGTGCTACCTGCCACGCGCCGGATGTGCAGTCAGCAAAATATACTTACGACACTTGGTTCGCGCTAATGCGAGCCTACGTATATAGGCCATGCGTGTGTGTGTGTGTGTGCGTGCGAGTGTCGATGAGCGGATCTCAATGGGAATCGGTTTGCCGATGTTGCGTATGTGTGTGGCGTTGGGAATTGCGAAACAAACTGCTAGGAGTGATAATTAGCGCACGTATATTGTTTTGTTCGATGTTTTCCTTTGATTTGACGTAGATGTAGAAACAAGTTGCAATAATAAGTATGTTAATTATTTGTCAGGCTATTGTTAGATACTACATGAAAATAAACAAACGTAATGCTTAAAAATAGAATGAAATTCATTAAATATGCGTGGTTTTGAGAATTTTATTGACCGTAAAAATTCATTGTAAGCGACTATAATGAACGACTTGGGAATGAGAACGTAATCGGATCTAGAGAATTAACTAAACTGCAGACTGTAGAACAATTAGTTCACCGCGTGCCGAAGAAATAATTACGCCAGAACGGCCGGATAAATGCATAAAAAGGAACGAGGGGAAGGAGATTGAGATGAGCGAGTGAGGTTGAGAGATAAGTCGCGCAAAAAAGAAATAAAGGAGAGTTAACGGGGCGGAAGAAAAAGTAAATACCACCGTTGATGCCGAAGCGGCGTATTTCGTCACGAACTGTCGGCGTGGCAGGGTTGGAATACACGGTGAAAGAGAGAAAAGCGCACGCAGAAACCGTATAAAAGGGCGAAAGAGAGGAAGAGAAGGATGGAGAGAGGGATGGCGTCTCGGAGCCTGGATGGGATCTCGCTTCCCTTAATTACGCCAACCCTCTTTTACCCCATTAATAAGTGACTGAAACATACTGCCGTGATATAAATACTCGGATCTTCTCTTCTCTCTTACCCCCTCTGTACTGACTTACCTATTTGTGCGTCTCTTCTTCTCGTGGACGTTCCTTCTTTGCTAGGTTTTGCATCTACTAATTATACTTTGTGTATTTTTTTCTGATGTAACCAGAATAAAAATCCTTTTGTTCCATGCAATAATCTTCTTTTTATAGAGAATTTGCATTGTCGACCTTTGTACTGTAATAAATAGGGTAATATCATTTGGCATGATAAAATGCTATAGAAAACGAGTTTATACTAACGACGATGTTAATTCAATGACAGAAAATCTACTTTTAGAATAAAGCAAAATCTAATTGAGTAAAACATTTATCGACAGTCGACCAAGAGCAAAACATCCTTCAACGTGAGGCAACGCGAGAGGCGCATTACTTCCGCGTCCTGATTCCCGCATCATATACACCATCCCGCGATTTTTCCCTCTTCCTCCCTACTACTACCCGACTGCCTTTAATCCCTCTCTCGCTCTCTCTCTCTCTCTCACTTTCCATTTCCTCGCACTCCTTCCTCTTTTCCTCCCGTTTCCCCTTTCGCTTTCCGCCGTCGCGCGATCTTCCCTTTTCTTCTTGCTCGCTGTTGCTCTCGCGCTTGCGCGTCCTATAATTAAATTTACACCATGTTACGCGCGGGCAGTATACCCGCCTATATATACGCGACCTCGCGAGTGCGCGCACATACACATTAATTTAATCGGACACCCGCGCGCGCGTAATTAAAAGCGCATCTCGCAAGCCTGCGCACGCGTCCAGAGGAAAACAAGGCGGCTCTTATTAAGGGTGCAGCTGTGTATGTGTGTATGCCTGTGGCGGCTGAACTGCGTGCGTGGGCGGATTCTCGTGACGCAGCTGATTTCCGGTCGCGTAATTACGCGCTGGTCGCGCTTCGTGGTTTTCCACTCGTTATCTGTCATTGATAATGGGTCTTTTGTTTATTTCGATGGTTTGTTTGTGGCTAGGACTGAAAATATCTGCCAGGCGAAAGGTTTAGTTACGCAATAACTTTTACTATAGGCGTATATAGAATTTAGCCGTAAATTTTATTGCATTCAAATCGCTTTATTGCCTCTTAATAAATGTTGTATCCACATAACGAATATATGTGCGCAGGAGGGGATCAGGTATAAATAAATTACGTTGTCACCGAATGGATATTATTGTATTTTATGTCGAACATAAAGAGAATACTATAACATATTCAAAGTAGTTTTTCAAAACGCAATAATAAAGTGAATATATTTAATATCCATATACAAAACCGACTAGTTCATAAAAATCTCCCTGTAACTTTAATCTAAAACTTTTTAGCAAAATCGCTGTACAGAAATGGCCTTTGAAATCAATAATTTTATAACGCAATATCATCGACCATCAGTTTTTCACACGAGTATTCGCCGGTCCTTATATACGACTCCTGTAGAGAATCGCGCACATCGGTCTTCAGCGTGTCCCCCCGGAAAGAGAGAAAAAAGTCCTCTCGTACACCGTATTAAAGGCTCGCGAGCCCGCGATAAAAAGAGAGAAGCACTGCTCCCGGCACTCTCTTCCAATTGAATTACCACGTATAGATCTCTCTCGCTCCTCTCTCTCTTCTCCTCTCTCTCTCTCTCTCTCTCTCTTCTCCTCTCTTTCCCGTAATTTCGAAACCTGCCGGCACTTAGCTTGCCCGTGGCCATATATAAAAGTCCGAAATGATACATCGGCACGTGTCCCGGAAGCTCTGGATTTCCGTTGCTACTACTGCTGCAACGTACTCCTCGTGTATATACCAGCGACTACGCATGTATGTCTGTGTGTGTGTATATAGACGATCGTCGTCCGTTGGGAGGAAGGAGGGGAGGAGCGAGATTATCGAGTGGCGTGGGCTCTATCTGTCGCGAGCAGGTTCGTCGTAGCGAAAAGCCGATGAGCTTCTCGCACGCCGACACACACTTTCGGACCTCACGACTACGCGAGGAGAGCCGGCGCTGCGGGGTTTATGCTCCGATTTTACCCCGTGAAGAGGGAACGGAGGGGGACTCAAGAATTTCATGCTACAACGTAAAATGCAGCCCGTCGTGTATTCCTTGGAAGCTGCTTAACTCGGCTGATCCACGAGGTTTAAGCTAGACGAGTTTAAGATACCCCCGTCGTTGCTGCTGTTGCTGCCGGCATTTCTCTACCTGGCTATCCGTGCCTTTCCTTTTTCTCATTTTCTCTGTCTCTCGTTGCGTGTGTATACGGGAGAAAAAGACAGAGTAGAGCTTTCCACTCCGTCAAGTGTCGTATACTTATTTGCGAGCTTGCATGCTTGCATTGTGCTTTTAAACTCTGATTTTTAACCACTATTTTCTTTCTACTACTTAACGGTATGTACCACAGTCTTTTTATGAAATTAAAATTCTTTTCATGCTCGAGTTTTAAAGTGCTGTTTAAAGTTGCGTTTTATAGAAAAATTCTTATGTAAAACATGTGCCAACCTTAAATTTGAATACTTAAAATTCTCTATATATTAAACCTGTCTGGATAAAATATTTACATCGAATAATTATACGAATTCTTCGCTAAAACAATAATATTCTAGGTTGTTTACAAATGGATCGCATAGAACAATATCTTCCTCTATATACAATCCCAATCAGTACGCAATCCAGACTCTAATAACTTGTACGATGTCCTTTCCGCAGTGGTGCGCGTACAAAGACCGAGGAGAGAGCACGAGGGAGAGAGAGTATCGCTGTTACATTATTCCACAGGACGGTTGCGCTCACGCACGAGAGAAGGAGTATACGAAGGAGAGAAAGAGGAGTGGAATACGGATAGGTCGGCGAGAGGCGGAGAGGGACACGAGCATGAAGCTGCGCTGCCGTCTTGCAATTTCAGAAGTGTCGAGACAGCACTCGGGCTCGCAGACTCTATTAAATATTGAGGAACCGCCGGGCGAGAGCTGCTGCTGCCGTTGCTCTCGAACCCCCTTGTAAAGCGTCACGCTCGCTCCCTTCTGTACGTCTACGACTATGTGTGTGCACACGCATTCGCTGCGTTTATTGCATTATCATGCGGACCTTGCCGTTCCCCTTTCTTACGGCACAAGCGTGCGCGCAGTCCAAGTGGAAAAGGTCCGGAGTCGGTCGGACATGTGAGAGTGAGCAAACGCGAAAAACGTCGGACACGTCGCTTTCAGCGCGAAATGACTCTTTCTTCACTGCGTTGGAATGTAATTCACGTGTTAGCTTTTTGGGTCACTAATTCTTTCGAAACGTTAAAATATACTTTTTAGAAATTTTGATAAAAAATGTTTTTGTATGTTTTAAAATTCATACAGTTTTCTCAAAGTCGAATTGGGTAAATATTTTGTTTATAGTTCTATTCGTTAAAAAATTATCTGAATCGTCAAGTCAATTATATTAACATTATTTATTTTGATAACACGTTTAATTTTAATATGCAAATTAATTTATTTTTCTTAGCCGTATCACGTTTGAACGCGAATGAAACCAGACGTGACATCGTGTTTAATAAAGAGCGCACGAAAAAAAGGGGGCAGACGACGCGCGTCAACGGAATTTCGCGACATATTTACGGCGGCGTCGCGTCTACATGCCTTTGTTTAAAAAAATGTCAACGCAATTAAGCGCGTCGGGCGGAAGTCGGACGATAATTGCGATGTTTAATTTTCCAGGCACTTTGCTTTTCACGCGCTTGCGTGTGTCTCACGTATACACCATCAACCGCGCCAACGATACCTTTAGGCCTTTGGGAGAAACCTGCTGTGTATTACGTGGCAGATTCTGCAGCACACGCGAATCTCGTCTGCGGTGACGCGCAGTGTGCGTCTCTTACGTTATAATGAAATTTATTAGACAGCTGTGAGACCGTGTTAATATTTATCACGGAGAGGAAAAATTTTGAGATATCATGTTGATTTAATATAGGAATTCAACTCTGATTAAAGAATTTATTGTAGCTAACAAATAATAATAAGTAATTAAATGTATATCAAGTGTACCATTTTAATTTAAAAATAGTTTTTCTTTTATTAGAATTGATATCTTATTCAAATGTTGAATGAAATTTTATTTTTATCGTCTGCTCGACAAGAGCGTAGTTTTGAGGACTGGTAAATTCGTCAATAATTCTTATTTAGAATACGTTAGTTAATATTTTACCGTCGAATGACTATATAAAAATCTAATAAAATCCGACGAGCGTCATTCCTCTCGCGTCGTCTGAAAGTTCACGTTTCCACATCCCGCCGCCGCGAGCGCGCTTGGCATAATGTGGAAAAATGCAAAGTTCCCGGGGCGCGCACGCTATTTTTCAAAGATTCTCCCCACCCTTCTCACTCCCGAGCGTAGTTCTATTCTCTACCTCACCACCGCTACCGTGCTGCCTTTTTAATGACGTTAATTTCGAATCTAAATGCAGCTTCATCGATCGTCGCGCGCACCCGGCCTCAGAATACAAACGCTCACGCGTGGGAAGAATTAAGAGTGGAAAAAAGAGGACACGCAAGCACACGCGAAAAGTGGGAAGAAAAAAAGATCGCTTGCCTCGCTCTCTTTCTCTCTCGCTTCTTTTTTCGCGGCAATCGGCGCGTGTTCAATTATCTCCTTTGCGTTTGCGCGCCCGAGCGCGAGACACGCGCCCTTTCCGTATACACATATACACCCACACTCACAGTTTCGCGTTCGCGTCATGCCTGCCTTTTATCTCGAGAGTCTCTCCTCTCGACATGCCGCGGTAAACGATCTCACTTGCACGCTCTTCTCTCTCTCTCTATAACGCCCTCCGCGAAATAGGCGCGCGCATCGCGCGAACGCACTCTGCGGGAGAGGAGAATATATACGCGGCGAGGAAGAATCGCGCTAGGTGTCCGGGGATTGCAGGAGGCAGCGGGAGCAGTGAACTTAATGAGATTGGAATACCTCGGCGTCGTCGCACGCGGAGAAAGGGGGAAGTAGAGGGAAACAAAGAGAGACGTAAGAAAGCGATAAGGGCGCACAGGCAAAAGAGAGAGAGAGAGAGAAAGGGCAGAAGAGAAGGGAGAGATAAACGATCGGAGAACGCGCTGCTCGCGTGAACTTAGCCGTGAGAGAATGCAAGGGGCGAAAGGGGAGAAAAAAGAAGGAACGAAAGGGAGGGAGGGCAAGAGAAAGAGAGAGAGAGAATAGTCAGGACGAATAGCATGCGCAGACAGCGCGAGGAGGGAAGAGACGAGATTTCTCCGTCTCCGTTTCGCTTCTGGCGGCGGTGGCGGTGCGCAAAGACACTCTCGAGAGATTGAGCTCGAATTCAATAGGGGATGAATAAAATATAAAGCGCGCGTGCTCGCATAGAGAGAGCGAGAGAGAAAGCCGTATCACGATCCCACGACACAGGTCGCTCTATCAGGGCGTAAATAAATAAAAAAGCCGAAACGATCGCGACGGGAGGAGGAGGACGACGACGATTTTGATCCTGGCCGCGCGACGGCACGCTTAACGAAATTAACGGGGACCTTGATTCCTCCTCGCACTCCACGATCTTGGCCCTGTGGTGTTGCGCGAGAGCATAGGAAACCTTGACGAAAGAGGGGCTTTTCAATTATAAATGCCAGCCGATGGAAGAGGAGGATCCTTTTGACTGCGGGCTCGTATATAGTCGCTCGTTAAGGGCAATAATTGACGGGTGCGCGCGCTCGCGGGCGTCCGATGCCGAGGGCGCGAAAAGCCCGCAGCTTTGCCCGGGGTTTCGTTTTCTTGTTATCGCGCCGCGGTGCGCAAGGGCGTTTTCTCCCGCCTTTCCTTTGTTTCGTTTGATGTTTTACAGTAGATTAAGGCGGAGTGTTTGAAATTTTGATCAAATTCGGCCGAGGGATCGCAAAGTTTCAGATTTTGGGTTTAATGTATGTCGATAAATGTGGAGTAGTTGTGGTACAAAGCAATTGTATACACCGTGTAGGAATAGTTTAATCAAATGCCAAACTTGATCATAGCGTAGCGGAGTTTTTGAAGACTAGTTGGCTAAATTGTCTAGCTGCTCATAGAGACGCGGTATTGACAAACGCATCGGGAAGAAAAAACAGCACGATACCAGTTGCGTTCATGAATCGCGCGCTCTACGCGGCAACCCTAATTTGCCCGCTCTATCCCGTTTGTAGGACTAAAATGTATTTCTCGTTCCGTTCTTTCCCTTTTTTTTCTTATTATTTTTCTCATGTATAAAACTTGGTAATGGGCCATCGGCGCTTGGCTGCGCGGTAGGCTATATAAGCCGTTTAAGTTTGATCGTTAATTGTTGGAACGATCACTCCAGAAATAATTGGATGACGTAATCGAGGAAAGGACGTCCTTGGAATTCAATTGAAAGACGCGAACGAGTCGAGCGGAAATCACGGCGCCCGGGAAGAATTACCGAGAGAGAAAGAGGGAGGAGAGGGAGAAGCTCAGCCCTCTTGAAAGAGTGGTTCAACGGTTCAAATTGTATAAAGTTTGTTGTAATTGAACTGATGACAATAAGTTTTTACCGTAAACTTTCTCGTCTTTATAGGTTAAACGTTCAATTACATTTGATTCTTAATTATAATTACGATGTTGCCGTTATCTTTGATTTGTCGAGATTGCTAATTTTACTTTATCTTTTATTATATTTTTCAAAGACGATAGAAACGTCAAATATATTTTTAATAAACATTGACTTGGTAAGCATTGGGATTGATTAAAGTGGGATCCTTACATAATCACCATACTACGCATCTTTTTAACTTCAATCACAATTGAATTATTAACAATATATAAAAAATATTTCTATGTACAGAATACATAATATTACAAATTTTTTAATCAATTCTATTCGCCAAAATTCTTGCTTTACGTAACCAAAAACCAAAGACGAATATAAGGGTTGCAAATGGGCCGTACGTCAATCGACAGCTCCATATCCCATAATCCCCATCCCCCTTCAAACGCTCACGCTAAATCTCGAATGCAACTGCTACAGCATAAATTGCCGAATCGACTCTCAATTATCCGCAACGCGACGTCGAAATTACTTGTACAAGTAGGCTTACGTCACAGGTATTACCGGGCGCGCACCACCAGTCCTGACGCGCGCGCGCAATATTTCGCGTCCACGCGGGGCGCACACGCCGCTAAGCCGCAACTAACCGCCTTGTTAGAAAGTTACTCTCTTCCTCTCCTCCTTCTCCTCCCACCCTTGTCCTTTCTTCTCCTATTTCTCCCTTCCGCCGGACCTCCGGCTTCTCTCTCTCTCGCTCTCTTCTCCACTCGACGACGATTCGCTCACTCGCTCGCGCAGGATACTAAATCATAACTTGAGAAATTCGCGTGCAGCATGGGACACCTTTAAGACCTCAGAGGAAACTTGCGCCGGGGATATGAGAGGCTGTGCCGCCGCTGCTGCCTCCGCTGCCCTTGCAATTTTACCTCGACGTAACTAGCTGGTACTTTGGTACCTCTTCCTCTCTCTCTCTCTCTCTCTCTTCCATAGTCTGAGGCCGTCTCTTTGCTCTCGCTCTGCCGGTTCTCCTTCTCTTCGTGATGATCGTTTTCTCTCCGCGCGCCCCGACGTCGTTACGTACGGCTGACTCGGTAGAAGAGCTCCGACGACGTCAAAGTTACCAGTCGTTATTAGATCTATAACTGCGATCGTTACTCTTCCTCGCTTTTTGTTTGTGTTTATTCTCTTCATTTTTCGTTCATATAAGTGCGCCATAACTCGTGATGTTTATATACCTCTGATATATATAGATACTTTAACGTACGATAATATTTGAGAGCTTTTTACTGTATTCTACATTCCGACGAACAGTAATAAATACACCTAATAATATCGTTTGCACGAAAAATCTTTAAAATGTCGGAGTTTTCCAATGTCTGTTCCTGATTGCTCGAAACTCTCTTCAAAAGTTTGGAGAAAACAACGAAAGGCAATCCTTGCGCGAATATTTATCTTGAGGAAGTATCCCAAATTAGATAACGTTCGAACTTTCCCTTAGTCTCACCACCACCGGTCTACTCGGATTTCATTTTTCGCATCCCAAGCACACTCGCGAATTCCTTGGGCGCTTGCATGCTATCCCTTTGTAAGTTAGCGCAGCGATTTATTCATTAGGCCGCGCGTGCCACGGCGCTGAGTCGCGAAAGTTTGTCGAAAATCGAGTTTCGTACCAATACAGTGGGATAAAAAAATATGCGGTGGCGCGCACAAAAGAAGTCGAACAGAAGGGGGTAGTACAGCTGAGGCGAGCGACAGAAAAGAGAGAAGAGGAGGAACTTTATTCTAAAAATCTTGTTAGACTTCAAATGCGCAAGTGGCGCGCTACTTAATATTCTTCGCGCGAGTCATAGGGTAGGAAGAACGAGTGGGCGGGTAGGCAAGCGCGACCGACGTTGACGTTTTCGTCGTGTGGAGAGAAGAAGATGCGAGAGAAGAAAAAGGATAGAGGAAGGCGACGACAACGACTCGTCCTCGAAATGAAATTCGCATAAAGAGTTCGACGCGAAGGGGTGTCTCTCTTTTCTTCTTGTTTTTCGGACTACACGCGAGCATATTATATCGGCTCCTCTTTCGCTTTTTTTTCTCCTGTTTCACCGGTTCTTCCCCCTCCCCCCCATTCCAAGTTTTAACGCTCGACAAACGGAGCGAACAGCGAAATTCGATAGTCGCGACAAGAGACAGAGAGAGAAAGAGAGAGAGTAAACTGCCGATTCTCTGCGGGCTTTTCCCCTCTCTTCTACATACACGAGCTTGGTCGTCTGTCTCTCTTTTTCTCTCTCCCTGTGCTCTCGGTCTCCTGCTTTTTCACGTTAAAGGCAAACAAAAGGACGAAAGCTCGACAGAGGCAGCGCAGAGTGAGTCGAGCTTACATACAAATGCAATGATGTGAACACTTTTGCCCATTAAAAAATTTGCGCTTCGCTGTTTCATCGAGTTTCGAGCGGAACAACGCGCGCCCTTCCGCATTCTCATGCCCAGCGAGCTTGAAATGCGCGCGCCCTCCTACCGATGAATTCGAAAAATCGATTTTTCTTTCATTTCCCACCCTCTCGTGGTAAATGCCAACTGCACCGTGCTCTACCGTCGCGGAGGGATAAATATTTATTTTTACTTTTGTTAGAGTGTGGTATTCAGAATTACCGTAATATAATTGTAACAGAGGCCTTGCTCACCCGGCTGTTAAAGCAAATATTATCGATTCCTTTTTTTTATACGTGTTCACTTATCGGTTAAATTAAAATCTACTCTGCGATTTATCTTGATTTTACAGCACATTTGAGATGAGAAAAAATTATAAAAAAATCCTAGTAATATCGTGATTGATTATAAAGTTATTCTAATGGTTGTACTTTTACGTACAGCAAAAGAAATTTTCGCAAGGGTAAAAAAACATCAAGTTCTTCTCCGCAACTCAAACCTAAAAAAAGGAACTCTTCAACCGAACACTTCCCTCAAAATTTCCATCTTTAGCATTCCCTCGTCCTTCAATCTCCCAGCGTCACCTCTCCTCCTCTATACATCACAAGCTCGCAGCGCGCAATCACCGTCAAGGAGCTGCCTTTGCCTCCCTCCTCTCGAGCGCTGCCCTCTAATAATCTGCAATTCATACCTCGCAATTTGTCGAATATCTTCCGGAATAATAATTAATTTCCCAAAGGATTCTTTCTCTCCTGTTCACCTTTCCCCTTTCTCTCGTTCTCTTGCTCTCTCTCTCTCTGTCTCACGATTACGAGAGAACGCAAGCTTAGACCCTTACTCCGCAGCGCATCGATAGAATTTACGATCTCTAATTTCACGCACTGTACTCCCGGCGGGCTGCCGCTACTGTTACCGGGCGTTGGGCAATCAGAGCGCGCACGCGCCACCTGATACTCTCACTACACACCTGCTCGCAAGCGCCTGCGCCACCTCGTTAATTATGCGCGTGGCGCGCACGGACACTTGCGCCGCGCGCGGCTCAATTTTCTGAGTCGAGCGTCGTAGGAGACACTCGGGTGGTAGTACACGTCGTCTCGCCATGCGCGTGGGTATAGTATAGCACACCGGGTCAAAGCTTGCACGCGCGCGTGCGCTTGAGATCCTCAGCGGCTGCTGCTGTTGCCGACGCCTATTGAAAACTTCATGAATATTCGCGCGAGAGGGAAGCAGGGCTCGAAAATACCACGTCATAAAGGCAACTGCGCCTTATAGTTGCGGGTTGGTGGGAGTGAGAGAGAAAGCGAGAACGAAAGAGCGATCCTTTGTCGACACTCTTTTTGCCTTCTTCTTTTTTTGCGTCTCCCTCTTTCTCTACGTGCACCGACCTCCCTTCCTCTGGGCCTGTTTTGTTTTAGTCGCTTTTTCCTCCTTGTTGCTGTTTTTTCTTTCGCCGCGCAATGTAGTCTAGTAGCTTGCATCGTCGTTGGTGGCGGTGCCTCGTCGTCGTTGTCGTCGTATATGGAATATGCAGGAGCTCGTGTTAAAAGTCAATAAAACTAATTAAGAGCGAGCTGCTTTATTAGCTTGTATATGAAGGACTTTTATTATCGCTGTTGTTACTTGTTTACTGCTTTTAGAAAATATAAAGTGGATTTGCGGTTGATTTTTTTGGAATAGGTTTAGCTGCTGACAGGGTATAAAGAAAACCCTTAATTTATAGCATTAACCTCTATCTTCTCATAGTTTGTTTTTAGTAATATTTATCATTCCTTTTACATACAAGGTTCTATGTAATGATAGGATACATTTGATAAACAATATGTTTAATATATCCACAATATTTTCATCATCGCAGTACTTTACAAAATCTAACATCAGTGTGAATTACAACGTTAATTTTTTCATCATTTTGAAGGGATAAACTTTTTTAACGTTAATAATCCACACCTTTTTCTAACTTTTTACAACTTTATGCGCAGGCCCCCCTTTAGAACTTTTTTATGTATTGTAAAGAAACTTTTTAATAATCTCAACTTGTCAGTATATATAGTCGTACGCGTGTTTTATCACACGGAACATTTTACAATATCTTGTAAAAATGGTAATAGCAAAACTTGTATAACACTCGCTCTTCCCGTGCGTTCTAGTAAATCCATCGCCCGCGAATAGCTACTAAAGCTAGTCAAATAATACCATCTTTCATTGAGCTCGAAGAATTTGTACTTCTCACAGAATTTATCTCTTCCTTTTACATCTACAACTTCCCCCTTTGAAAAATCTTAAAGAGGTTCGTCCGAAAATTTATCCTCAACCAAAGTATCGGGTTGAATATCCCTTTATTCCTCTCCCGGTAATCATATTTTTTCGAGAGCGAAAGCCGAGGGAGCAAAAGCAGCGCGCTCAGGAAGGGTCAAAATGGTTATGAAAGCTTCCTCCTCAACGCTTCTTCTCCCTTTTTCCGTTCCTTCTTTTAGAATTCCCGTGGTCTTTGCGCGCGTCGGATATAACGACGTAATAAATACCGGCCTAATTGGCGTGATCCGGTTCACAGCGGCCGCATGAAGCAGTTATAATTTTCGCCAATCACGGCGCATTAAGCTCGATTGGTCAATCCTAAAGTGGCTTTCTCTCGCTGCCGCGTGTCGAGAGGGCGCGAGATATGAGAAACGGCGAAGGCTATTGCCAAAGATCGAGTCGAGGGTGCAGTCGCCGCGTCAAGATGCGCGCGCGCCCGCAGGAAAGAAGAGCAGCGCAAAAGAGTACGAGGAATTATATAGGAATAAAGGAGTTGGGTAGGGTGGGTACGGAGAAAGAAAGGTAAAGAGAAAGAGGGAGGAGAGACAGAGGAAGGACAGTAGGCTGGATTCAATTACTGGGAGAACAATACCGGTTCGCCGTCATTGTTTGCTCGACCGCCCGGTTGAGTTTTCCTGGTGTGCGCAGCACAGCAGCAGCAGCAGTAGTATAGAGGGACAGATTCTCTCTTTCTCTCTTCCTTTTATATATATATTTCAGTGTGTTTCGTTACGCCATGATATTTTGTTTGCTGTCATAATACCAGTGTTCGAACGCTTGCTGCTTTCCCTCGATTCCTCTCTCCGCCGCTCTCTTTTCCTTTTACGCCTAGTGCGTCCCTCTCTGTCTCTCTTTTAAAGCAGCAATGTGCATCGATGAAAAAGTATGCGCACGCGGCCGAATCAGCCGGACTATGCGCCTGCTAGCTTTGATAGCGTGGTACACGCGCGCGAACGAGCGGGAAACAGAGGACGGAGATGGATTTTTCGTCGTCGCCGTCGACGTTGCTGCTGCTGCATCGCGCCTGTTTTTCTCTTGCTGCATCACCAAAGAACCGCGTGGGAAAGAGGAAAAAGCGCGTTCGCCGAGCTGCGAACAATAGCTGCTGCTTTCTTTTTCTTTTCTTCCGTAGAGCTGCTGCTGCTGCTACTGCCGGTTGCTAGAAATCTAGCGCTGTGTGTGTGTGTGTACCGGCGGCGAAAAGCGGAAAAATGAATCGGGCGCGCTTTGGTTCCTCTTCTCTTCATTCCAGCGCTTTTTGTCATGGTTGCTACTGTTGCTGTTAGCACGCAATGTTGATTTTGCCTGTTTATTAGGTTGAGGTCAGTAAGTCGCACGAGCGTATACGGCTTTGTTTAGTAGATTGATGTCCGGTATTCCTAACTCATTACCCGTCACTCTCGCAAATTGCTTTGTTCTACTTTGTCAATATTTTCTCTGCTATATCTACTTCGCTGATAGTCAAAGAAATTCTTTCCAACAAAGTTTGCCTTATTCGCGAAATCAAATTACCCCGCAAAACGCATACAATCCAAAATAGAATCAATCTAACCTTCAAATAATAGCAGTCTCATCTAATTTCATAAATTGCGAACAAATAAGCGAATACGAGATTCGATATAAGGGGGGGGGGGGGCAGACTGCGCGAAGGCGCCTATATATATATACAGTTGCTCGCCACAACAAAGCGTAATAAAATCCCAGCATAATAAATTCAATAAACGTGGGCGACAGCGACAATGGAAAAGGCAGAGCCTGCGCTTTCACGCAGGAATCGTTCTTTCGCGGCGTATCGGCACGAAATCGGGGGGCGTGAATAATTCCCAGGAAGCTATTCCCCGTTGGCCAGTGTCGCAGCGCGACTGTCCGCTCCCACTTTGCCCGCTTATTCTCTTTCTCTATTTCCCTCAACCATCCGACGTCTCTCTCCTTCAGCCATCAACCCTTTTCCCTCGCCTCGACTCGTTTTTTCTTCTCTCCGACATAGAGGCAGAAGGGGCAGAGAAGAGAGACGTAGAAAGAGAAGGTGGCAGAGGGGAGAATAGAGAGTCAGCTGGGTGTGAGATGCAATGGCGCTGCGGTCGCATGAATATTTAACCGTTCAACTTTTCCGCGATCGCGTCGGTGATCCCCTCCTTCTCTCTTTCTCCATTTCACTGTATATATACGCAGCCGTACCTATATCTATGTATATAGAAGGTGTCTATATAGAAAGTGCGTGGCTACCACGGCGAGAGGGGGAGGAGGAGGAGGAGGAGGAGGGGTTTGAGAGAGGAAAAGTGAGTGGCGCAAAGAGTTTGGCGTCGCAAGCAGCGGCGAGAAAATGAAAAAAGGAATACCGAGCGCGCGCGATGCAAGAGACGACGTTAGATGCGGCGATAGAAAGAAAGAGAGAGAGAGGGGGAGGAAGAGACAGGAGAGAGAGTAAGAGGAGTGAGGGGGGCAGAGCGGGGCTGAGAAGATAATGAATAATTCCGGGGGCGGTTCCGCTTAAAACAGCGTACTTTCCCGCAATGGTCTCTTCGGCGTCCGTTTTCTCTCTTGCGGGTGAGAATGAGCGTTCCTTCGTTTGTTCCTCTTTCACCCTCTTGCTCTCTTCCTGCTACTCTTTTCCGCCTTTTTTTGCTCTTCCTCGGCCGTCTCACCTCCCTTTATATGCTGCTTTTTTCGTCTATTTCTTTTCCTCCTTCTCCTCCTGCCAACTCGCTTGTCTGCGTGTTTTTTTTTAATTCATTCATCTGGTGTTTTCTACTTGTCTGATGCAAGTTCAAATGTTCTGTGTTTCGTTGGGGGTAGTAAACAAAAAAAAAACGCTCTTTATTCTCCAATAACGATATTGAATTACAGTTTGTTAATTGAAATATATTTGCTCCTTTATTTCCAAGCGATATACGTATATTCGTTTTATCTAAAAGTTATACTTCGAATCATTAAACGGAAATCCAACTTTGTACTTAGACTGTAGCAAAAAGTAAAGGTGTGCAATTTTCATGAATCACGGTAATCCAGCTAGATATTGTGAAAGAAAACGATTCGACCATTCGCGATAGCAACACACGGGCCAGGGCACAGGCTTGTGTCAGAGCCAGTAAAAATAGTTCATTGAGCAGTTTCCCGGGTCGGTAAGTAGTTAAATCCGCGTCTAGTCATCCAGCGCGGGGTGTGCGATGAAAGCCCACGAGTACACACGCGCGTACATCGACGATAGCCTCACACACACACACATGTAAGCTCGGCGGTGGTGTTCGGGAGCCTTGGCCGCCGCTGGCTCCGGACACGCGAATTAATTGGCGGATTCTTCCATTGTCTCATAAACCGAAAAGATTAAACGCTCCAGCGGTGGCGGTATAGCGGCGCTCGCGGGGCTTTTCTGTTCTCTAATCCTTCGCCGTATTTCCTCTTCGGCAGTGCTTTTAAATCTCCCTCTCGCCCTCTTTCGTTCTTCCTTTTTCGCGGTGCAGGCGCGCTCGTAGAGTCCCTCGGAAAGCACTTTCGGAATCCTCGCTCGATTGGACGCGCACACACGGCTTGTTTGTCGAAGGCCCCGGCACTTCCTCCTCTCTTTTCCTCTCCCACCTTCCCTCTCTCTTTCTTCTTTCCACGCTGTCGCTCTCTTTCGTGCGCGCGCTCTTTCGTCTTATATAAGCGCTGTTACGCGCGACTTAAGTGTTTAGTTACAGCCGAATGAAGCTCGTATATATATATACATGTATAAAGCCAGCTGTACGGTACAACGGCGGAGCCAAAGATCGGCCGAGGGGATCTACGCGCGTTCGCGTACTAGCTTCGACTTTTATAACGGACTACACATGTCGGTGCCCTCGTTTCTCCACTTTGCTCTCTTTTTTTTACCCTACCCCGCCCCCCTCACTCCCTTATGTTCGAGCCACCAGTGGCGCGATATAAAATGTGAGGTTACGCCGATCGTTCGGTGAGTTAATGGGGAGAGCACACCTTTACAGACACCTTAATTGGAAGTTTAAGGCCTCGTAAAAGTGACGGGGAGAATATTGTTACGGGCGCTGACCTCTCGACCAATCGACTAGAGCGACGAATTGATAATTGAAGAATAGTGCACGCTTGTGTATACGATCTCGGGGATTCGCACAGACACACACGCACACATGCACGTATCCACTTACGACTGTGCGCGGACGTGAAACATTGGGTTTTCGAGTTTCAATTTTGGAAAGAGCTTCGTAATGGAATCAGTCGAGTGTGGTGCGCAGTAACACGTGCCATCCCCGGGACAAGTTTATTTTTCGAGACCAACGAATCACGACCGAGACTCGTCGTCAGCGCCGTCGTAGAGACACAGTTGTACATCTCCGCCGTGACGCGTAATATAGCGTAAACTTTTCGAAGTTCCCTCTCGCCAGTTGTAGCTCGTCTCTCTCTCTCGTAGTCTGAGAGAGCGGTTATTATAGTACCTCGTAAAATACTCGTTCAAGGTCGACGCTTGCGCGTGAATCCCCTCGCTCTCTCGTCGTTGTTTTCCGAATTATACACACTCTCTCTCTCTCTTCTTCTTCTTCTCTCCGCCGAGAGACGTAAAGTCGAGGTTTGTGGATTTTGAATAACCCGGATGGTGTTTCTTTTATTCATTTGCGATTTGGCGAAGGGATGGGTGTGTTATTTTAAAATTTACGACCACTTTTCTGGGTCAATCTGTGCGCTTTGTTTTCTGATTTCAAAATTCGTTTTGAATAAACGATGTTATTATTTTAAAACTTAATATGCTGAGCAACGTTTTGAATATCGCTATTCAAATAAAATTCATGAAGGAAAATTCAATAGTTATACCGCAAAACCATATTTTCATATTTTAGCCTACATTAATTTATTATAATGCGCACGCTTTGATTTCATAAAGATTCAAACAAGTCTAAAACATACGCGCGCTTTTTAGCTAATTTCTCTCTCTCTCTCTCTCTCTTTCTCTCTCTTTTGCGCGGGCTCAAAGCTCACGGCTATATTTCGCTCGCGCGCGCGCGCACGCGCTCTCAGACTAGAAAAAGCCCCGTACTATAGAGCATCCTTCCTCCGAGTAAATATCATTTAGCTCGAAAATTCGTACCGCAGCCGAGCGTGAAATTCCGCGTAAAACCTCGGCTGGCCCTATTTTCTCGCCCCCCTTTCCTCATGGACGAGCTAGACAGAAGAGATTCTCTCAGAGTGCCCGACACATCGCTAGCTTTCCCTTGAAAAATAACAGACACACACGCGCGCTTTATATAGAGAATTTCGGAACGTGCTTCCGAAGCGCGCTCTTCGTCGTCGCGGCAGCCAAAAAAGCTCGAAATTTATATCGGCGCGTCGCGTATTCGCGTTAAGAGATAAAAGCTCTGTAGCTCTCTGGCTTCCCTTCAAGAATTAATGTCGTCAGCTGGGCGAGTGCCCTCTCTCTCTCTTTCCCACAAGATATACTTACACGCACGCATACACACACACATACACATACTCGCTCGTCGGACGGGAAAACGACTTACGCCCATCTAATTTCGAGGGCACATTCTGCGGTATCTCACAAGGGGTTGTAATTCAGCGCGCCGCCGACGCCCTCACTTTCACTTCGCCCCGGCCCCCTTTTGAGCGAGCGAGCGCGCAACCCGTCAAGCATAAAGGATGAAATGAAGCCGGAATACCACCACGCCCTGCCCACCACCTACGCTATCTTCACCGTGCAAGGCTTTGACCTCGAGTTCGCGGGTATATACGCGCACGCCTTGCACCTGCGTCTGAGCTTTTCTTTTTAGCTAGCCCGAGCTCTCGTTTTGAGCGAACTGCTAGCGTACGTAGTTTCTTATCTCTTTCGTAAAATTTTAAAATTTTGAATTTTGGACTTTTCGAGAGCTACTTCCGCACCTGCTGTTACTCCGAGTGTTTTCATCCGAGCTTTTCGCTCCATAGTTTCAAGATTAAGCTAGATTAAGCTTCATTCAACGCGTTGCTTTTATAATTCTTAAAACCTACGTGAGATTTAACGGATTTTTTTGTTATAGTAAAAGATATTTCAATAATAGTAATGAATATTTTGAAAAATTCTTCTTATAATCGAGTTTCTAATAATTTACTTACGTTTTGCGCGTCTTAAAAGGGAAGATTTTAAAAGAGGTAGAAATCTTTTCACAAAGCATTGAATTCCAGATGAACGAAGAAGTCGAAAAAACATCGTTTGAATTAATTTCCTCATTTTTTCTATTTAATCAAATCAGTCGGATGTACAAATGCGCGCTCTTTCCCTTTAAAACGCGAGAAAAATGGAGCGAGAGATGTTTGCCGGCTCCGCTACCACCTCTCCCAGCAGCCTCGCGCCCAGATAAAGGGTTAAATTATATTCCCTTTTCTTTCCTTTTTGATCTCTTCTGCGGCGTCGTTTCTCCTTCTCTCCGTTCGCTGACTCGAGAGTACCGTCGTCGGCCTCTCTCCGCCGTCGTCGTCGCAGCGCGTTTTTCGCTCCTCGAGCGCATCACCTCACGCGATCTCTCGCCTGCCCCGTGAGAAAGATGCGAAAGCCAGAGGAATTCGAGCATTGTAGAATCAATATCGCTCAAAGCCATCGCGCAATGCCTCTCGCGAAGCGGCGAACGAGGAGAAAGCGAGAGAGGGGCAAAGTCGACGAAGGAGCCGCGCGTGCGAAGTCTCGGAGAATGGAAAAAAGGGAAAGAAGAAATCGCTCCTCTTTCTGCGCGCTCCTTCACTCCGCCCCGGCGCTCTGCACGCGGTCCCTCGCTGCACCCCGCTGTAATCGACCCCGCGAAGTGAGCGACGCCTCGATAGGGGGTATCGAAGGGTATATTTCTCTCATTCCCTCTCGCTTTTTTCTTCCTCTCTCTCTTTCCGTACGAGGGACCCTGTGTGCACGCGGCCCGCGCTTAATGGACGAATTATCGGCTCGCTCGCGGGGGGTAGAGAAAGGCGCGCGGGCGCGAGAGAGTGCTCGTAAAATAACGAACGCGCGCCGACGAGGCGGCGAGGAGCGAGAATATAAAGAACGGGAAGAGAAAGAGTGAGAGAGAGACGCGTCGGCGAATTGTTCTAAGGGGGTTTATTGTTTTACGCGAACGATGCGCCGGCGCCGTCTACGCTACTACGTCTTCTTTTCCGCGCGTTTCTCGCTCATTCGCGGAATTTCAGCGTTCTGTGGGTATAGTCTTAGTCGCGTGCTATTTTATTGTCGCGGGATCGTATGCGATGCGGACATGCTCCTGAGGATTTCATGATGTCATTTGTCAGGCATACACGCGAGAATAATTTATGTTTACGACTGAATTTGTTTCAGCTTCGATTCGAACTTCCTGGTTAATGTTGATTCATGTGTTTTTTCTTTTTTCTGTTTCAGGTGAGTTGAAAGACAGAAACAGTTTGTCTCGGGAAACTTAGACTTATTTTTGTAAGTATGTAAAAATGTTCCACTTTGTAATAAATTATTAGAAATTTGGACCTTACGTATATAAGAATAATCATACTCTGAATATATTGGATACAATAATAATATCCCGGCTAAAAGGATAAAGCGATATTACTTGTCGTCTGACCGATATCTTCCATCATTACTTATCTGTGGAAATCAATTCACAATTTTCTTAATTGTTTTCATCTTCACTATGTATTTCTTTCCTATACATTATAAACAAAATTATACGCTATACGTGAATTTATTAAGGAACAAATTAAATCGCTTAATTCCTCGTATATTAACACCGGAGGTAAATTAACGCAGTATTTTTTCACCTAACGAAAGAAAATTGTGGTTGAGAGATACTTGCTTACGGCCAGAAAAAAGAAGCAACCATAGTAAAAAGAAACATTTTAGAAGAAAGCCTTTTCTCTCCTCCTCTCCCGTAGCTTCATCAAATACGCCAAGGAATTTTTACGCGAGGAGGCTCTTGTCTCCCGCGGCGTCGAGGGCAGCAGCTTTACCTCGTAATATACTATCGACGAAGAAACTTAATCTCTCTCTCTCTCTCTCTTTCCCCCGTCCTCTCTCCGGGTGAGCGCGGCCGCGTTCGCACACCACGACGTCCAATAGCGTTTTATTTCCCTCCTTCCCTCGACTCCTCTTTCCGCTGACCCTCGGCCTCTCACTCTCCCGAGACCCGAACGTGGAAAATCCTCCGCTCCCTCTCTTCGCACACGCAGCTCTATATACGTACAACTTTTCTCTCCTATTCGTACATGCGCGTGTTTTCGCGCGGGACCGGCCTTTAATTATAATTAATTGAGTGGCTGAACAAAGCTTCCCTCCCGCCTTACCCGCAGCCGCGTTGCTGCCGCTGTGGCCCGAATCACTTTCCGGCGCGTCGGACGGAAACGTCGACTGGCGTCGCATTCGAGCCGAGTTTACTTTGAGCTGGGCTACTGCTGCTGCTGCTGCTACTGCTGCTGTTACCGTTGCGGATACCGTCGTCGTTGCCCTGCTCGAAAACCTCTATTGTCTTATTCTTCGGCCAACTTGGAGTAACGTCGCTCACCCGGCCCATACCCTTCGCCATATAGTCATTGCGGCCGGCTACGGTATCTTGACACCTGAAACGTTTCGAGGGTAGAAGGCAGCAGCGTACGGCTCACGAGTTTGCCGCGGAATTCAGCAGAGATTGTTTTAATGCCAAACTTGCGCTGTATTGCGGCTGCTGGAGCACAACGACAGTCTCTTGCTTATGGTATTTCCTCTCAGATACAAGCTCTGCTTGTGTTTTCTTTTGCGGGATTTGGTTTCAAAGCGTGGATTACGCAAACCACGCGGTAATTACAAAACTGCGCTCGAGAGATAATCGCCTCATGAAGCGCAAATGAAGCACTCGGAGAGAGAGAGAGAGAGAGAGAGAGAGAGAGAATAAAACACTCCCTCCTCACTCCGGTCTATTCTTTCTCGAGTTTCGTTATAGCCAGCGAGTAGCATGAGTGCGAAAACACGCCCGCGCCGAGATGTAACAACAGACATCTCGCGTTTCGTTCGACATGCATGTGCACGCACGCGTTCGCAAAAATCGCCCCGCGTCTGCGTTGAAAAATCGTGATTTCCGCCTCTCTCGGCATACCACGCGGGCTCGGCTGCATTTTGTTCTTTTTTTTTTATTTCTATTTTTTCCCACGCGCGTGTGCACCTGTTCGGACGCTCGTTTCGACGAGCGCGCGGCCAAAGCGATTTCCCGTGTATCGTCGAGTGTGTAGCGCGCATTTTTCGCGATTTTCATCTCTCTTTCCCTCTATCTACCTCCCTCTCTCTCTCTCTATCCCTTTCTCTCTATATCTCTCTCCAATACTGGCTGGCGATCCTCGCAGCGCGCATCCGTGCTACATGGGCTTTCCATATATCCGTGTACCCTGGAATTGCCGTATAGCTACGTCGAAACAGTTCGGCGCCAGGTTGCGAGAGCTCACGCGCGCGCGCTGTTCTGGATATACGTACATTCATTGCTATTCGGCCTGTCATTTCGGCGTTAAAGAGGAACGATAGTTGCCAGAAATCTATTTAGCCGGGGCAACGCTCTTTGATTATTCCGTCGTTCGTTTAGCTTTTTTTTCGCGCCGTGCAGTTTTGGGATTCTCCAAAATTAGTTTTATACACTTTTTTGCATACGGATGAAAAATGCTATTTCCGTTATTTTGTAAAAAAAAAATGTTTATTTTTATTCGACTCGCGTCAACAAACATATTAACCTGACACCTGTAAGGATAGAAAAAAATTATTTTGACGTAAAAATATTTTTCCCGGAAACGAAATCGCTCGAAATTCATGAAAATTACTCAAAATTTGAAAATAATGTTAGCTTTAAAATACACCGCACGATATACAAAGCTCATAAATCAAACATTATTTCATTTCGTTTAAAATTACACCGTGAAAAACGTTAAACGAACCGCGTTATCAGCGTATATATATGTATACTCATTCGCACGCATTTCCCGCAACCCTCGACTCCTTGGGGATCTCCATGCTTCAGCTGCACGCGTCCTCGCGTATCTCACGCGGCCTTCGCCCGCCGCGTCGGTTTTTCGATGCCCCCCCCCCCCCCGACCCCCCACACGAGTAATCGTACTACACGGAAATGCAGGCAGCTATACAACAAGCGCAGAGAGGGAACAACGCGGGAACGATCATGCAGATCGAAAGAGAGGGAAAAGGTGGCAGGGGATATTCGTTCCGCGCAACCGCTTAATTTGTACAATCGATCGAGTCCACTTAAGTCCATAGCGAGCGTGTAAAATAACGAAATTTTTTTTCCCCCGGATTTGGCAAGCTCCCTTCCGTGTGCCTGTGTTCGCGCGATTTTCTCGCGATTGATTTGATCGTTTTATTACGCGATTCTGCACAGGGAATTAACGCGAACACAGGCGGTCATTTATTCGCGACGGTGTAGTGAGCTGCGAAAATGAATTCGGAAAACGAGAGAGACAGAGAACGGTGGAGCTTGTTTTCTCTTTGGCCGTGTAATTTGTTTCATGGCATCAATTTCACGATTAAATATGAAATGCGAAATGAAAACTTCCAGAATCACGTTGAATTATTTAGCAAATTTGGTACATTGTAAAATGTCTTATTTGGAACTTTTTCTTTTTTTTTACAAAAAAAAAATAGGTATCTCTATAACATTTGAATATTCTGATTTAAAATAGTCGGCTGGAAAATTTCATTTTCACAATCAAATTTACCAAATCAGATATGCAATACGTGTCAGCGTCGCACCTACTTAATAACCTACGCAAATATTTTCATTCGCGCAAGGTAATCTCAGTCCTTTCTCTCTTTCTCTCTCCCTGGGCAAATACGAAAAAACGCTTCTGTTATTTGGCTTCCATTCAATGCATACACATACATATACCTACATACAACCAAAGCGGGAACAAGGCCTGTCTGCACAGGACACGCGCCGAGCGCCAACGAATTTTCCTCCCCCGGTCGGTCTATATATTATTTTATTCCGGCCGCGAAGGTATAATGTAATTGAAGCATCAAAAATTCAATAAAAGAAGCGCCGCCACTCTCTCTCTCTCTCTCCCGCCCACCCACACGGGCACACATACGTTCTCTCTCTCTCTCTCTCTTCTTTTTCATTCCGTCGAAAGCGCTGCAGCGACCCAGAAAGAACCGAACTACGCGGCCACGAAATACGGTCAATTATTCGACGCCCGCGGGTATATCTGTACGAGTTGCTGTTTTTTTCGAGATCCGCCACGAGTGGCAATAATTGCGAGAATCAGCAACAATCCATTCTGAAAGTTTAATAAAGACAATCGTGGGGAATCTACGCGAGTATATACGCGCTTTAGAAGTCAAGAGCTATATGGCGTCTGTGTGTGTGTGTGTGTGTGTGTGTGTGTACGCGTATACAGCAGGTATACGTGTACAGAGGGGCGCGCGGGCAAGGCGCGATTAAATTCCACGCTCGGAGCTAAGTCATTAACTTCGCGTGTTACACCCTTGTGCTCTCGTGGAGGCCAGCTTTCCTAGCTTGCTACCTCTCTCTCGCTCTTGCCTCCCCCTCCCACTCGATAAGCCGACGTAATTTCGCCGTGCCGGCATAAGATATGCCCGAAAATTACTTCCAGTCGAGAGCGGGAAAGAGAGAGAAAGAGAGGGGGGGAGAGAGAGAGAGAGAAGGCGACTGATACCTAAAAAGGGACTGCGAGAGAGCGAGAGAGAGAGAGCGCCAATTCAACGCTGCCGGGAAGAGATAGAGAGCCCGAAAAAAGACGGAGATCTCGACGCAGAGTGGCTTTCCTTTCTTTTTGGCTGTAATGAGAGGTGCGAGTAGCTCTTAGGGTTAACGCCGTAGAGAGAGGAGTGAAAGATATGAATTTTTTTTTAGAGTGTCGTGAATTAAAGCAGAAAATTTTCCTTTTTCGCAATGCCCGATAACTGTTGGTATTGTGAATAGAGTGAAAATATTATTCAATTATTACTTTTCAGTAACGGTTGAAATTTTCCGAATAATTTTGGTCCGCAAAAACGTTGTTTGAACAAACTGTAATTTCAGCGCTATTTTTATAAAAAGCGTTGAAAAAATTTGATTAAAAAGTCTTTTTAAATTGTCCTATATTTTGGAATGAAGGCTTTGACGTTAATTGAAAACGCTTATGAAAATGAAACGAGTTTCTGAAAAATCTGGATTCAGGCATAATTGATTTCGCAAGAGCTTTAAATTCAAATTAAAAAGAACAACGAGTAATCTGCAGTCGGAAAGAAAGCGCACGAGAGGGCAGAGAGACAGAGAGAGCGTTTTCCTCGAAATTACAGTAATGAGAAGCGAAAGTAGTGCCGGCGCGACTGCACGCTGTAAAAATGGCTCGCAAGAGAGAAAGAGAGAAAGAGAGAAGGAGAGATGGAGAGAAGAAAATGACGAAGGGAGAGAGGGAGAGAGAGAGAGAAGAGCGGAGGCGTGGAGACCCGTAGAGAGGGAGAAGGGGGAGAATATGAAAGGCGGTGCTAATAAGGGAGGAGGCGCACGGTACGTGAGCTCGAGCGGCCGAGAGCGAAGGAGAAGAGGGATAGTAGCGAGAGGAGGAGAAGGAGGAGGATAGAATGCGAGAGCGTGAAAATAGAAGAGCGTTTGCCGGCTATTATATGGCATTAGCTGCCGCAAAACTTGGGGAAACTTATGAAAGTGGGATTGGGTTCGAGAGCAGCGGCGGCGGGCGTGCAAACGCGCCGCGGCGCCGGTGAACGGAAGTGGCGGCAGCTTCCTGCGATGCTTCCCAGCGAAAGAGAAGAAAGCGGGAGATTCTCCCTCTTCTCGTCCTCTCTCTCTCTCTTTTTCTTCTCGCTTAGCTCAAAAGGACGAAAAAGACAAAACGACCGGGCGACAGACAGAGTCGAGCGAGGATATACCGAAACATATTAGGCTCTAACGACACGTTCGCGAATTGCTTTCGAGTTTCTCTCCAGCACCCTCCTCCGCACTATACTTGGCCACATGAAACTCGCTTCGTAGCACAGGCCTATATCTTTCTTCGCTTTCTTGTACTTTTCTTTCTCACTTTTCTCCTCCCTGCTCACGTCTCGATTCTCTCGTTTAACGCGCGCCCGCTTGCGCGCGGCAAGTAGTAACGCCAGGATTGAACTATCAGAACTTTTTAGTTTATGTTGTAGCCGAAGCAAGTTTTCCAGCCCGCGCTGAGGGATTCCTTCGCGGCCGAACTTTATTATACTTTATCATTCGATTCCGGGATATTAACATAATTAAAGGAGCCGACAAGTGGCTTTATCCGGTCTAGCTGGCGTTTTATGCGCGAGAAGTGAAAAACTTATGGTCCAAGTGATTTTCATTGTCGACAGTGATGTTTCAGTGTGCTACTTAACTTTTCCCATTATCATAATATTATTCTTTAACTTTTATTGGAATACGAAATAATTGGTATTTCATGCATCCACGATATTTTTTTAAAACATTTCAATAGGAAATTCACATATTAGTCGTGATGCGAAGAACTGTAGTGTAATTGCATCCAGCGTAAATATTAATCTGTGGCATTACCGCATTGATAGAAAAATTTAGGGAAAAATTCCCATGTTTTCTGGTACTTTAACAATAAAAAATACTATTTTTCTAAGGAAAAAAATTTGTACTTTTCGTTGATTCATTTCGTTACATTTTTCTATCAGTGCAATGAAACAATGACTAAACTTTCCTGTTGATTTTTGATGGTATACGGAAGTAACCTGATAAACGAATGGAATGATACAAAGAAAAATTGTGGTTCGGGTTCATCTTGACGTGCAGTACAGCGCAAGAATTTAGGCGACACTGCTCTAGAGAGGAAAGAACCGAAGAAGAAAAGCAGCGGCGACAGCCGGAAAATTAGCATTGAAATTTCCGCGCAATAGACGCGCGCGACGGCCGAGGTTTAATCGGCCCACAGTAACAAGGGGGCGGATGAAGCTTCGCAGAAGAAGGATTTCGCCCATTGTTCGTCGCGTTTAGGTCGGATATTCTCGTAAAATAATTTAGAGGCACCGAGCGGCCGCGCGTTGATAATAACTTGAAACTGAAACTGTGCGGACCGTTGTCGACGAAAGAAGAGGAGAGGATGGGGGAAGAGGGACTCGTAAAATAAGCATCGGACTCCCATCTGCGGAGATGGATCTCTCTCCGTAAGCTCTCTCGTTCTCTCTCTCTCTCTCTCTCTGTTGCTCGCCGGAAAAACTTTTCTCTTTGCTCCGAAGCGCGTTAATCTAAGATCCTCCTCTCGTTCCTCTTTTCTTCGGAGGTAGAGAAGTGCGAGAGAAAGAGAGAGAGGGAACGCGCGAGGGCCAACTGTCGTCTGTAAAGTAGAATCGCCGAAGCCGTTCGACTCGGCGAAGACTCCTTCTTCCCTCCTTCTCTCTTCTTGCTTCTTCTCTTGCTTCGCCCCCCCCCTTTCCTCTCTCTCTCAATCTTCGCGAAAAAAAGTTGTCTGTTCGCTCGAATTGCTCAGCCGGAGGATGAAAATCCAACACGCGCAATGCAATTTTACTTAAACTTTCACTGTAAAAGAATCTTCTTTTTATTGCTTTTACGAGCTGATTTTTTGCAGCCAAATAACTCTAGGTAAAAAAGAAAGAGGAGGGAGCGAAGAAAACATTTTTTCACACTCTTGAGTAATTTTCTCGTAAATTTGCACTTTTTATTCGCTCGCGAATAATGTAATCTTATTGTTTTTGTCCCGCGTAGATTATTCACCTGTAACTTTGTAATTTCACAGATGAATTCGTTTTATACGACTTAGTGAAATACATTTTTATCCTTTTTTACAGCCAAGGAAGCGTGTGATTATATCAGTTTCATAGATTAAATCATGGACGAACGAAGATAGATATTTATGCAAAAATGCTTTTTATTACCACATTCAATGAATTTCTTATACCGCATAGAATAAACAGAGGTAGCGCAGCTTTTAAAATTAAATACAATAGTTATGACCCGAATACGGTTAACCGAGAAGCCCGCGGGTTTCTACGTACGGGAAGGCGCGGAAAGCAAAACAACAGAATCAAGCATGCAAAAGGAAAAGTAATAATCTCGAAGTCGAAAGAAACGGAGGGGGGGGGGAGGTCTGAATGAAATTAAAAAGAGCTCGAGGAGAGAAAAATTGAGCTGTACTCGCCTTACGACGCTCTGCTGCGGCGGCCCCGACTATTCTCTTTCTCTCGCGCAATAACTGGTCTTGTTAAAAAAAGAGAAGGAAAAACCTTGGGGCGCGAGAAAAATGCCGAGAGGAAGCCTGGCCGCAAATGTGTTCGGGGGGCATAATTACTGCAGCTAAGGACTCTGTAAACGAATTAAGATGCGGCTCACGTACAGGGGCACGCGAAGCCAATCTTCGCCCAACCGCACCGAATGAAAGAAAGAGAGAGCGCGAGAGCCGAGTGGGCGAGAAAGAAAGAGAAAGGAATAGAGAGAGAGAGAGAGACCCACGTTGGACAAGTGCCACCGGTAAAATTGAACCATCGCGCGCGGACTTCTTGACCCGTGCTCGGAATTCATCGCGCGAGCGATATTGGTTCGCTCGCGCGAAACACGAAGGAGCTACGTATGTGCTAGGGGTACTCGTATATATAAATGTGTGTGTGTGTGAGCCGCCGCTGCAGGCGGGCACATCCTTCGTCGATGGAAAATTTCTTTCCATTTAGTTCAGCGCGTACAACCCGCTCCACTGCAGATTGCGCCCTATACCTTATTTCCGGATTTTTATTTTATATCCTGGCTGGCGCGCGCGTGCGCAGCCGATATCGCGATCGTACGAGCGCGTACTGACGAGAATTAAAGATTTTTCATCTGATTTTTATTTCCTCCCGGGTGCTATTTACCTTATTTATTTTCCGCTATCTTGATTGCCGTCTTATTGTATTTCGAAATAAGTTCTGGATGAAAAACCCTAGATGGTTGTTGTTCGTACAATCAGCAATAATTGTTACAATAATAAAATTACTGATTAAGTACTCGTTTCTTATTTAATTGTGCAATTTACCTTACTACGTTGTTAAAGATTATTTAATTATTATCTTTACGTTTCATAATTGTATTGTTTATTTATTCATAATCATAATTATTTTCTTCTAAAATCTAGGTTGAGACACTCATGTATACCCAAAACGCGCTCGCACATTTGCCCAGTCGACTGCGACTCCTCGCGCATAACTTACCTTTATTTTACACCCGTATTATTTACGCGCGAGATCCGCGAGTTATCGTCGCATTTCGCCACTATAAATTTACGCGGAATTTTCTACGCTGCCTTAGAACAAAAGAGAAAAAAAAGCAGCAGAAACGCAAGGGACGCTTCGTGTAGGGGTCCGTTGCTGTCCTATTATATAAATAAAGAGCCCCGAAGCGACGGCAGCAATGGCCCTCCCGCGATCGGTAATCCTAGCTCGGAGTTTCCCCGCTCTTAAAATATGCACCATCTTCCCGAAACAAAGTGCGATCCCGCGAACGTATATCGCCGCTGCAGCGGCACGCGCGCAGATAATATGTTTCGCCCTGTACGCTGGAGAGAGAAAAAACGAGTAGGAGGGTGCAAGAAAAAAGAAATAAGAGAGAGAGAGAGAGAGAGGGAAAGAGGAAAAAATATGATGTGCCTCGTAAGCAATTTAAAGCTCAAGGACGAATTGCTCGAGATTCCGGTATCTCTTTCTTGCTCTTTTCTACTCTATAGCACATACACACACACATACACTCGGTGGCGTGAGAAACGAGGCTTCCAGTCTCGCCGTATAAAGTCTAAAAGCGTATATCTCCGGGAAATAAAGTAAAATGGCAAACGTAGCGTGAAACGGCCGGTGCTCGTGCTCCGCGCGACTCTCCATGTGTATATGTACTGCGCTACTATACTCTCAGCAGGACTTGGGGAATACGCTCTTGTGAAATACATTTTTCCGTATTGTTTTACCGTTTTCCGTTCGCGTCCAACGCGTCCGATTTTCTTTTTCTCTTGAACACTGATCCTCCGCACATACTCTCGCTCCTCTTCCGTAAGGAACAGCGTTGAGTGTCTACATACGAACTTCCTCCTTTACAAAGAGACCTATTATGAGCTGCATCAAGCAAACAGGATAAAGCTATGCGAGCTGCCGCGAAAATGCGCTTGTTCGAGCGCGAATCTCTCTTGACTACGCTGCTATTCAACTACGCGCGAATTTCCAACAGTGAGCGCGCCAAATTCGTGCGATCGCCCCCCCCCCCCATCCCACAGGAGTGTTCGTATATACTCACTCGCTAACTTTAATCGCCTAATCCCGCATTATCGCGTAACCAGCCCTCCCCCTCGCCTGTAACCGCGGCTCTCGCTCGTACGGTTCTTTGTTTTTCAGCCGCGATAATCGATATTGAGCGCGAAGGGAGGTGGCAAGCAGTATACCGCAGCCGAGATGCGCCAGATTATTTTCACATCGGATCAGAGCTCGTTGGCTGAGATTAAGCCTCGATCTCGCCATCCCTTCCGCCACGCGCGTCCTTTTTTTTCGGTCGACCGGTCGACTGGCACATCGTCGTCGCGTCGCGGCTAACCAATCTCTCGCGATGACAGCCCTTGCGCGAACGAGCGAATAATTTTTCACGTGGGAGTTGATGAATCTGGGCCGACGAGGCGGGCGAACTTTATCGGTCGAGATAATTTAATTGAAAAGCCCGAATCGACGTGTATAATCGGTACGAAGAGAGAGAGGCAGAGAGAGAGAGAGAGGGTGGGGGACGAGCACGCTAGCAACTAATCGGTTTAAGTGGAAATCTTATAAGTGTGCTTAATCCGTCATATTAATACTATCGGACTATTGGTGCGCTCGTGTTCAGCGGAGACTTGCGCAGCCCACGCGGGGCCTGTGTATTATGACGATGCCGCTCTACACAATAGCGGATTATAATAATCATTAACTGCCGTGGCTATATATATACGCGATGCGATGATCGAATCGTTGTAAGTCTAATTGATGTAACCACGCGATAATGACGTAGTTGCATCGTGCGCTTCGATTATTATATTGAACACTCGTCTACACGACGGCTAATCAACGAATCGAAATATCGTTGTAAATTTCAAGAGTTATATCCGTAATAAAATCTATGAAATCGGGCGAGGGGAGCGCTGCACGAACAGGCACATCCGTACAACGTACTCGTCGGAGCTTGGCTTTGTTTGCTCGCCCCTCTCTCTCTCTTTCTCTCACTCACTCCCACCTAAAAGTTTTTACGGTTAGGTCACGTTTTCCATCCGGACGCGTCTCCGCCGCTCGGCGCCCAACCCGCGTGCTACCCTTAGAGCTTTTCCCGTCCGTTCTTCTTCTCCTTCGCCTGTGCACCCATGTACGTGTGGATGAGTCGGTTTCTGTACACGTTGCACACTTACACACTTGGCGTGGCCAAAGACGTACGTCCGGGCATCCTCTAACGGTCCGGCAAACGAGATCCCTAACTTTCGTTAGAGCGACAGCGTGCGCGAATTTATTATTCCGCGTACACACACGCGGCTGCGCGAGCAAAACGAATGAACGAGAGAGAGAACAAGAGAGAGAGAGAAAGCTGGTTTTGCGGTAACCCTCGTCCACTTTAACACGATTACGGTAGCACGGGAGAACGCGAGGGTCTTGTCTTTCGTGGAGAGCTTTCTCAATCCTACGCGAGTGAGCGTTGGATGTGAACGCGACCGACGGCAATGAAACAGAGCGAGAGAGAGAGAGAGAGAGAGGAACGAAGGAAGGGTACGTTAATTTTTTGCTGTAAAAAAATTGTGCGTGCTGCCACGTCTGTTTGTTCGACTGTAATTGTGAAATTTTTGAGTAATAAAATAAGATACGGTTCGTTTGAGTGACCATAATTAGCTAGAAATTCCGCAAAAATAATTGACATAGTTATATTTTCAACTGAACAAGTTAAACCATTCTTCAATCTGAACACTATTTCATAGTCGCAGTAGCTTGATTATACGCCGACAAAAAGCTGCAAACTCGCATCATACAGCACATTGTTCTCCATATATTTCGCATTTCACGTGTCTCTGCGTCAGGAGCAATCCCGACTTTCGCCTATCTTCCCATCCATTCTCTTGCGTACGCCAGTGTATCATCGTTTATTCTTAAGAGAAACCTCGATACTTTTATAACAGCCGGCTTAAAAGTATATATCCTCCCGTCCCGACGGAGATCCCGCCACTACCGCCGCCGTTTCGTCATTTATCATCGACGCTATACGTTTCTCTCGCGAGTAGACTGCATCGCAGCGCGATACACGCAGACGAAATCGAGCCGCGCATTTTCGTCGAATCACGCTCATAACGAAAAGACCGCACGCGCTATACTCTCTCTTATTCCTTTCTTCCGTCTTTTGCAATGCTCTCGACTCCTCATCCCCCGTGTCGGTAGTCGCTTGGTCTGCATATAATACACGACGAGCTTTATTCGTCTCGACAGCATAATACGATCATTCGGTCGGACGTGTATATGCGTGTGTACATGCGTGTACGTACACCTCGATGATGAATCGAGCTCGCACGTGGGAAAAATAACCGATTGCACGTCTAGGCACTGCGCATTTCTCTGCATTAATTTTTTATTTGCATCGACTCGTCTGGGAGTATGTATCGATGACTCGCGTCTCATAGTCCACCAGATACGTTGTGTGCATATATCCCGACAGAATTCAGCGGACTCGGATGTATATAAAGGGATTGGAATTGAGGAAAACTGCATGAAACTATTTGTACGTCTGTAGTATGGTGTAATCCAGAAGGCAGTATCATATTTGTCATGTTTGATCAAAGTGCCAAAGTAAAACTTTTTATGTGGAATATCGATGTATTCCCGATATACATCCCGTGCGACTCGAAGTCCTAAATAAAAATTACAAAATTCCGCTGTAAATTTCGCGTAACCGTGTTTTATATCTACTCCTGACGCGGTGAGTTCCTCAACTGTAGTCGCGTAAATTTTAAAAAATTTTATCCCGCGTACGTACGTACGTATGTACATATATACATACGTACGTTGCACATACATACGTGAGCGGCGCGCGTCGTAGCTTATCTCTCGCCTGGGACACGAGCGCGTGGAGGCCGCTTGCAATATGTAAGTTCGACGTTTCCACTTCGCTCTTTTACGTTCGTGTTGCGCGTCCCAATACGCGCTCGTATAACCTCCCGCGCTACTTGTACCCTCCTCCATATATATATGTAGGTATGTACGTATACGTATATATATACCTCGTGCACTCGCGCTACTCTTCATCCTTTCGCGATGTTCTGGCGTGTCGTCGTTTTGCTTCTGCGCCCTCCCACCCCATCGCGTCCCGGTAGTTTTCAGTCCTTTATCTCTCGGAAACTTTTTAATCCCGTTCCTCCCGCTTCTACTTCTCTCGTTCTCTCTCTTTCTGCGCTATATACGCGGCAACGGAATCCCCGTCGTCGATCGTCCAGACACGCGCACACACAGACACAGCAGCGAAGCGTAAAAAAGGGCGACGCGCATTCAAATACGAGAGAGGAAAATCGACAGTTTGGAAGAAATAAGTCTCCGCTCTCGGATAAGAAGCCTGCCGAGGTAGAGAAGGGGTGAGGAGGGAGGGCGCAAAGAGGGCAAAAAGAACGGAGAAGGAGAGGAAAGACGAAGGAGGGAAGGATGAAAAAAAGGATAGCTCACGCGCGGCGAGCGAAGGAGGGCGTCTTTTCTTTCTCTTTTCGTCGGGCGGCGCATCCCACGTTAGCCTTTTGCCGCTCTCCCTTCTTTCTCGTAAAAGGAAGAAGGCAAAAAGTCAAGCTGCGCTGGTGGCGGGGCGAAGAGACTGCATTGCGCCGTCACGTCCCACGGGGCTTCGGGTCCGTTTCCATGAGCCCGCCAAGATGGTTCATTAGTTGTCGCAATGCGCAGGACCTCGACCGCCGCCGCCGCCGCGCGAACTCATTCTCCGCCGGTTAGAGAGTCAGCCTCGAAAAACAAGCTTCCTCCCGATCCCTATATACGTGTGTGAATTCGCTTAGGTATATATATATATATATATATAGGTGTGCATTCGTGTGTTTTGCGCGAGCATTTCGCAGCCGAACTATACCAGAGTCCCCTGCTAGTCCTTTTCGCTGCCAAACCAGTCCGCGTAGGTCCTCCGAGAACGAGCGAGCGAGCGAGCGCCCGGAGAGGACTTTGCGTTCTCGAGCGGCCGGGAATAGCAATGAAGGATATTTCAGCCAGTCAAGCGTGTGTCTGGTGGGATTTCCCGAAATCCCTGTTTTGGATGTGTCCTCTCCCTCTCTCCCCTGCGCCTTCGCGTTCTCATATATTTTCGAGACTTCCCTTTGCTTCTGTCTCTTACTCCGGTCTCAATTTCTCTTCTTCCACCTACTCCATTTACTTCTACACTCTTATTCTTCGATATCCTCGTTTTTCCCCGCGCCCGCAACATTGCTGCCTATACGAGGTGCACCTTCTTCTTCCTGTCTTTCTCTCTCCTTGCTGCTACCCGACTCCAAATCTCTCTTGTACCTCGCCTACCTTCCCCTCCTCCTCCTCCTCCTCCTCTTGCTATTCTTGTTTTAAAGGTCCTTATCCCGAGGCTCGGCAGCGACTGCAACGCGCGCACACGGGGCTGTATATCTTTCGCGGCGTAACTTCTTGTGCAGCGCGGAGGATTACCGAGGGAGAAAGGGAGAGAGAGAGAGAGAGAGAGAGAGTCGCGGTACCGCAGTGCGCCGATGCTGAGTGAGCCCACGTGGAACTATTACCGGCTTTAAATCGAGTGGAACGCACTCGCGCGCGCGCCTCCACCCGCCTGCTGCATTTCTCTCTCCTTCTCTACCCATCCCCTCCCAAAGGAGGACAGCGACTGGAGAGTGTCGATCGATTTGCTCCCCCTCGCGTCGCACGCGTATTCGCAAATAGTCATGTACAGGAAGGAACTTGGAGAAACGTATGGAGAGCACTTTCGCCATATACTCGCACCTCTATTCCTCACCGTTTACCCTTATATATGTATATAGATGTATATACATATATGCCTGTCGTTTCCTTACGTCTGCAGACACGCACGTGGTGGCGGTGTGTCGCGCGTTGAGAGACGAGTACATGACAAGTGCGTTGTGGATTTCGATATATTGAAAAGTTTCTTTTCAATCTTGGCCCATGGCGAACAAAGCCAGAGTATATAAGTAAGAGTCGAGGAGAAAGAGAGAACGGAATAAGGAAAAATCGCTTTACGTACTTTAGAGTGAGCGAAGTCGAGCGATGTGTAATAGGGCGCGCATACGCACAGACTTATACTGTGCACAACTTTCGAATTCAGTGTGTCGACTGGAAAATTTTCCCGGGAGAGATGAGCATCGTTCAACTTATCTGTCTCTCTCCCAAGCTACAACACAAAGTCGATGCTCCAAGTGATTGGACGTTTTGTGCTGTTTAAATAGTGCTATAAATCCGATTAGTATGACAGTTGTTGTCGTTGATGCTAACTCATTAAATCAGCGTGTTATACAAATGAATATACCGGTTCATCTGCAGCATCAGCAAATCGATTTCCGATAATCCTCACAGGCAAGTCTGTATTAGTAGCAATTAAACGCAGACGCTGCGAAACCTAGCCTTGTAACGCGAGAGGAATACGCCTTACGTTCTCTCGGAACGTCGACGCGATTTATCAATATATATATAGTTTTCGAAACCTCGCCTTATAAAAAGAACGAGAGAGAGAAAGAGATAGAAAGAGACCGAGGCGTCTTGGTAATACAAACGATAACGAGGCTCGATTTATCGCTCTCTCTCTCTCGCTCTCTCCTTTTCGCGAGAAACTTTTACGAGAGAAAGAGAGATCTGAAAAGCGTGATTGGCAGTAGAATGCGGCAAAGATAAGAAAGACGGAATGAAGTGCAATGCACACCGCGCGACAGCGGATAGTATAAGGAGACAGATAGCCGCGAGACAGAGAGTTTAAAGTTCCAAGGCAAAACAGAAAAGAGAGCTTTCGCAGGAAGGGAGAGATCTGTTCGCCCGACCTCCCGTTCGAGGATTTCGATCTCGAACTTACAACGCGAATTCGATCAGACATTCGCCACGACTAGAAGTTAATCAAAACTCCAAGGCCCCCACCGGCGCAAAGTTCCATGTGTATATATACATATACACCGTCTTGTCCTCGTTGTCGCGACCGAGCGCGCGAGACGACGAGAGAGAGAGGAGGGAGCATCTGGTGCGAAAGTGGATTCAGTTCTCGGGGCAGCGTTCTCTCTCCACCCTCGCGCGGCTTAACCGCGACGATTACATACCATACACATGACGCCCTTGCCGGAGTGAATTTCCACGCGTGCACGCGCGTTGTTTGCGCCTTATGTGTAGATATGTATGTGTGGCAAGAAGAAACATCTGCAGCCGGCCAAGTTTTCGGTCAGTCTTAACTATTTTCTCCAAATTGATTTTACCCCTTTCGCCGCTTTGTCTCGAGTTCCGCGGCTGGTTGGCTGTGTCTGTCCCTCCCCGTTCTACCACGCGCGCACGTGTAACTTTCTTAATAATTTCCTTATAAAGTTCTTTCGCTCCTTCTTCTTTTTGATAAATAATTCAGCGCGAGAGGTTGAAAAGCAGCAGTACCGCGCAGCCGCCGCTGGCGGTAGAATATCCGCGCGCGTCCGGAAGTTTTCCTATAAAATTAAACCCTTCGAGCCGCTGCCTCGTAAACGTTAAGTATTTACTCGAGCATCGTGCAGTTTGAATTTTAACTTCTCGAGATTTCATAAATTTGGGGGAACGTGCGCGGGATCAGAGCTAGCTAAGGATGAAGTGGGCAGAAGAAGTTAAAAAGGAGAAGGAGAAGCAGCAACAGAAGAGAAAGAAGAAGAAGTCCGCGATGGTTTCTTTTTTTCCATCCTTCGCGCGTCTCTTTCGCGCCCGCGCGCTATCCAATCGAAACGTCGTAAAGCGTCGCGAGTGGCGGTGGCAAGTCCTTTCATCGAGTTGCCCCTCCAAGTTTATACGACGACGACTCTGCGTCGACACAGACGACGAGACGACGTTGCTTTGGAAAATCAATCTACCGCCTTGCGCACGTGTCTCTCTCTCTCGCTCTGTCTCGCTTCTATATATACTAACGCCACTTTCATTCAGTTATATACTCCCCGGGCACCAGAGCGAATTGTGCTTGCACTTTCTTAATCTCTCGCCGGGACAATCGACCTAGCGTGATAATTTAATCCAAAGCGGAGTTACGGAACGGAGAAGTTTTCCGGGGCCAGAGATAGAGAAAGGGAGAGGAGCGAGTTGGAAGATCCCTAACTCTTGCTGGGCGCTTCCTGCAGGAGGCGAAAAAGAAACTCACTCCCTTACGTTAAACAGATCTTCTCTGCTCCGATCGTTACGATTGTACTAGATTTCGGAACGACTTAATTGGGTTTCTAGTTCTTGTTTTGAAAAACACACGTGCTTTGATGACAATTTGTCGAGCGCGATTTCAAACAATTATTTCATTGTATAATACAAATTTTTCATAAAATTTTGCATGAAGTATTATTGTGGATGATTTTATAAATAAACTTGCTAAGTAGTAGAAAATTTAACAAAATTTTATTGCAATGTTTGCTGACTAATGTGTAAGTGGAAAATATTATTAGCCTTGGTTGAAAAATTAAAAGCGAGCGTGCAGTACTTTGGATGAACGCGAATTTCTCTTTAAATTCGAATGAAAAATTCTTTCAGTACGCTGTATTTCCCATTGGCACGTCCAGTCAAAATACATATTTTTTTTTTATTAAACAGAAGTTGCAATTATATTTTACTTAATGTTCATACAAATTTTTCAATTTATATAGATGAATTATGTTCATTTTAAATAATAAGTAATCGTGAAATTTAAATATAACGTGATCACATTGATTGCACGGAAAGTAACTTTTAAATGGCATTGGTTCAAGTGTCAGTTTAACAGCCGATTAACACAAGCACGAAAATTATAAAATTAAAGAGGATTCCTAATTGTTTCAATCTAATTTACTTACCATTTAAATGTAATTAATGTAATCCAATCGGGTGAGCTTCAAAAGCCGAGGATTTTTACCGAGTTTTCATCAATAGATCGAGGCAAGGGCTATCTCTTTTTACTAAAACAACAAACCCCTTTGTTTGAAAAGCTCTAGAGTAATGGGAAAAAGTACGACGACAGAGAAAGAGAGAACGAGAGAGAGAGAGAGAGAGGAAGATAGAGAAAGAGAGAAAACAGCCAGAGCCGCGAGCCATTCTTTTCGTTTACCTTCTGCCAGACTCCCTTTCTCTCTCTCTCTCTCTTTCCACCCAGTGCTGCGCTGGCTCCCTATATTACGAATCCGTTATTGCAGTCAAAGGAAGCGTCTTTTCTGCATGCTGGCCGTACAATTATGTGCGACTGCGCGCACGCGACGACAACGCCAGACACGTGACCCGGATTCTCAATCTCCTTCGTCTCCGTCTTTGATCCACCTTCCAAGAGAGCTTGAGACACAGAGGGAATGAGTCGCGCGGCGGCAGCGTCATAACGTTATCACGACTCGAACCCTCTTCCCGCTCACATATATATGTACCTATATACGTGCACTCGCGCAAACATTCACGCACAGACACACACAAACACACATATATGGCATGCGCTGCTGTGCTCCGTTAACCCCGAGAGCGCGGGCCGTATGAGTTTCATTAAAAAGCAATAAACCAAGCCGACTACGGTGGCACGCGGCATCCGAGCGATGACCGCATTTGGCGATGAAGCCACCGCGTATAACTCGCAGCAGGCTAAGTCACGTGAAGTCAACGCTATACCCGGGGAATTTTAATTTGCCGCGATCCCGCCCGCATGCTGGAGGTTAGTGTGTATACGGAGCAATATCGGACGCGCTCTTTTGCTTTCTCTCTTCTTTCGCCTGCATTTTCCCGCTTGTTTTGGAAGAGGAAGGGGCGCGGGGACTCTGCACACAACGCTCATTAAGATTTAATTAAAGGTCTTTCCTCGGGTTTTTTTTATTTCGAAAATTGAATGGTACAGCGACGTCGTTGTCGTTGCTGGCCCGTTTCTTTTCATTCTTCGTCGGCACGGCTCACGTATTCTTCTGATTGCTGTATTTGCTGCTGCTATGGGCAGAGTTTTGATGTCTTGATGATCATGGTTTTATTCATAATTACTTAAATTAAATGGATCGTTATTACAAATTTATGACACTGTTGATAGCAATAAGAATAATAGAGGCCCGTTATTTCAAGTAACTTGATTAATGTAATATATTTTAGCAAAAGTATACTTATGCAATAATTATACATTTGAAACTAAACCGTACACGAAATCACCAAGTATAATTAGTTTAATTAAATGTTCATATTAAATTAATTTAATTTAACGCCATTATCTTGATGTAGCACTTTGAAACATGTTTATATGCAGGGCTGGTCTCTATATTATACTATGTATTTACATTAAATATTAATCATCCTGTAATTTCTAAATTGCAGGATAAAAATCCAAAATTATGAATAATGTTTACAACACTAAAAAGCTGAAAGTATTCTAATTATTCAAAGTACTTAGATTTTGTCTTTTTCATTTGTGTCGAATGATTTTTGACAACACTATTTGTGAATTTCGTAACTTCTCATACATATATAGCATTTGTAACATATAAATTCTTTAGTTCTTCCCTTGGTTTCGGAGTGCAGGAGGGGTGGCCACTCCTCGATAATTATCGAGAGCGATAATTCAATTCCTTCTTCCTCGCGATTTATCCCTTTTCTCGTCTCCTCCACCTCCACGAGGCGTCGAATAATAAAAAGTTTGTGCCCTCGGCGCGGAAAGGTGGCTTAATTGTTCCTGGCGGCGGAAACACTCGCCGGGTGAAGGCTCCAGTGCTGCCGTTGCTGCTGGGCCGCGTTTATTAATTGCCGCCCACGCGAATCCCGGGGCTCGCGGGCTATTTTAGTTCGAATACTTATTATTGTCCGCGAACACTTCCTAAGAGATTGGCGCGCGCTTGCTCGCGTTCGTTCCTTCTTTCTTTCTTTGCCTCTACCTTGCCGTTCTTTTTTCGCGCCTTTCTCTCCAATATTTTTTTCTCTCTCTCTCTCTCTCTGTACCTTAGCAAGATCTTCAAATGAACTAATTGCTTTGAGCCCTGCCAAGGCGTGAGGATTATGGAGTTCTTCTGATAAAACTTGGATCTTCGCTGTGTATTTTTGCAAAAGAGCGAGATTATTTGTTTTTCGATCTTTATATTTGTCGATGTAAAGTACGGAGCGAGTTTATTAAATTAAATGCTTTTGTGCTGTTTTTAATTTGTTAATATTATTATTATTATTATTACTATTTATTCCAGATATTATTAAATTAAAAAAGATTTATGCAAACAACTAATGAATGTCTTCTATTGCTCGCACGATAGATGCAGAAATGATTGCCTACTCGCAGGCCTTTATTGCAAACCGAGAAAACAAAAAACATCGATGTCCTTTGGTTATGAAACTTTATTACCTCTCCGCTCGTGCTCGCAGGAACGTTTATAGTCCTTAAGTTCCATTCGCCGTCGCTCCCCTGCAGCCATAAATCCAAGTTTTGAGTACATAAATTATAGAACAATCAGGCTAATAAAAGAGGCACGCGTTTGTGCTCGCACTCCCACGCGGATAAAAGGTACGAGACCTGTATTCATATAGGACTAGCTTGGTGAGAGTGCCGCGAGACCAAGGAAAAGGGCGTTTCCCAGCTTACACTAGGAGGTAGACGCAAGGACTGTAAAATAGACTCTGGCTGTCTCTCTCTCTCTCTCTCCTCCACTCTCAGTCCTCCTGCCCTCCCGAATGCTAAAATGCGTCGGACGTAGCCTCGCGAAGCCTTCCTTTCCATTCCTAATCTCCTCTCGAGACAATCGCCCCGCCGTGATAATTTAATCCCAGAAGTTACGGAATGAAAAGTTTCCTGCTGAGCGGTAGCGAGCGCGCGCTAGCTCGGCGACAGCAGCCCAGTTTCTCTCTCTCTCTCCTCTCTCCTTGGCCGTCTCTTCCTCTTCTTCCTCTTCTAAATACACGAGCACTTCCTCTTGCCTCGTTTTCCCCCGGAAGCCAAACGAAAGGAATTCCGCGCAGTCGTCCATCCGCCTCGTTCGTTCTTCTCTCTCAGTAGAGAAAGAGAACGAGAGAGTCGATTAATAAATTCGTCCGCGTGCGCGAGCACGAGCAGGCGCAGCAAGAGCTACTTCGCGCACTAGTATCCTTCTCTACAAATATTAGAATTGCTAATTTCTCGTAAACACAATGCGCTCCGCTTCACTTGATTCGTCTCAGGCGTTGCGCACAGGCATTACAGGACGGAGTTGAGAGTAGCGTACGTTTTCAGCATTTGTTCGGCCAGACGCGCCCGGCAAAGGGATAGGAAAAGAGAGCCGCAATTAATCAAGAGACATTCGCCGGTGAATCTTCGACAGCTCCGGATCTCGCTCTCTCTCTCACTCTTTCCCTCTCTTTCCCTTTCAACTTCCGAGTTCGAGTTCGTTCGTGAAACGAGGCATAAACAAGTCGCGTGCGAAAGAAGTGAGGGCTAATTACTCGCTCAGGATCCCTTCTGCGTCTGTCTCGTCTGTCGACTACCTTCAAGCTTTCGTCCTGAGTTTAATTAATATTTACACGGATTCCGGGACGTTCTCTCTATCTCTCTCTCTCTCTTTCTCCCTGTTTCTCTTCCGTGCGCTCTTTCTCCGTCTGCTAGCAGTCTGCTCTCCCGGGCTCTCATGTATATGCGATGATGATCGAAGAGTCGTCGAGGATCTGACTCTTAGATTTGACTCTTTTCTCTCTTTCTCTGTCTCTCTTCGCGCTAGTGCAACCCCCATCTCAGGCTTTGACTAAGAAACGGAGAGAGAGAGAGAGAGAGTAGGAGTGAACAAAAATCCCTGCCAATCGAGGCGCCGAATGCAGTATTTAAGGTATCAAGTCGAGGAGTCGGGTTATATGGGATTTGGGAGGATCAGCGAAGTGCTGATCGGCGCGGAGTGCCGCTTCTTCTTTTTTCTCTTCTATCGCTCCTTTGTCTTTCTATTTCTCTTCTTTTCCGACGATTCCATTAGCTTGTTTCGTGAAAAGCGGAATTCGCCGATCGACGTAAGAAGTTCTGTTCCCACACCCTTTTTCCGCGCGATCGATGGTTGCAATGTGGTCTTGCAGTTTCGGAAATGTCATTGGACCTTCCTTTGGAATCGTATTAAATGTGATGGTAAATATAGGATAGCTAGTTTAATCGTCAATTTGTGTAAATGCTTTTGAACGAGGTCACGCAATTGGTATGATGGAAGACGTTCATTAATTAATTCTATAATCCTTTTATTATTCCAAAGCACTATCAATTCGAATTTCACTGCTTGTTTTATTAATAATTTAGCTAAATGTGCAAATGAATTCGTAGTATGACAGCTATCAAACGATAATACGATGATATAATTATTACCGACTATAAAAGAAGCTTATTCAATTTAATTGACTAAATTGACGATCACTCGTTGACGAGCTGAATAGCCGGGTAAATTATTATCTTTATAAATGAGTTGAAAATTATTCAATAACGAAATGAACATTGACTGAAACACAACGACTTACTTTATCTCTAATATTCTGTTGGCTGATTTAACGTGTAAAGTTACATCGTCAGAGCACAGAGTGAAGGCATTAAAACGCACGAACATCAAAGGAAAATTATCCGACGCGCAAATTCCGCCCTAACGCACTTAAACTTTTTCGAGATAATCACGCGATTATGCAAGACAAACAAGCCTTAAGATTTACGAAAATTAACTTAGCTTCTCTCTTTCTCTCTCTCTCTACTTTCCTCTTTTTCTCACAAAGAAAATATCCCGAGAGCGACAAGCGGGAGCGCAAAAAAGGCAAGATCTACAGAGGTAGAGAGAACAAAACAAAATACAAAGAGGCGGGGCGCGGCCTGGAGCAGTGCTTAAAATCCGCGTGGCACGTAACCGGCAATCAAGAAGTAGCCCAAGCATCGGTTAAGTAGTTAGGGCCCATTTTTAGTCGGACGATCGCCAGCATCGCCGCGAGCGATGGCACGACGAGGCAAACGATGCTAGCTGGCGCGGTAGCGTGGCGCTCCTGGTCGTTTGAAGTCCTTGATTATATCCTTGGTATAATTAGGAGCTACGACGACGACGACGACGCCGCTGCCACTGCCTCCTACGACGACGATGGCAGTGGTAGCAGCGAACGAGCGAGCGAGGTAACCGAGGGAGGATTAAGTTTTCAGCTATCCGGGACCGCGCGAGCGTATAAGATCGGCTTTAGGTGACGCTCTCTCTCTCTCTCTCCTGCTGGGATAATTAACACGAGAGCGAGCGAGTGAGCCGCGAGCCTCTAATCAGACGTACCTTCTGATTGGCTGCACGACGACGACGACGTCAGGCGTTTCTGCAAACACGGGCCCCTAATTTGGACGTGTCGGGGATCGCTGATACAACTCGCGCGCGCTAATCATTATGGATATGGAGCAACTTTATCGCCACGGTGCTATAGGGACGACGCGCCGGTGGTATATATGTATTCCGAGGAGCGACGAGCTACGGGTACATGGCCCGACGCTAGTACGCATCTACACGCTGAGGGTGGATACGAGCCATGGCTCTCTCTCTCTCTCTCTCTGTACCTATACATGCGTACACGAGTGCCCATCCCCTTCGCCGCATTCGGATTACGCGGCAGACCGAGGCGACAATCAGTAGTGAATTATTATTCCGATGCCGAATCTCTCCTACTGTCTGTCTTGGATGCTTACGAGAAAGATGGCTTTTTGGTAGGGTGAAGTTGAGGCGCGAAACGATTGATGGGTATTATTAATGATGGCAGCTGAATCTGGTTTTGCAACAGTTTGGAGTGCTTCGATTTCATTATGAGTATAGGATTACGATTATGATGGAATTGAATTACTCTATGTTGTCAAAAGTTTCAATTCGCTTCGATGGGGCTTTACTGCTAATTCGTTCATTAATATTCTGTGATTAACACGGGATTACTGAATGTAATTTATATGCAATATTTTAATTACGACGTTAATTGTGCGTTGTAAAATAGCTGTACATAAAGTGAGACTTTTTGATTCAGTAATGATAATGATATCTTACGAGCTTTATGATTTATTATGCTATTCGTAAGATTCATTCGTAATGATAAACTATAATTTATCTTAATTTACCAGGAATGCTTTGTTATCTATTGAAATTTAGGTGAATTTACATTCAACAAATTTATATATATATATATATATATATATTTTGATTATTCAAACCGAAATGACATCAGACAAACCACCCAGACGGACTTGCGTGATGCGTTCGATATTATATGCTGACGTCACGCCGGTCAAACAAAACTTTCGGGGGATGTACTCTAACGAGTGTTCGCGTCATCGTACAAGCACCGCATGAATTTTCAACGGTACATCAGTCTGCGCACGCTCATATCCATCCTTCGGTTTACATTGAGCTTGCCATAAAAATGTATTGTGATGCTGAACCGACTGGGGGGCTAAAGCTTTCGGTCTATATTCAGAAATTAAACTGCTTCATGATGTACTTTCCGAGCGTCGGCTCCTACACTCTCTATCTTTCTTCTCTCTCCCCTCTCTTTTGAGATCAGCTGACAAAAGAGCTAGAGAAGCGCGAGAGTTGTCAAAAGTTTATGTTTCGTGCGGACATGAAATTCTCGCCGTCGTCGCATAAACTCCGCGGAAAGGATGTGCGCGTTATTGCCGAGTACACTAGCCTCCGTTGTAACCGTCGTCTTCTCTATCTTCTCATTCTCTCTCTCTCTCTCTCTCTTTCTTCTCTCTGCGGCGGTGATCGAGCGCAAACAATATTGCAGGAGCGTCGCGGTGCGAAGACGAATGAGAAATCGATTGCGGAACGCGCGCGAGCAGGGCGATTCGCATTAAGGGAGCTAGCATTTGGCAATCCTCCCGCTCGTTCGCCAACTTGCGAGATGAGAATCGTGAGTAGACTCCAGACCAGGATCATCGATGCAAGGAACATCCACTCGTTCCCTCTCTCTCTCTCTCTTTCTCTTGGTTGCTCGCTTCGGCGCCAATTTTCCACGCGCGCCTTTCCCCCTGACATGCGCGCCGTTTCTCTCTCTCTCTCTCTCTTTCATGCTCGATCTGAATTATTATTGTAATTAGAAACTCGTCACCTGGGTAATTCACAACGATTTGCACACAGCTTGCAGAAGAGAATGGCCGGCTTTCCTTCTGGCATAGGTCGTGCTTTATTCACTCGTTTCGTAAGAATGAGATTTCGCTGATGGGGCGTTGAAAATAGCGAGATGCAAATATTTTGTAACAATGATTTTCAATTCATCCACTTCAGCGTTACTATATAATTCGAAGTAAATAATTGCCAATAAGCTTGACATTCAACAGTTAGAATTGGTTCGTCCCTTCGGATTCCACCTTTATTCCTATTCTCGTCCTGCATCTAAATATGCATTCGTTACACGAGCCGTCGGGTATAAAATGACAACATTAGCGAGTCTGACGCAAGGTTTCTCGCATCGACGCGTCACCAGTGCACCATAGCCCGTTGTTTGTTTTCCCCATGTGTTTCCGCCGCGGATATTGATAGGAGCGGACGTGATTAGACTAGACGGATTCTCCCTTCTCTTACTCCTACATTCTCTCTCTCTCTCTCTTTTTCTCTCACCGTCGCTAGGGCGCATTATTACAATCTCATTTAAATTACAGCATTGGCACTGTCGCCAATTCGACGGAACCGAACGTGACCTGACTTGACGGAAGTACAATGAATGGCTCGCAACGGCGTATATAGTGTACCTCCAATGATGTGTACACTACTAGTCGTCCCTGTCATGCGTTCTCTCAGAGTTTTTAATAAAGATTCATTCTCGAGATTATTTCTACGGACTTGTCGTTGTTAATAAACACACAAGAATCTCATGATTTCCGTATTTAATTTCCCGTAGATAGGATTTATTAACATTCTAAATTTTCAAATTAAATCACCTATAAATATAACGGCGAATACAATAGATAGATATTAACTAGTTGGATTTTTCAAACTTTTATTACTCATTATGCTCAACAAAGTTTATTTGTAATTTTTACCATTCTATTTATAAGCAAAGACATTAATTATATTCAAATATATAATAGCCCAACTTTTACCATAAATACTATATAAGCGCACTAACCATAAATTTTCTCTTTTTTGTTGCAGGTAAATAAACGTCCCACTTTTTTGGTGCGCTCCACGTTTTCCGCCTCTCGTTTTTTTTTCATTCCCGCGGCCGAAGCACCAAAGTTACCCGGTAAGTCGCGACAAACTTTTCTGATCGAAAAAGCACAGGAGCGCAGGCTATATATGCCGTGGCTGCTGCTGCTGCTGTGTGCTGGAAGCCCTGATAAAATAAACGGATGTATTAAGCCCTGGGCTGGAGAGTTGATAAAATTTTTTAGCAGAGAAGCGCGCGCTCGCCCGTTTAGTCACATCGACTCCACGGCGCTCATAAATTTTAACACCGAGCAGTGAGCGAGCGAATACATTCGCTTCAGCACTTTCCCTGTCTCTCTCTCTCTCTCTCTCTCTCGCTCTTTCCCCTTCTCTTTCCCACTCTCTCGCTCACTACTCTCCACCAACAAGTGCCTTTAATCAACGTGGAAGAGAGCCATTCAGCGACTCTCGCGTTTTTACACCCGACCCGTTGTGCCGTTTTAATTAGCTCTATTTCAGGCAGCAGCAGCGGTGATCGCGCACACGTGCGCGTGCGCCAGTAACCGAGCAGTACAAAACACCTCTTTAATGAATTAAATCGTTTTTGCACGTCGGCAGCGGCGGCGGCGCGGTCGACATTTTTTCTCCGCATGGGTGGCAGCAGCAAATGCTCCGCTAAATTAAACGTCTTCAACGTCAACGGCTACTGCTTGATGTCACCATTATGAGCTGTCTTACTTTGAGTGGAGGTTTATTAACTCATTTATATCTCTTATATGTTTTAATATTCTATCGAGGATTCATCAAACTGAGCATACAGGGTATTATATATATATATATATATATATATAATCAGAAGTACGAGTTAACTTACTCGAAATAATTTTCCAAATTCGCGTAAACTAACAGAATTTATCTAACCCATTACGAAAATAATTCAGCCGCTCAGTGTATTTGTGAACGCAATATATTTTCACCGCAGGCTTGTTATGTCGTTCTCCACACGAGCATTAATTCGATCAAGCAATTCGCCGGCCGCTCGGTTATTTTGGCAATCTCGCTGTCATAATACTTCATTAATCCCGGCGGTTCGCTCTTCTAACTTTCCTCTCTTTCTCTTCCCGAAATAAAAATAAGCGGTGACCACATCTAAAATATCTTTATTAAATCATTTGCTCGGCGACAAACCACACGCGTTATAACCCCTCTCCGCTTCCTGTTTCCAACGCACGTATCTCTCTCTCTCTCCTTCTCCCTTCTATACGTATCCCTCATCCCTGCCGGTGGTTAATTAAAGTAGCTCGAGCGAGAGCGAGAGAAAAATAGAAGGGTTCTAGAAGACGCAAGAGGGATTACGCCAAGTCGTACGGGCGCAGCGAAAGCAATTTCTTTGCGACAGTTTAGAGAGCCGCGCGCGCTGTGGCAGAGCGAGCTCTAGCTAGCGATCCTGTGTAGCCCCTATAGCACGGGACTTTGGAATTCCGATGGCGGCGGGCCGGGCGATAAAGAAAAGCTTCCCGCTCGCGCGCTTCAGGCCAGTCGGGGGGCTACAACGCCACTTGGAACGCGTTCAAAAACGCTTGATGGAGCCCGGCAGCTGAGCTTCTACAGCGGGCACGGGCTTATATATTCCGCGCGCCGTTCCCGCGAATCGACTCATTGTAGATACGTCGCAGCTCTCTATGCTATATAACATGCGCTGCACCGGCTGACAGACGGACGGACGGCGGGTGTATGGAGAGACCGACAGGGGGGAGAAGGAAATTTCGCGCGGGAATACTATTTTAAAATATCCCCGAGAGAGAGGGGAGAGCTGCTTGGGTGTAGGACGATTGGATTCAACTTGGCTCGGCTGAACGGACAAGGGGAGATACGCGCGCTGCATTACGGCTAAGAGTGAATTCGTGTAGGATTGTTTTTTGCCTTTCAAGCGAGACGCGTATATATATAAGCGTAAACAGGGATTATCTTCGAGCGTCGACGCAGACTCAGTCCCTACGCTCGATTAAGTAAGAAGAAAACTCGCTTCCAGATTTACCGATTATAAATGATAATAATAGAGCAAAAACGTATTTGTTGGCTTTTATCGAATGATATTTACGCTTTACATCATTTTCTTTATTTCGAATTTTCTTATATCAAGTTAAAAATAGCAATTGGAATTGTATTTTGTGATTATTTAAAAATTATACAGAACATGCGCAACTGTTACCATTGTAACTAATATAGTGATAATAATCGAACAATTATTTTTACATCGTGAAAATTGCGCACAATTATCTTTTGCAATCATTCAAAGATCGCACACCGAGTAAACTAACCGCCTCGCCGTTTCTCTTCATGTTTCACAAATTGGAACAAACGAACGAACAGCGAGCATCGTTCAGCCCTGGCGTTCGCACGACCATCCCCCGCTCGCGACTCACCCCGACCTTACGACACGCACATAATAATCAGTCAATTATCCTCGCGGTAGCGGAAAAAGCAGCAAAAGCAAAACTACACGCCGAGCGGTTGACTCACGCGCGCTCGCGCATGACTCACACCTATAATATACAGTGTAATTTGCCAATTAGCGAACTCGGGCAATAATCAGATAGCGCAGACGATGGAGAAATCGATCGCTGCCTCGCTTACTCCATTGAGTCACTTTGTATGTGTGTGTCTGCGTATACGTGGCGCAGAAGGGCTGCGTTTTCCAGGAAGCCACGTAGTTCCCTCCCTGGACAAACACACGCGCACGCTTGTAGATTAGAGAAGGAGAGGGACTGCGGCGTTATGGCCCGAGAGAAATATAAAGGGGAGCTTTCGCATGACGAGAGAGAGAGAGTGAGATAGAGAGGACGTCACGGGAAATGACAAGCGCGCCGGACAATGCAAGACGCGGCTGAATTTCCGGCGTGTGTGTATGCTACGTCGTCGCCGCGGGGGCGAGTCAACCTTGCTTAACTCCTGTCAAGTTTCGAGCGCGCGCGGTGGCAGCTCGGCATTTAAGCGCTTTAATGTTAATGCGCCGAGCGCCGGTAGTGCAAAGAGGGAGAGGAGCTCGCTGCTCCGCGGGGATCTAGTGGCGTTTTTGTCCTCAATTTTGCCTTTAATGAAGATACAGCCGTTTGAATTGAGGCCGGGGTCAAGTCGTTCCATTCAAATATAATGTTTATACAGTAAACTCCGAAATTTGCCTTTAAAAAATTAATAAAAGATATTTATACTAATTTTTTCTTTCATCAACCTCAGCGGTTCATTGAATCGAAGTTCATTGCCGTTCGTTCCCAAGGGGCAGATTTAAATAGGCAAAAGAAATTTCGTATTACCCTCTTGTGATTTTAATTTTCAAAGCTATTCAAAGTAAAAAAACGAAGCTTATTCTCCCTTCGCTCACACAGTCGCAAGCATTAACAATACGCTCCAGGAGCGACTTATCGCCGCTACTCATCTCCTGCGACTTTTCCATCGTCGTCGTTCCCTTTTTCAACATTCCGCTCTTTATCAGAACATAATTACCCTCAAAGCCGAGGTCGCCACCAGCAGTAGCGACGATTTGGATCTCATTCCGTGCAACCTTGCTAGCGAGCTTCCGACTGCAGCAGCAGCAGCAGCCGCGTGCGATAATCCTTCGTCTTAAAACTTCCGTGGAAGAATCCGAGGAATAAGGTGATAAGGAGCAGCCCTTCCCTTCTTCGCCCGGCCATGCGATAAGGCGATTCCCGCTGCGACCGCGCCATCGTGCTAAAGTAATTCCCAGAATCGGCCAGGAGCCGACGACGAGGCAGAAACGCTGATTTGCTTAATTGCTTTTTAAAACGCGACTTTGAGACAGCGATTAACTTATTATCGCCGGCTCCGCGCGACAGCTTGCAAGAGCTCGGGGCTGCTGCCGACGCTGATGTGTCCGTTTAACGTTTAGTCAGCCGTATAATGTACCTTTTGCCAGTCGTAAATCGCTGTATATTAACGGATGAGATTATAGTTACATAATTTACTTTTTTTAATAAACATGTTAATATTATTTTTGATATTCTACGTAAAAATCCATTAAAAATATTAGTGTTCAATTTTTTTTTCAAAGAACATAATGCTGTAGAAAATACAAGAGTAAATCTGTAAAGAAAAAACCGAGAAGGGTAAAGAGTCTCAGTTTCTCAGGATATGACATGAAAATCGCGTTTTAATAAATGTTAATTCACAGTGAGGGTGCAGGCAGGAGCGCGCGGTTATAAAAAGAATCCGGCTTTCAAGAGTGATAATATAATACAAACCTCATGATTTATGGATTGTTTGTACAGTTTAAATGCTTTCGCCGATGCAAGCTACTGCCGCCGCCACCGCGCGTCGTAATGTAATCTCCTGGGGCTCTTCAAGCGCGAAGGCGAAAAACGTGCGGCACGGCGTGAAAGAAACTGGGAGCACGAGGAAAAGAAGAAAGTATATATACAGAAAGTAAAGGGAATCGCCCTCAGAGATATTCACTTAATGAATCCGGAAAGGCCCAATCTCATCACCGGCAAACGAATGCACGAGGCGCAATTATTAATAAAGAAGAGTGGCGTCGGCGGTCTGCAAAGAAGAGGGGCGGGGGGCGGGGGGAAGGAAAGCGAATTCGCGCGAGTTTGCAAGTTCGAGGGAAGAAGTAGTAGCGGTAGTGGGCGGACGAGGGTGATTTCCGTGGACGGGCGACGGAAAGTTATGCGAGCAGGTAACTTTTGATCTGAAAAGTGCTGGCAGGTTGGCAGTGTGGCGGAGGACGAGGCGAAGGCGCGAGAGGGAGAGAAGGGATAGCGTACAGCGGCCGTGGACTTGAATGGAGAAGTGCCTCGAGGGCTGTCGGATGCATTTTTCATGTCCCGCTCGCGCGCTGCCTCGGCCGCTTTGTGCGTCTGTGTGTAGATGTGTGTGTGTCGAAAAGGAGCGTATCGGACCGTTGGTATCGGGCTTTATACACTTATAGACGAACCCACGGGCGAAACCAGCACGTCTTTAACCCTTGAAATGGAGCGAGAATTGTAACGGACTATATTCAAACGACGTAATTTCGTCCTTATGCCAGGAACTTTCGGTCCTGAACGACGGATCGTTCAAGCTTTTGTCTCTCCTCCTTCTTCTTCGCCTCTCTTTTCTTCGATCTATCCTCAAAGCTTCTTCTACACTAGCGCGAGGGCTTCGAAGGAATATATTATTCCTGATAACTTTTCCATGCGCGAGCGCCAGCGCACGAGTGGAGGCGAGAGATTTCGCGCGCTCACGCTCCCGAGAAGTTGCGGCTGCGCGTAATCTTTTTCGCGAGTTTCATGCGCGGCTGCACGAGTCTTGAAGTGAGGGAGAGGGGCGCACACAGGAGTGTATACGTGCGCGTCGGGCGTATATAATGCATGCATGCATGAGTGCGAGAGCTTCTCTCCACTTTATAAAGCAATGATAAGCTTTGTCGTCGTCGGTGGCGTCGACGACGACGACGACGGTCGATGCCGGAGGTTTGTGGTGGGGGAGAGAGGAGAGGAAAAAAGAGAGAAAAAGCTAACGAAACTCGAGTGCGCGCTTGAACCGTGCAGTATGTGAGAGAGGGAGAGTGGAAGGTGAAATGTAAGCATTTCTCCGGAAAAATGATGGAATTATTGGAGGAGGTAGGAAAAATGCGGAAAGTCGGTTTGTATCAGTTGCGAGAGGAACGTGTTTGCTAGGACGTAACTAAATGGGAGGCTTTAAAAATTCAATAAAGCGCTAGTAGTAGTAGGCTTTTGAAGTCAAGTTTATTAATGTACAATTTAAGTAACGGTGAATGAAAAGGAATATATTTCTAGAGTAGATGAAATGAATATGGATGTAGTTCTTTTTTACTCTTGAATTCATTTCTTATTACTTAAAACTAGAAGAATTTCGTTCGTCATCAATAATGTTATAAATGTTATTTGGATTGATAAAAACAACTCTAAATATATTTGCTTTTATTTACGTGCATACAAGTTCATTAAAATTCTTCACATTATTTCTCCTCGCATGAATGTATACTCATTTTTGAAATGCAAGATTGAAAATATAAATAAAATAGAATGCGACATTCACGCAATAAAAAATTGTGCATTTTGCGTAGTGATCGACATAAAAATTATAAAAATCTTTAGAATATAACACACATATTCCATTATTCAACCACCAATTGGGTTATTCAAATTGCAAACAACATACCTATTCAAAAGATACTTGACTTTCAACTACATACGTGAAACGTGGAAAGAGAAGGCAGAGATAAAGGAGTTAAGTGCGGGCAGAGGTAAATGCATATTACTTGAATCCGGGCAACATTTGAGACGACGAACGTTGGCGCGGTAACACTTCCATGAGAGAATTAAGGATTAGCGGTTTGTATTCGACGATACAGAACTTAGTTTAGCGCGGAGGGGCTAAACTCGTCTATCTCTCTCTCTGCTCTTGCTTACTCACTCTCTTTATGTCATGTGTGACGAAACTCTCCGGGAGTAAGAGAGATGAGGATTATGTTTGTGCGTGGGTGCGCGTTGTCACCGCGTCGTGTTACACATCTCGCGCACTTCGTGAAATGCGCCGATGATGTTATTTTGGTTTCATCGGCTTTACTCGCAGAGTACTGGTATACATCTGTGTGAATTTCACTCCTAGTGCACTGTACATGTTTTCGCCCTGAATTTTTCTTTTATCGAAACAGTAATGTAGGATATAAACTATTTCATTTATAAAAGAGTTTTTTTTAACATGTTTCATAAAAATTTATCGTAAACCTGGGTAAATCTTATATTTGTATATGAAAATTTGTAAAAATATATTATATTGTATTAGTATTAATGGCAGATTATCGAATATTATCCTTTTACGCGTATAATTATAAAGCTATAATATAATTAAATTTATCCGTAATTAATATCATTACAAGCCGCTGCGTCCTCTTTTGTCACGAGCGACGATCGATCAACCGCGCTCCCGAGAACCAATTTCTCATGCGTCACCGAAAACTAATAACCATGAAGGCACTTTAGGCTCTGCGGCCAAAGTTGCCAACTATACGCCACGTTATACCCGATAAAAATACACGCATTGAATACAAGTGCAGATTTCTCCACGTAGTGATGCCGAGAAAGAAACACAAATGCATCACGTTCGTGTATGTGTGTGTGTGTGTATACATGTTCCGTCGGCAGCTCGCGATCAGTCACGAAATATACAACGACGAAGCTGTGTCGTGCGTATACAATCCATTAAGGGAAAAAATTAATGACAGCAGGCGGACTCTAATGGAATTCAGCTCGTCCCCCCTACACCACGCCGCAGAGAGACAACCTTAATGATTCCGAAAACAGCACGCGTACACACCAAGTCACGATTCTCCTTCCTCCCTGAATCTTACGGCTTTAACGGATTTTGTATAATATCGAGCAGCCCTTCTTCGACGTTATAAGTCTCAGATACGAGGAAGACGAAGAAGAAGTAGAAGGGGGCGCGTAATGTTGGGACACGCGCGAGCGAAGATACGAGCGAAAGATTGGGAGTCGCGCCAAGAGCAGAGCGGGTTAGGCAAAATGAAAGAAAAAAGCGAAAGGTTGCACGCGCGCAAGAAAATCGGGCCTCCGCAAAAACGGGGGCGGAGAGGTAGGTACAGGGTGGGAAGAAAAAAAATACAAAAAAGAGACAGACTGCGAGAGAATCGGACGGAGGTGGAAAAAAGTAAGGCTGCTGCAAAGGTATAGAGAGAAAAACGCGGCTCGAAAGGATGCAGGGGTCGCATGTGCCTGCTTTAGCTTTCGGCACGCGTATCCTCTCCTCTTTCTCCTTAACCTTTGCTGCCTCGTTCGCGTTTTTTAACGCAAAATCTTTCGCCGCCACCTTTCCCAGCGGCTACGAGGAAACGACAACGCGGCCCTTTTTCACCCCCCCCCCCTCCCCCATACCTCGCTCCCACTCTGTGCGCACGCGTGCACTCTCGCGGCAGCCGCGAATACAAATCGAATTGGCCGGTCAGGGAAATTTTCGACACTGCCGATCGACGAGGGAGTAGCTGAACTCGTTTCTCCCTGACGGATTTCGTGAGCGTACGTGACCAGCGCGGACGAGCATCGTGCTGCGGCGGCCTTTCGGATAAAATCATTCGATTCGACCCCCCGTCGATCTCTCGCTTGCCTCGTCGTCCGTTTATTTTCGTCAATTTAAGGTCCTCTAGTTATTAGCTTTTTCGCGTGTATAAAAGTTCGCTTTAATACGAGAGACACCTGCTGTTGTAACGTTTTTCTACGTATAAAGTGTTTTAGTTATTAATACAACGTTAAGTTTTACTTTTTTATGCTTTATTTCGTACTTTTTAAAGGATTGCTTTTTGGAAAATACGAATTGATTTTAAAAAGCGCTATATATTTAAATGAAATTAGTTAACACGCGTCAGTCCCGCTCGTAATTGAAACAATTATAGTGCGTGCCCTTCAGCCGGAATTAAAAATTGTCCCGAATAATGCATAGGTAAGCTTCGGCTTTATATGCAAAGCAAATTGAATCGTATTGTAGAAAATTAAAAATGATTAATTCTCGATCAGAGTTATATCATAAAGCTTCAGTTTGACGAGAGGTTAAGCCCTTTTGTACTTTATGATTTCGAGTTACTCGTCGCGAAAGTTTAAATTGCCAATTATAAACAAAATAAAGAGCAATCGTCGATAGACTTTTGCGAGTATTATCTCGACCGATGGGAAAATAATTGAGAGCAATTTAAACAATTTTTTCCATGATTAATCACTCGTGCAATTTTGTGTTTTCATAAAAAAAAAAAAAAATAAAACGAGTCATCCCATATTTATCTTCCTAGCGAATTTTCACCATAGATTCGCGCGAAACCAGTCATTGTCTTCTAAAGACAATTACAGTCTCGTTTCTCTTTTTACGCCGTTTCCAAACACACGAGCGCGCGTGCAGCCCCCCCAACGACAAGGCCGGGGTAAATCGATCGGTAACTAATCAGAATGCAGCTGAAGGGGTCCGAACTAATCGGTGTACGAAGGAGCGAGAAAGCTCACACACAATCAGCATCGACACGGGACAGAAAAAGAGCACCCCATTGGTAAAAACGATAGAGGACGGAACAAAAAGCCAAAGAGAAAGAGTGTGCTGGACAGAGAGTATAGAGAGAAAAATCAAGCTGCGAGGCTCATTGGCGATGCGTCTCGCGGCTCTCTATCTATGTTAATCACCGACGCGGCCGAAGTAAATCACGATCATTTCGCACAGGCGCCTCGGAGACTAGCACGCGCTTCGAGTGATATAACTCGTCGCTCCGCGTATATAGCGTGTGTGTGTGTATATATATATATATATATATCTGTCCCGGTGGGATAAAGCGCCCCTATAATTAATTACGCAATTATTTGGGGGGTATGCGAAAACCAAGAGAAAGTGAAAGGCCATCGGAGAGAAAATTCGTGTTTTTCGCGCAGTCTGCGAGGATTGCGTTGGGAATGTTTTTGCAAGTGGATTCAAGTAGGAATGGGAAAAGGATACCGAATCCGTTGGAACTAGGTCAGTTTTTTGGCGCGTGCAGTGCAAAAATAAAACGACTTTTCGTACAAAACTCGTATATTTTTATACTTTTTCCTTCGAGTAAGCCATTGATATAAAATGTACCATATAATTCATCTAATCTTTTACTTGTAAAATATATCAAGTTGTGCGCAAACTCTAATACCAAACAAAATTAAATGTGATTTCTATATTAAAAATCATCATTGCTTATAGTATTTTATACATGTGAATTTTCCTATTTAAAGCTGAACCACGCTCTTGAAAATTCCCGGTGACACTTTATTTTCAGCACTCGGTATCATCAGTCTACTGCTCTCTATCCTCTGAACTCCACTTCTATACAAAAGCGATAGAAAGAGAGCGCAAAAAGTACGAAGAGATGGGGGAAACAGTAGGGCAAACACGAGGAACGAGCGAGCGTGCGATGACATTGCTAAATTAGCAATGAAACTCGTTTACGGCGTCGTAATATTCCTGGCGACGTTCGCGGTTGTTAACGCGACGGCGCATTGATTGCACTAATTTGCAAGTGTGATTCCCCGTACGCACGCGCGCGCGCGTTCAGTCGTTCAATAAAGCGCCACGAGGGCGACGGGAGAGCGAGAGTTTATTTTTAGGCGCGTCATCTCGCCGAATGTTTATATTCGCGCCGGAGCTCGTTTATTAGATGTACGGGGAGAGCAGAGGGAAGGGGGATATAATCGTCGTCACGCAATCATTCGAGCGCCGGATTTACGATTTAATTGTATGTTTTGTTAGTGCTGTTGCACAGGCGCGATTTAAATAAATCCTTCATTGTACGGAAAATGGCGAGTTTTATTTGAAAAAATTGAGTAGCTGTGTGGGTAACGATAATGATGCTTAATCTGTATTAAATAGATTATAAAATCCTACGAGAGTTGCTAATAATATGAGAATTAGTAACTCAACATAAATTAGATATTTGTTGAACTTTAGTAATACAATAATAAATTCAGTATACAGGTATTATTTGAAATTTTTTTTATTGATATTATTGTTTTAATTCAATTAAAAGTTCATAATGAATTTCCATTCGTATTATTAAATGTAACAACAGTATATTTTTAATAAACACAGTTTGCTTGTTATTTCGCGAACAACGTAACTTTTATATATATTTTCGTTCTCATGAAAATCTGGCACAATAGATCTTCTATACCCGCTGCTATCAACGGCAGCCGATCAACAGCATCGACAAGGTGCCAACACCGACGCACTCCCGCCCTTTTTATTATCTCCCCGTCCAATAAGCCGTCGCCCGAAAGATAGAGAGAGAGAGGGAGAGAGAGACGAGCTCGAAATAGAGGAAGGGAGGAGTGAAGGCGGCAAGAAGGACGCAAGCCTCGATAGAGATAGTTACGGTCCAGGTGAACGCGCGCGTGTCGTCTTCGCGTCGTCCATTTCAACGAAGCTGCGCACGCGCTCTCGCAGCGAGCTTCTCCCGATGGCCTTAATTATCTGCCCGGCTCGTAAGAATTCCCTTCGGTAGGCCATCTTCGATCCCTCGCACGTAATTCCAGCGGAATGAGCCGCTGCTGCTACTCCCGCGGGATGTACACCACCGCTGCCTCGGCCCAGATGCGCGCGCGTCCAACGCATCGTCGTTGCCGCCATCGTCGTCGTCTCATACGTGAACCGACTAACTCGCCCGATTACCCGCCTCGAGCCTTGATTTTTCTCGTGTGTGTATATATATACTGCTGAGACGCCGAATTCGTTGAACGTCGAGAAAGAGAGTGAGAGAGGAGAACGACCGACGGAGGGCCGGCCGCTGCCCTCGCACACGCGCGTACAGATAGTTTCCGTTTCCGGTCAGGTAATCAGTATAGAGGCTCGGTGGTGGGAGGAAATAGATAAACAGCCGAGGGATCCAGAGATAAGGGTTGCGCACAGAGAGGGGCGAACGAGTTGGATATGCGCGTGCAAGGAGAAATCAGTGCCGTAATTTATACAGGAGACGGTATAAGGGGACCTTAGACTCGGCACGGGTACTGCTGCTGTTGCTGCTGATGCTTCGGGCGTGTTTGTTTTAAGGAAAGATTTGTCCCCCTTATTTGACAAATCCTGATTCAGTGGGTATTAATGGCAAAGTTACGTTGCGTATAAGAATAAAAATGCGTGTATTAATGAAAAGGAATTTAACAACGAGAAAAGGTTAAAGATAAAATAAAATTTTCTTCAACACTTTCGTATAATCTGACCGTAGAGACGGAAAAAGCACCTAGTCGACAGAATATAAAAAAGAGAAGGTAGGGTACTACTACGAGGCAGCAGGGAGACGAGACAGCGGTCGGGAATAAACTTAGCGTTAACCACTAACCATCTTCATGACGACTGGCATTCCAGCTCGAATTGGAAAGGAGACGATGCAGGGCGAAACAGTCAGACGAGCAAGAGAGGCAGAAGACGACGGGAGAAACGGGTGTAGGGAGCGATGGAAGAGGTGGAAGGAGGAATCGAAGGAGAGAGAGAGAGCACACGGGCGCCTCTTGGCATTTCTGATAGGGCCAGCGATGCGCGTCATGAATCTTTCATCGGTCGATCCTTCGATCCTAGCGAAATTTCCGAGGAGAAAGACGAATGTCCACGATTATCTGTCAGTGGAATGGCCTTTCCGCTACGAATCTCCCTCCCTCTCTCTCTCCTCTTCTTCTTTCTGGTTTTCTGGCTCTATATATACGTATACCTACGTACGCTCATAATGAGGAAAATGCATCGTCGCCTCCTTTTTTTTCCTTCTATTTTAGTTCGTTATACACCCGTCTTTATTTCGACGTCGATAATTTGAAAAAGTTCCCTTATCCCTGGCCGTTCCTGAATTTACTCCGGCATTGGCGGAACAAATAAGAATGATTATTCACGGCGATGAAGTTCGCGGAAATTTTCCTCGAAATTGAAATGGCAAACAGATGACTGCTCGTAAGTCACGTTCGAGTTACGTACGCTCGAGATGAGTTTATTCGTATTTAGTAAGATTCGTTAACCGCGCCGTGCCGCTGACAAATGTATGCGTTTAACGCAATATAATGGATCTGTTAACACGCATAATGGAATTACAGGTGAAACTATTGTTTGCCCGACTATTTAGCATAAATTTTGCCCGCTATTCAGAATAATCAAATTCAAGCGCAATATGCACTATATATACATTTGACATTTATATTAAATATAACTCGATTTACCCTGGCTTTCTTGAACTTAACTCATGATTCGCAAACAGAAATGATTTTAATCGTGTTTTCCTTGTACAACGATAAAGTTGAGAAAATAAATAATAAACTGCGAACGCAATGTCTGATACCCAGCGGCAACTGCTGATTTCAATCAGAATCATCTCAATGTTCTCATGAGCATTACATCAAAGTCAAACACAACGAAGATTTGACGTTCGCATTACGTCTGAATTACCGACATAAAAAAAGGTCTTTCTCCCTTTCTCGTGGGGTATATATCAAGAACGCCTATATATATATACGTGACATTCAGCATTCGTACGATCCAATGGGCTATATAACAGGGTACGCTTACGCCCTAAGTTATAACATATTATCGGGCTGTCCATCGCAGAACCGATCGTATAACGCGGCATCCTCTCCGCCTCCTTCTCCTTCCTCCCCTCGCTTAGACAATGCACAATCAAGCGCGGAGAGCCACTCGATGACGCCACTGAGCGAGCGCGCGTATAAACGGCTCGAATCATCTGTACGCGCGCTTGCTCACGGATACATGTGTGTACGTATGTGTACGTGTGTATATACATCTATTCTCGCATGCAAACAGAGCGATATATATATATATACATAGTGCTAAGTCGCCGTCGTTGCAGTATATAGGACCCGATCAATCCTCCTTCGCGGCGGCGGCAGCTAATCGCGTACGTCTCGGGAAGTTGCGTATGCGCTACCAGCCCCTACCTCCTACTCTGTGACGTCTACAAGATTGTCACTTGTCGCTCGTGAGTGTATGGGAGCTGGTCCGCCGCAAATAGGCGACGAGGCCTAATATCCAGGAGGGGTAGGTTGATACGCAAGAGAGCGAGAGAGAGTAGATATTCCTCTCCCTCCCCTGTGACGGGCCGTTTCCCAGCCAACTCCCTTGCTAGAATCCGATTCGAATTCGCAAGGGGCCCCGTACTGGAGTGTGAGAGAGTCAGAGGACGCGGACCATCCAGCATCTGCGGAGGGAGGGACAGAGGAGGTGGAGGAGGAGGAGGGATGGGGAGCAGAAGCCACGGCCCCAGGGCTCATCGTTCATTCATGGGGCATTTACTCGCCATTCCCGTAAAGCCGGCCTCCTCCTTCTCCTCCCGCGGCATCCTCTTTCTTCCGTGGAGGCGCCCAACGGCACTCTCTCACTCTCTCGTGCGCCGCGCGACATCGTTTTCTTGTCCTGCGCGAAATGGATCGGGATCGAGGCAGCCTGGCACATATAATATTCCCCGGGATTTTCATTCGGCGGTGCTGCTTGTGCGCCTGACCTCGGGATCAATCCGACGATATGGAGATTTTTGCCTCGAAGGCCGCGTGGATCAGTGCGACACGCCAAATACGCCGAGAAAGAAATTACCCGCACGTGATACGCTCGATCGCCACGCGTGGAAACGACGAGAAATACATTACTTTCGGGTTACAAATGAAGCGGATTCCAAAGCTCGCTCTCTCCTTCTCCGTCGCCTGCTGCATGAGAAATGCTCCGACGGTGTATACTGGCGATATCATTAGTGATGTGCGACGTGTGAGCGATAAGAAGATCGCGTGTTTCCCTATATATTTTCAAGAACGAGAGATGGGAAGACTCTCTTTTTCACCTCAACGCGAGAGGATAACTTCTCTTGGTTTTGCCCATCGTGTTGCTTCGAGGCGGTGGAGCAGCGCACTGGCAATGGTATATATATACGCCGGTGGAGTGGGAAGATAAATTTTAGTTACGGACGCCGAGAGTGGCTGGCTTTTGCGTGCGCTCTGGCTTCACCGAGAATAATTAGATGCTAACGGTCTAATGTCGTAATTTATACGGGCCGAATAAATAATGAAATGTGACTTTTGTAAATATGAAAATATAAGTTTATGATTAAGGTGAGAGAGAGAGAGAAGCTGAGACGCTCGCGTGCGTGTTTCGTCGTTTTACGGCTTATTTTATGCTTTGCTTTATTATGGTGTTTAGCTTTATCATAACGCGCCGCGCTGCGCTGTTTTTACTCCCCCCCCCCTCTCCGAGTAAAGTTATTGGTCCTAAAAATGATCGCGTGCAGTGTGCTTCGACGCTGAGTGAATTTCGTTGGCGAATTCGTTAACAAATGGTAATGATAAATTTACTGCTGGTATATTATAATCGACTGGTTATAATTATACCACAGCAGAAGAAATAAAGTTGAAATAAAGCTGAAAATGAATTGAATATATTTTTTTTTAAACCGCGTATAGCTTCGATATTCGATTACCAGCTAATCGACACCACGAGATATTCACCCTATTGAGGAGGTCGATTTCGCAAGGCAAACTGTGTAACGACGAGTAACAAGCGAAAGGCCGACAGCGTGCATGAGCACCGTTTAATATCGCAACGATCAAGCTTGTGCGCGTCGAACGATTTCGCTCGCTCTACACCGGGCATTATACAGGTGTTATTAGTAGCGGGGCGCACGCGTGGACTGTAATTTTATCGAATGGAGCTATGGTATATAGCACCGGCTCCAGGTGACGCGTATACACGCGCGCGCGCGTGCCCGTAATCGCGCGGCGCGAGACAGACAAGACACATACATACACACACACACGGGGGTGGGAGCTCGATTGCACGCGCGCGCACGTGATATAAACTCTGGCGATGGCGCGTACGGTGCGAGAAAGGCAGACGTAGAAGCAGCAGCAGCAGCAGCAGTTGCACAATTAAATCACGTTGCTGCTGTTACTACTATACTACAACGGCGGTAAGCAACAGCTCGCGCGCGCGTCGGTTCTTACTGTCTCGGAATGAATGGCGCTCGTCTGGCGGTTACACGCAGTTTACGGCGCGAGTCGCCGATATCCGTCTTGTCTTTGTTGACTCTCTGGCGCGCGGCGGAACTTCCTTAACTAAACGGACTGCTCAGCGTCGAGTTAACTCGGGCTTAAATCACGCCCGAGAGCGGGAACCTGCTGCCTGCCTGACTCGCGAGCTTTCTTTCTTCCTTCCGCGGCTTTCCTTCGTTTCGTCCTCTCCTTCACCCCCTTGCCTAGCTTTTTTCCGTCCCCTGGTTTCGAGGAAACTCGCGTAGCAGCGGCGGCGGCGGCAGTTTGTATTTATGCTCTCGCGCGACAAGTTCCGAAAGTCGTAGGTTTCGCCGTGGCCCCGAGAGCGGAAACTAGAAATTAGATTAGCAATGAGATACGGGTGGCGAAATAAGAGCGGCAGCAGCGCAGAGTCGCGCGACTGCTGCTGGCGCGAGTGCGCTGCTCGTTCGTTAAGTCACTCTCTCTCCTTCGCTCCATGGCAAGCGTGCTTTATGCACTTGCGCGTGAACGCGAGAGGTCGTCGTTTTTTATATGTAAACGTACTCGCTTGATATACTTTAAATGAGTTTAAAGAAGTATCGCTAGAAAACTATATGCAATTTTCGTGGAAATTATAATTTAATAATGAAGATTCGAGGAATTTTGACGCACAACGGTTTACCGAGATCAATGGTCTTGAATAACAGTTAGTCAACTTATTGACCGTCTGCTTATGTAATCGAAACAAAGGAAAGTTATGAAGGTGGAAATAGAAGGAACGCGCGTCGGTTGAATCTCGCTCTCTGCCTTGTAAAATGACGGAATTAACTGCCCGAGATAACAATAAAAAGTTTTTACGCGCATAGAGAGATCGTGCACGCTCTCGAGACAGTCAGGGAGCGAGTATAGCGCCAGTGCTGTAGTCTAAGTTTATGGGAAGCAATTTTATTGGCAATCCCGGTGAACCGTATGGCCCGTGCTCTTCACGGTACATTAAGAACGCAAGTTTCAGGTTCCAGTCCCCCCCCTCCTCCTCTCTCTTTTCCCACTCAGCTCGCACTCAGATGGCGGTACTTCGGAAATCGAAAATTACCTTTCGTGAATTCGGAAATGAGACGACGTCGTGTATAAGGATTTGCCCGGTTAAGCTGCACGACGCTGCTGCACTGCTGTAACGCGTGCGCGAGTCAGGTTTTACGGTGTGTTTGGGCATACTTATGCAAGGGTTGCTGCCTCGATTATTGCTGTAATAAGAGATAGAGATTGACCTAAAACAATTGTTCGCATTTGATTGTTTTCTTTCGTTGTTGGATTATTTACGCTACGTAAATTTATATAGGGATGAAGATCAGTATTTATATTTCATAAAAGCCAATCTCATACAATGAGCGTTACAGCTGATCGTAACTCTAGAAGCTGTGCGAGACCCTCAGTATAAATACCCAGCGAGGCATAAAACACGGACGCGCGTTTGCGCTGAATTTTTTACCGAAATAAAAATGCAGCTGTGAAGCCCATGGAATATTCCCTGCATGCAGGCAAGGAGCGAGGCTTTATGACTGGACTTGCACTTTTTCTACTCCTAAAACCTCGTTATTTTTTTCCACGAACTTTTATTTACCAATAATCGCTCTGGCACACCCACGTCTCTGCTCCATTCTTTCCGCGTAAAAGTCGAAATTTGCGCGTTAATTATCTCTGCGTCGCCGCACCACCACCACCACCACCACCACCACCAGTGCCCATTAAATTCTTTATCTTAGAATCGTAAACGTGTCAAAGGATTAGCTTCTGAGAAAAAATATTATTGAGCGCGCCACGTTGCCTTCCATTTTCGTCCTCCGCACCGGTTATTTTATCGTCGGGTACGCGTGTGTGTACACACATACAACATATGCGCCACCTTTACCGTAGTCGCGGAGGGGCCAGCCCAACCATAAAAGTGTATACGATGCAAATTATACCTTTGGCTTATATGCGTGCGGTGTGCAGGTCGAAGCGGTCGGGCGTCTCCCCCACGCGTATATGTGTGTATGTGAGTGCATTTGAGTGAACACGTTGAACGGGTATGTGTGTGTAGGACAGTTGGATGTTTGCCCGGAGCTAAGAAAAATTTCCTGCTTCGTTTTTAAAGTGCACATCAAAGCTTTTTGGGGAAGTTTCGCCGAAAAACGAGAGCTACGAGTCCTTCAACGTACATCCTCATCCTTCTTTTACCCCTTTGGCTCGAATCCGTCCACGTTTATACATTTGAGCTCTCGCTTTAATAAAAATCGTACACAAATAAAATAATTTTTTATAAGAAGAAAACGTCAATAGTTTTCAATCTTTTGACTTGTCTGAAATTTCTCTTCTATAAAATTTTCCTACTTATACCTAGTTTTAAAATGAACGGGCGTACAATTTTTCCGGTACATCGTTAAAAACATTTTTCTCTTAAACGGAGCGCTCGCAGGAATAATAAACATTTGCCTGCAGGGCACGCGCCATCCATTCCCGCGTGGCAAATGAAATATCTCCCCGTCGTCCGTCATTTCGGAATTTCGCATAAAATAGTCCCGGCGACATTTTCGCACGTTCGAGCCTGCTCTCTCTCTCTCTCGCGCGCGGTAAGAAGAAGACGAGGACGACGAAGCCGAGCGAAAAAAGTCTTCCCTTTCAGCAGCAACCAGAGGGGGAGGGAAGGCATCAGCCGTGGCAGTAAGTCCTCATTTTTTCTCGTTTCACCGCCGTCGTCGTCACCGCCCCCTTAATGAGACTCGCGCTATTGGAATGAAGTGAAGAGTAAGGGTCACGTGACACGATTTTACAATGACCCGACCCTCGACGCAGCCCCTCTTACTCTCCCTACAAGATCAGGCCATCGCTCTTCTTCTCCCTTATTTCCTTTTTTTCCCCCTCGCCCACAGTCCTCCTCCCGCACACGCGCGCGCACGTGTATGTGTGTGTGTGTAGGCAAAGTGCTACCGGCAGCAGTTTCCGCGCTAACAAACTGCTGCGGCTCGAAAGGGCCATCGGGTGGCGGGCAGTAGTATCGTAGTAGTAGTAGTAGTAGCAGCAGCAGCGGCAGCGCGCACTTTGTTATATGATTATTGCTTTAATGCGCGGGTGGACTCGCCCCCAAAGCAAACTCGCGACCGCACGCGTCTATCCTCGAGCAGCGAGAGCGACGTCCCCTTCCGGTGGCTTGTATTGCTGCTGCTGCTGCTGCTGCTTCTATCTTGCTCTACCGAGGAGGAGACTGGCCAACTCTATATACTCTGTGCGCCCGGCGTGCTCCGTTTGAACGTATATTGAGCTTCAATATTAGCTCAGTGGCATGGCAGCTTGTTTGCCTGCGTGAGAATCGTTCGCTGACTCGGTCCACTTCGGCGAACTTGTAATTAAGACATTATTAAAAAGTCACTTCTTTGCGTTTATGCGCGAAATGATAATGTAATTTATACCTCCGATTTTCCTTTTGTTGAATCCTCAAGGTCGTAAATAACGTTGCAGTAGAGAGAGAGAGAGAGAATTTTGAATTTAATAGAAATTAAAAGTAATACTTTTCCTTATACTTTCTGGAATTTAGATTATATAAATATATAATTAAGTATGGATAAAACGAAACTTTGGGAAACAATGCTGTGCGTTAAATTACACTGAGCGGATCTGTAAATTTTAATTTCTGGATTAGATTACAAGAGGCTTCTTTCGAGCAAAAGTCGGGCCGAATCGAAAAAGCCAACGAAGCCGCATAGTTTTCAGTCTCGCAATCTGTCTCTTTCTCTCCCGGGTCCTCGGGGTCGCCTTCCGGGCGTATATGCCACCCATACAGATATAGCGCGAAAAGTCCCCGGAACGAGACTTTGTAAATGAAGTATATAAGGGCAAAATCCGATACTCGCGCAGTTTATCCAACAGCCGGGGAGGGCTTCTGCCTTCCACTTCCTTCTCTCTGTCTCTTTCCCGTGAAATCAGTCGGCTATCTGCTCATCCATCGTCGTATTTCGAGAAGCGTGCGCGCGTTCGCCACAAACTTTCGAGGAAGCTTAGCGCTGTTATGGGTTCCCGCTCTTCCTCTCTCTCCTTCTCTCTGGGCTGTGTCGAAAGGTACGAGGAGAAGAGGACAAACGGAGGAGACGTAAATCGAGTGGGCGAACGTGCCGTTGGGAAGAAGAGGAAGAAGAAGGTGAGGTGAAACAGCGACTGAGAGAGAGAGAGAGAGCGAGAATAAAACAAAAAGGAAGCGGGAGAGGGAAAGGCGAGAAAATTGAGGGTAAAAAAAGGGACGAAAAAGAAAGAGTTTGCGGCCGCGGCTTGATGGGGCAGAAGTGGCGGCTAAACTCTTTTGCTGATGCATTAACCGCACCCGCGGCGGCAGCTCTACCCTTCCTTCCCTCACTTTTCTCACTCGGCTCACCACCCTCTACTTCCCCTTCCCCCCTTTCCTCTCTCGTCCATTCGCGCGAAACTTTGAATCAGATTTTAATTAAACGAGATCGCGAAATGATTCTCGCGATCGCCTTCCCTTCAAAACTCTCCTAGCGTCGAAACGGCCTCTCCTCGCGCTCGCATCCGCGAGCAAGCGAACGAGCGAGCGAAATGGCTCAAAGAAAGTTTCGGCGTTACGCAAGCGCGAGTACGAGATTTATCGTTTATATCCGGCGAGAGACGAGAGCGGGGTATGGAGTGGGAGAGAGAGAGAGTATGAGAGCGAAAAAAAAGAAGAAGCGCACGCGCGCGAGTGAGAACAGGTGCGGAGCTCGAAATTAGTTCGAAATCTCGGGAGCGAACGACTTGCGCGATCCAGCTGCTCTCTCTCTCCCTCTGCGCACTGCTGTGGTATATATCGCGATAGTGCAGCAGACGCGTCTGCCTTGTCTTTTATTACACTGCGGTGGCGGGCTACTTCTGACGCCCCTGCTGCTACTGTTGCTCTTTTCCCGGACTTTTTCGTGATTTCTCGCGGGGGCTTATTGCTTTATGAAAAGAAAGCCCAGTGCGATTGCTTTCAACAGGCTGTGTGGTTTATCGGAGATTTTTAATTATTTTTTTAATAGACGACCGTAAAGTTTTTTCAATGCTTCGCGATATTAAATACATAGTTTGTACTAATTTCTTGCATTATACAAACTTTAATAATTTGAAGAACAACGTACAATTGTGCTTGTAAATATTGTATCGTTTTCAGCTAGAATGAACTTCGATTTAAAGAAACCTACATAGCTCTATACGAGGCGTTCGCGCTATCTTAATCATCGAGAAGAGAACTGTAGTATATATTTATACCTGCGCTATATAAACCTCTGACACTAAAAATCGGCCGTAAGACTTATTTCAATTGTCATCGCCTTAAAGAATAATTATGCAAAGCCTCCCCTGCTGGGTAAACGGCAATAAATTCCTAGCTGCACTCAATTTACATATGATTAAATTCGAGTCAGCCGACGGTGCGCGTACATCTCCCTGGCGTGCGTAGATCTCCGCGTACCGTCTCGGATTAGTCTCCTCCCCTCCTCCTCTTTTCGTTCCCATCAAAAAGGGTAATTCGGCAAATTGCAGAACACATGGGAAAAATACTTTGCTGATCCAGCTCGAGCGAGCGCGCGACAAAAGGAGGAAAGAAAGAGAAAGAGGCAATGCCCACGGCAATGATTACCGGTAATGTCTTATTTGCTTGGAAATAGACTTTTTCAGACTCTAGAGCCATTTGCATTAGCAAGCGAAAGTGTGCAGAGTTTATCCCAAGAAGTGGCTTCGTTGCTCTTGATGAAAACGCACGCAACTTTGTTTATTGCTAATGAATTAAATTATTTTTGTTAGTGGTAGCAAGTGTGCTGAACTTGCATAAGTTTAACCTGGAATATTAAACGAAACGTCATAGCTATATAATATTCATACCAAACATCTTATATAAATGTCCTCCGACCACACAACACAATATCCTCACCACGTACAAACATTTGCTATTTTTCAAGCACATGCTCGTCGTCCGCCCGCTTCAGCCAGCGTACATATATATACCTATTTATATGCGACTGCCCAGCCGTCGTTTATTACATTTCGCGGCCGCTCGCCAGCAAGACACGCGCTCCCCGTATATAGGCTCACCGGCCGGTTTACCGCTCGCGCGAATGAGAGAAGAGGGATTTAAATAATTAGCATAATGAGGTGGCGCGAGAGAGCAACGCTGGGGCTCCAATTTCAAAAGCCCGTACAGAGCTATAGCAACCGGAAGGGACAACACGTGGGGGCGCAGAGAGCAGCTAAGCGCACGGTGCGTTGTCGCGCCGCGCCCGTCCTTCGTCGAGCTACCTTCTCGTATTACTAATTTATTATTAGGTATCACCCTCGTTCGGTTCTTTCGCGGTGCGAATAAACGCGCTTCAGTGTTGGGTGGAAAGTAAGAGAGAGAGAGAGAGAGAGAGAGAAAGCTACCCTTATCAATTCTAATCTGCGCTCACCGGGTCACCCTTATTTGATTTTTATCCTCCGGCACGTTGCTTTTAAATGGCATGTAGCAGCAGTAGCTTTTACTCGTGCTGCGCGTGCACGTAAAAAGGTTCTTTCGCGGTCGAAGGGAGAATGCGAATGAGGCGCGGCTACTGCGGTAGTCTGCTTGTGTTTGTGTTTATATACGCACACATACACGTCCTATAAGGGTAATGAAGGAAATTTTAATCTGATGTCATTGTCGAGCGCGGAGGTGGACGCACGTGGTGTTGTATGAAGGTAGACGCTGTTCTCTCTGCGAGCACGAGCTTTATATATATACGTGGTCAATTGAAATTTAGTGTTATGGGGTTTTCGAATTAGCCTTTTACCGGTACTCGTTTTCCTTGTATATTAAAAAAAGTTATGATTATTATTTACGTATAAAAAGGATTAAAAGCAAAGCTCCTTTTTTTAAGTATTAGGTACATTATAATATAAGAATCATGTTGTTACGATAATTAAAAAAAAAAAAATTACAAAGCTTTTTAAAATACAGTAATCAGGGCTTTACTATAAATTATAACAATGACGTTTGCCATAGATTCTAAAAATACTCATTAAAATTAGAATGTCTCGAAGGCTAGACTTATTAGTTCAACGTTCCAGTTTATCAGCCCCGTCCTTCGCGCACGTTTCGTGTTTCTGGTCGGGCCGCACGCCATACCAGGCCGTGCTCGTCCTTCGCCATGCGCGTTTTCACGAACGGAAATACACGCTAATTTCACTTTGCATGAATAAACTGCGTCGCTCGTTATTTATCCTGCGTTCACCGTCGTCGTCGTCGTCGTCGGCGGCGGCGGCGGCGGCTGATAAACGGCTCCCGCAATAAACACGTTAGATTTCGCGATAAATAAGTTTTCTTACGTCCGGTTGCTACCCACAACCGTCGCCATCGACGACATGATTAGCCCTGGGATACGTCGTGTAATTGAATTAATTCGTTTGACGAAAGAGTCTTAAGAAGTCGTTAAATAAGAATCAGAAATTGGATTACCAAGTTCTTTTTAGGTTTTTTTTAGATAACAATATTTATATGTACAAATTAAAGGTACTCTAAATAATCTAATAAATATTTCTCTTTTTCTGTTACAGGTAAGACTGATTTCCATTCCCATTGCGAGATTGCGTAGACGGTGGTAAAGTATTTTTAATAAATTCTAAAATTGAATTAATTTTCAATTACATTTATTCATGCAACCCGGCCAACGATCACGTCTTTATTTACATAAAACAGTAATAAATTTATTCGGAATTCTCTCCTTCTTGAAATATATATATATAACACAGGACGTGGATATCAATTCGAGCGATTAATATTCTAGTCGCGAGTTTTATTTATTTCAAATCAACCAACCGCTCACAGTATAATTGAAATGCATTGGGCGTGTTCATCGATAAAATTAACACGACAGCTTGACTCTCTCTCTCTTTCTCTCTCATTCCACTACCATATAGCGTGTAATCACCGCTAATTATCGGCATTCGAAAATTTATATTCCCCGCGCGTAATTTGACCCGAAACAAAAGAAGCGGCGCCCGCGCTATAGAAAAAGCCAACACGCGTCTGGTGCCAGCGAAACAAAGGGAACTTTGCCGGGTAGCACATAGCTAGGACAGCAGCGTCGCGAAAATACCGAAAGAGAAGCCGAAGAATAAAGGCTACAGGATGGAGGGGAAGGGGGAAGAAGGTTAATCGGAACGACTCGGGCGAAAGCTCGAAGGTTCTATGGCGTCGAATCGGCCTGTCGCATCCTAAACACGTCCGAGAACTAGGCTCTCAGTTTTGCCCAAGTGTACATATACACACACACAGTTCTGTACGATATATATATATATATAGCTATGGCATGAGTAATAATAGTTTCGCGGCGGCAACTGCGGACGGGAGCCAACAATGGCGGAGTTAATTAGTTCCCCTGTCATTCGACGCGCGCTCGCAAGCTCAGGCGAACTCTCCTCTTTCTCTCTCACTCTATCCTCGTCTCTCGTGCCTTCGAACTAAAAACTCGAAAGGCTATAAATCATTTTACCCTCGCGCGCGGTAAAAAGTCGCGCGACTGCACGTCGTGCGCGAGTTTCTCCCGTGTGTATGTGTCTGTGTGTGTGTATATACGGGCGCCACGTCGACTTTCGTTCGTCCTGGCTCTAAACTCCTACTGCCATATCTCTCTCTGTCTTTCTTCTTTTCCGCCGCAGTGCGAAATAACAGGCTCGTTTGCAATGTACCCGGAACACGTCCTCCTTTTTAACTTTCTCGGCGCGCTCGCTCGCTCTCGTGCTCAGGAATATTTCTTCGAGGACACGCGTAGTTGCCTCCACCCCGAACGCGAGTGAAATATACACGGCTTCTACGATCCTATATACCTCCTACCCTCTCACCACGCGAGTTGATTACAATAAATTAGCGAGTAATTCTCGAGGACGTGCCATGCCGCTACTGCCGTTACCGCGTAATTTTAACTAATGCAGTTTTTAAGTCGAACACTAATGCCGCGTGACTTTCTTATGTAAGGGACGCGCGCCCGCTCGCGCTTACAACGAATTTTACTGCACTATAAATCAAATTCTTAATTACCGAAGTTCAAGTTAGAATGATTTATAATCCAAGTTCAGGCGCAAGCGCGCACGGTTACGTGTATAAGTTTACCGAGAGATGCGGAGTATTTGGTGGATGAAGCTGCCTTGAAAAAAAAAAAATCATAGTTTTTACAAGGATTTTCGAAAATTAATTTCCCCCACCAGTCGAGCGTATACAATTTCCGCGAGAGCGGAATACGAAGTATACCGGTGCCATTTCGTAAATAAGAGAGACAGTGCGCGCGTGTTGAACAAGCGCAGAAAATTGTCTTTTCCGCGCGAGGCTCGATGTCGTCTCCAGCTTCATCCAGCAACGTCTTTGAATGGTACAATTTGAAAATACGAGCAAGGACCGCCTCTTCAGTCCCGCAGCGGACGCGAGAACAAATATTAATTAAATTTTTTTTTTCAAACGCCCGGGCGAGTACACATACATATACAGCAAGAAGAAGTGAGTAAGAGCACGTGAAGCTGCGCCTGCTGCTGCATTTACCTTTGAATCACGGATTGGCGCTTTCAATTTCCCCGAGCTACGAGGCACTTCGTTTGGCCTTTCAGCTTTCGACTACTAATTTATTCAAACGAAATTCTCTCAGTGCCTTCGTTACCTCCTTTCGCCTCCTCGCTTTCCCTCTCCTCAACTCTCTTTCCTCCTTTTTTAATAAGCCCGCGCAGCAATCTATATCTCCGCGGGTGCATCAAGAGCGCGAGGGCGCGCTTAATCGTCTGCCCCCCCCCTCCCTCTCGTCTCCTCTTTGAGAACGAGAGAGAGAGAGGGATGGAGAATCCCAGGCGACTGAGCATTCGAGCTCGGTTTGAGAAGCGAGACAGACAGCTAAGCACACGTATATACACACATACACATGGCTGGAGCTCGCTCGAAGAGAGAGAGAGAGAGAGAGAGGGAAGTACGTGTTTACTCTCCACGTAGAAAGCGAAAAGCCCTTGAGTTTAATAACGTCGCCCTGGTGTGCAACTGTCTTCCACAGCAAGAGAGAGGGAGAGAGAGAAAGCTAGACCATCGTGTGAGCAAGCCTGGGCCCTCTCTCTCTATATATATATTTCGCACACGTACGTGGCCGCGCGCACACAATTACGCGGAGGGAGGGAACGAGAGAGAGAGAGAGAGGACGAGAGCAGCGTGTGTCTATCCAGTGTATATATATATATATACATGTACACGCAAGCGCCGGGGACATCTACATATTAACGGGCGTCGCGGCGCGCAAATGTGTGCGCGGGGGCCGAGCGAGCGAGACAGCCTAGGCTGTTTTACGTCGACGCCGGTGCGAGGGGGCATAAATGTCGGGGGTATCTCTTATGGAGCAAGCTAGAGAGTGGGAGAAAGAGAGAGAGAGGGAACGCGTGTTATGTGCCTGACATTTAAATATCGTCGAGGGGCCACGCGCGGAGAGAGAGCAGCGCTCGTAGGGGCAGTAGCTACACTTGCCCTCGCCTTACTGTGTATGTGTGTGTACTATCGATTGCGATTGCAGATAGAGATGCTCTCGCGGTAGCAAGAGACATTATCGTCTCTCCCGCCCCTTTCGGCTTGGCTTTCTCGGCCGTTGTGCCCTGCGCGCGCGTCTTTCCTTCTCTCCTCGGGGCTATTTGCTTTCAGCAGGATTATCTTATCATTCGAGCCGTGGCTCTTGTGTATATACGTATATACATATACACACATAGAGTCAACGTGATCCGCTCCCCCACAGCGATTGCGCACATGTATACGTCGTCGGAGGGGCATAGAAAAGTGCTTAATGGTACGCCACGGAGTCCCATTGTCGGGCTTCCTAATGTGCTCGGGAGGACGTTAGCACTCGTATGTCCGCGTGCCTAGGATTTCGTTCCTTTGAAACATTGTGTATTTCCATTTTCCGCTGTTTTGCCGAAAGTTATTGCGCGACTGCCTGCCTCGACTCTCGCTATACCGACTTGCCTCTTTCTTTCTCTCTCTCTTTCTCCCTCTCATTCGAGGGCCGGCTTGAATTTATATTTGTGCGCGTCCGCCGCTCTCTTTATTATGTATGTCCTACGGGGCTGAAAACTTGAAAGAACAATATTAAGGCGCTTTATTTACGACCGTGCGTTTTTCGGCTGCGCCATGGTCTCGTATTCTTCTTTTGGCCGACGTACTATGATGGTGGGGTGAAAATAGAGAGCGGCGAGAGTGAGAGAGAGCGACAGGGGGGAAGACAATTGAAGAAGGAGTCGCTGGAATTTAAGAGGAAGATAAGCTATGACGGCAGTTTTTTGCCTTACACTTACTTTCGTAGGCCCGAATTCTAGAGTGCTTCCGTGGCTGGGTGGGTATTACAGAGGAGAAAATATCGTTGTTTGGTAAATTATGACGTCCTAAGTCCGAAATAACATTTTTTATTTGGGTTTTAGCTGTACACTTGCTAGAGACAAGAATTTCTTATTTTCTTATTCCAAAAATAGTGTAAAATCAATGAAGAAATAAAAATTCATTATTTATTTAAAAATATCTAGTTGTTAAAATGTTTTGTGTAAAAACAACAGGTATAACATATTATATATTTTGCCAAACACATTTTATACTACATTAAAGTACTTTATAATAAAATAAAAAAGATGCTTAAAATACAGTTTGGCTTAATTTATTTTAATAATCAGATACATTTCAATCGATTGTCTGAAATTCAACCGCCTAAATTTGACAATCAGTAACTTTCCCACGAATATAGGTAAGCCAACGAAATTTCCTAAAAAAAAAAAAACAGCAAATCGCGCACGCAAACGGAAATATCATGCAGCCCACTGGCAGCACGCATCGTATCATAAATGCATATACTAGCTCGTTGAAAAGTGCTTTGACGTATTCCCCTACTCTAGCCACTCCCCGGTCGACCGGATGATATGCACATGTGCGCGAACGGTAATTTTTCAAACTCGCTGTAATACCGCCTCCGCCGTGCGAATTTCGAATGCACGTGCGCGCGGAAGTAAGGAGGAGGGCGAGAAAGACAGTTCGCGCGCGCGTGTCGTCGATAAAACAAACGCGGGGGTGGGACGGGGGGGCGCAGACGGCGGAAGCGCCAACGACGACTCACGTCTGCGCAGTTCTGAAAACAATATCGCCGACCGATATGACGCGAGGTAACGGCCCGAGACGTTAGCGCGCGGGTATTAACAGTATACACTTGGGCGTATACGTGATTGTTAATTAAGCTGCCACGATGTCGTTAAGGCTACTGCTATGTCTTATGGCTTTTCTGTCCTTTAAAAAGTCCGGATCTACTCATTCGCGAAGTTCAATTCGAATTTAATGATTGAAATTGGAAATCTTCCTTTTTTCTCTGAAATATTCGTTAGGTTAGTTTTACGTTCATCAAACTTCGAAAATGAAAATAATATAGTAATAAATGTTTCCCAGCTAGCATGAAATTCTATAGCTGCGTGATGTTATTTCAACAAACACATACGTCCACATAACACACGTATACGCTGCGAAATCACTGCAATCGGAAGCTCGGGCGCGCCCGCGTTATCAAGGCCCGACTCGCGCTTACAGTCCTATTTTCCGCAGTAAACCCAATTTCATTCGGAATTGCTCCTCTCTCCTCGCAGCGCGGGAACATAAAACTTGGGTAAGCTCATTTGAAAAATAAGAAACGCCGCCAGTCGCGCCATAAACAACTTGCTCTCGCGTACTGCGGAGTCGCGAGCTCTAACAAATCATAAAACCGGCAGTATAAATCACATTCGACACCGGGGCGGCTGACCGCGAAAGCACACGCGACATATCCCCAGTACCGATAAACCGGCGCCCCTCCGCCCCGAGTATATAGTGACGCGGCGAGAGGGAATGCATCATTCACGAGGAGGAACAAACCCTCTCGTCTCTCGCGGCGGGATAAAGAACCGAAGAAACACCTCGGCTCGTAACGCACCGTCGCCGCTAGCGAGGTACATATATATATGTATAACATAGCTATAGAGTGGAATTGCCGTCGTATAGCGGGCGGCGGGCGCGAGCGCATAAATCCTCGCGCGTTTAAACTCTCCCGGGCCGAAAGTTACGAAGGCGGCAGGTAGTAACGACGCAGTCATGCGCGCTCGGAGAGCTTAAGGACCTCCTCGCCCTCCTCCCCTCCCCTTCGTGTGCACACGTTCTCTCTCGCGAGTAAGCGGAGGGATGGTCGCATATTAAGGATTGCGCGAGCTACCCACCGACGCCGAGTAGAAGTAACACGCGACTGCTATACGGTACCAGCTGGTTTTGTACACAGAGCGAGAGGGAGAGAGAGAGAGAGAGAGCATGAACTTTCTCTCCACATGGACTGAGGCGGGGGCAAGCCGAGTGGGTGGAGGAGGAGGTGGAGGTTATGTGTAGTAAACTGGTAACTAGCGAGAGAGCGCGCGAATATGCGCGGAGTGAGAGAGAGCGAACGCTGCTGCAACTGTAGAGCAAACAGCAATTCCGCGCGAGCTGCGATTTGCCGGCTGTTCAACTCTTCCTCGACTCCTCGTGTTCGCTTTCTCTCCTTCTCTTTCCACGCGCGAATGTGCACATATATATATATATATACGTATAACGTGTAGGGAAAGAGCCAGGCTCGCGCGCCAATCAAGCCTTACCTATAGGCCGAGCCCTTTTCGCCCGCTTCATTACCCTTTCCCTGTGCTGCCTCGTTTTTGCTCCGATCCTTTTTTTTCTCCCTCCCGCGTTTGCGTTCACCCGCTGCGCACTGATTTCCAAACTCGGAAGTTCGAGTCAGAGAGCTTGTTGGCAGTTCTTTGCGTTCGTGCACAAGGAAGCGATGGAAGAATGACTCTAACGCGTTATTGTGCGGTGAAACGCAAACTCGAAGTAAAAATATGTATATAAACGGGTGGTCGAAAGTTTTCGATAGTATATTCCGACAGGATTTCAAAGTCAAATTTTAGTTGAAGCTAAATTGGTAGAGGGTTTGTAAAATTGTTCCTTATCAATCAACATTTTAATATTATAAATCAATACAGTACACTATGAAGAATTAAAAAATAGTTTCAGCAATTCAAATACAGTCACAAGATTCAAAAGTATTCTGCTACCAATAAACAATAGGACCATCTATTGTTTTAACAAATTACCAAATAATCTTAAGACAATAAATAACAAGAATAATAGAAAATCGAAGAGTAAGAAATGAACACAAGAAAACCACTAATAAGCGAAGAAGAACAAAAAATAAAAATAGCCTGCCAAATAATTTGCACAACTTTTAATTTGAAATAAATGCAACAGTACTGTGTAATTTACTACAGTTTTAAGTTAGTCTTAAATTAGTTTTAAGTGTTCCAGACCAGCGCACAGGAAGTTTATCCTCTGCTGGATTACTAATATAATGTAAAAATGTATAATGGTAATATATTATATTCTATTTTATTGTACGTACTCTGGCTAATAAATAAATAAATAAAATAAGTGATTAATAACGATAAAATGAAACAAGAAAATTTATAAAGAAGAGAGAAAAGCAATTTATTGAGCATAGAGAAATAAATTGACATTATTAAAGAAACGAGGTACGCAGAATCAAAGCTCCCCGTTAACCCGCAGGCGTCGAGCTTGGGGCATTACGCCTACTACATTGGTTCCGCGACAAGACGGATCGTGTGATTCAGCGCAATAGATGACTCACCTTATCAAAATAAAGGCTCAGACTGCGGCAGCATCGACGCGCTCGCGCAGTGAAAGCCCAGGAGCCGAGGGAAATGGGAAAAATTGCGGAAGACTGTAAATAACGCGTCGACGACTGGATCGGACGAGGAGGACGACGACGAGAAGAAGAGAATCGCAAGCCCCTTTTTCTTTCTCCCTAGCGCGCGAAGATAGCGTTGGTTGCTGCTGCCCCCTTCCCCCCCTCGTCTCTTTCCCATCGCCACCTATATACCCGTGGGACGTCCTATACCCGCGTTGCATACCGTTTTCTTCTTCGGTCTCAAGAAATTTTCAATCAAACGTCCGGAATTTCCCGAGGAGCGCGCGAATGCCACGACTGCGAATAATGCGCTTCGTGCCTTCTATTCATCTCTCTCTCTTGCTCGTTCGCTCCTTCCCTCTTTCGCACTCACAGGTTCTATCACGCCATCTCGCCCTTTCTCGTTCTCTCACGACGTAGTCTCTCTGCTGGTCTCACTCTCTCTCTCTCTCACTTTCTCTCTTGCCTTGGTTTTACCCTTCTGGGAGTCATTTTGCAGCGTGGCTCCAGACATTCTTTGTTACGATGAAATGCAATTTGTTGAAGTAGGGTAGAATTTTAATGAGAGCTTTTTCGCTTGCGTGTATATATATGGAAATATAATGGACAGCCAAATGATTATTTTTCTTCAATTTTTACAATAATTACGAATACGAGCAGTGGTTTTTGTATTTAGAAATCTTGACTTGCAAAAATTGCAATAATTGTATCGTTGAATTGTTGGGTATTGAACAGTTTTATATGAATTAAGGTAAATTTTAACATTAATGATTAAAAAAAAACCCGAGTTTTCTCTCAACAATAAACGCATTAATAATAATTTAACGAAACACGGTCTCCATTTAATCAAAAACCAATTAAAACGATTCGTCAAGAGACAAGACCGAAATAATGGCCCTTCCGATGAGCAATTAATAAAAAGAACGTGTTCACGAGCTTAACCCCCTTCCTCTCCTCAACCTAAAAAAAGCAGGAGAGAGACAGAGCAAGAGGAGTAAAGGTCGGAGGGGCGCCACTCGCCGCTCGAGCGAGAAATATTTCTCATCTCTCATATCTACCTACGTCACACGGGTTATAATACTGCCGGGGCGCACGGCTGACGGGCGAGCGATTTAGGTGGCGCCGTGTCTCGCGACGCGGGTCAGGGATTCGAGTCGCCGCCGTCGCCGTTGCATCGTCGTTTACCCGCCTCGAACTGGTGCAACAAGCCAATTGATTTACGATTGTGTTCCTCGCCCGGATTTGTACCCCTGGGCTGCCCGTGCGATGATATTCCACGTGAGACGTTGTCTTCCTCCTTTTTTTCGCTATCTTTGCCGTTTTTCTTTCTTTCGTTCGTTTTGTTTGTGGTTATATCGCGTGACGCTTATGCTTCTATATATACA
>JAWWEQ010000010.1:5624752-5665786 GCA_035583055.1 Torymus tubicola
TGGCGTTGAGAGCAGCATGGTTGTTGAAATTTATTGGTGCTCCTTATCTGAGTATCCTTTTGGAACGAGCGCGTGGCGCGCGTGTATGTTTCTGGCTTAGTTTAGTTATAAGGGGTAGCGGCGGGGGGGGGGGGGAAGGAAATATCTTGACGTTTGGCGCCGAGTCGGGAGACAGAATTACGGGCAGAAATTAGGGTGAAGTATCGTGAGTTATTAGCTCGCTTGGATAAACCCCCCATATGTGCGATATCTAAATTAATTCTGGAAATGGTTCCGGCATTTTTTGTATATGGGGGTACATTTACTTTATTAGCCAATCATATTATTAATTGAGATTGACAATATTTATCTTTAATTAAATTTTATCTTTCAATTCTTAATATTATTGTATCTTAAACATTGTTATATGAGTAAACGCATACCAATCGTAAAGATCTTGTAAAGTTAAATTGAATAGTAGATAAATTCATCTTTCTTTCAACTCGAAACTCATATGTCATTTTTGCTAAACGCATATAGAAGAACGCCCATAATCGATCAAGAAAAAATTCAATAGCAAAGAAAGAAAAATGAGGCTAAATAGTGTAAAGACGAGAACGCAAACTCCAATGAAAATTCTCTTCCGTTCTATTAAGCTTACACTTTTACTTATCGAATAAAATTGCGAAGAAACAGATTCCATTGTGACGCAATACCAAAGAAAATTGCTATTGGAAATTCCGGGCAAACATTATTACCACATTTTTGACGAAATCCAAATCCGAAAATCTTGATGAAAGCCGTATTCGAGAAAATTGCATTGCTTCTTTGAAAAGCAGTCTCTGTCATCTCTAGAAAATGAAAATTTCAGTAGGCCGCTCTCATCGTGACGCGACCAACATTTTTTTCTGCGTGTACACAAATTTTTTTCAGTTCCCGTTGAAGAGAGCCGAGAGCTCTGGATATAGAGAGGGAAAGAGAAAGAGAGATAGAAAAAAAACGAACTCGCGAACAAAGGAGAAAGAGAGAGAGAGAGAGCGTGGTAGTGGGTGCGGAAGAAAGGGTGCGGGATGTATAGGCGAACGAGCGAAATGAAGAGGGTGTGGGAAGGCGGAAGGGGATATTAACCTGGTTGGACGGCGTCCAGAGGTTTCAACCAGCTGATCCGAGCGAGCTAGCGAGCGGACGTCGCGTCGCGAGAATGGGGGCTGCAGCCCGAGTGGCGCCGCGACGCCTCCACCCCCTCACCCCACGTTCTCCTACTCTCTCTCTCTCTCTCTCTTTCTCTCTATACACTCCCACGTTATATACAAACACACGCACGGGCTCGCTCACCCACTCGCTCGTAAAACCGAATTATTAGTTCGTACTCGGAGGGGCGAGCGGGCGCGGAAAATGCGAAAACATCTCGTTAAATCACGCGATTTCAAAAGCCCCCGAGTACAACTACAACGGAGGGGAAAACAAAAAAATCGCGCGCAACGCTGGTGGAAGTGTGGCGAAAAAAAGGGAGATTAGAATCGTCGCTCGGTGTCCAAGCTCTTTGTGCGTGCGCGTACGCGTGGGTTATACACCGCAGCTTTTTAATCGCGGCCAGAGTGCTAAGCGGCCTGAATAAAGCAAAGCCACTCGCCTTCCCCTCTCATCCCCTTTTCATCGCTTCTCTCTCGCCTACTCTTACGTGTCTTGTCCTCTTAATTACGTTTTCCGGTCGACCGTCAAACGTACGCTTTCTCGTTGTAATTTCTCGAGTTGATCGCATTACTGCCGCGTGGACAGCTTTATTGTGTGCCCAGAGAGCGCTGGCGTATGTAATAATGAAGAGGGACGAATTTTTTTCCATTATGAAGGTTTTCATTGCGGCTTCTCTCTTTCGCTCTCTCTCTCTCTGCTTCGCTTTATGTGCACCGTCACACGTTTTTTAAAGCCATAGGCAGGAATTTGCGCTTTTGAGTGTCCAGAGATATATAATAACGAGGTGGATTTTTTTTATCTACTGCGAGTACGACGAGCTAAATTACGCCGAATCGCGCGTAAAGATATATTTAAATAAATATCAAAATGTTGGAGTTTGTGAAGTAAATAAAAAAACGTAGTATATTGTGACAGTATTTTTTCTCGTTTTATAGGTTTATATAAAATAGAATGTTCTTTGCGTATTGATTTTTATGCGCTATAAAATTTTATTCAAGATGTTGGTGAGCATATGGTTTGAATTTTAAAATAAAATACTCGTTCATATAAAAAATTCAAAATCCTTATTGTAAATAACAGTTTTAACATCATTATTTCAATTTCTCAAAGAAAAGAAAAATAATGCTATCAAATCTAAAGCAAATAATAATAATAATAATCTTGAGGTAGTCCAACTCGTACTTTTTCACCCCTTGACTTTGACAACTCGTGGTTCAAGAGGGTCCAAAGCCAGTCTTTTTCTAAAAAGCCACTGGGCAGTCATCTTACGTGGTCTTCACGACACACGCATGTACTAAGAAAAAAGAAAAACGAAGGGGGTAAACTAAAGCCGCAAGGAAGAAGGACTACCAGGAGGAGTGCGGTGGTAGCGTTGGCGGCGTTGGCAGCAGCGGGTGGCGTCGGTGTGTGTCCGATGTTATCTGTGGTTGCCATGGGGATGCTATTGATTGGCCGACGCGCCGACAGACGTCACGGGAGTCGCGGCGCCACTCTGACTATTGCCGCCCCCCTTCGCCCTCGTCCGCCCTCGTCCGCCCGCGCTCTCGCTTTCTTTCTCTCTCTCTCTCTGCCCGCGCGCGCGTCAGCTGAGCAGCGACGACGGCGACTCGCCGGCGACGCGGTGGCGGCGGCACTCTCCCACTCTCTCTCTCTTTCACTCTCTGCCCTCTTTGTCTACGACCGCGATCTGGCTGGCTGGTTTTCGGCAGTGGTGGTGGTCGCCGCCTGATTGTCGGTTAATGGCGAGAGTCGATGCCACGTGCCTCGGCAAGGCCGTCTCTCTTTCCCTCTCTCTCGATGACTTGCTCGCTCTTTACGACCGAGACCTTTTTGTTTATTAGGCGCGATATAGAAGGGAGAAAGAGAGAGATGATAGACCGAGAGAGAGCGAGAGAGAATGAGAGAGTCAAAGGAATGTAGTAGTGGCGCGCGTGGAATTGGGTTGGAGAGTCCTGCCGTACCGACCTATTGTTGGCTTTATCGATTGAATTTTTATTTCTCTATTTTTGTTTTCCTCGAAGCGATTTGGGAACGTCACGAGGGTCGAGGGGAGAGTACGGGGAGGAGAAGTTGACGATTGTTTGCGACACGGAAATCGCTTTCATTTCAGCGCAGCTGTTTTTTCGGGCTGCGCGAGTTTTAATCTCGTTAAAATAAATTGATAGTATGAAGTAATGTTGAACGATGCTCTGAGGGTTCTTGAATAAATAAAATTATTTAAACGAACGTTGGTGGATACCCGTATTAGTATGTATGTTACGATTTCCAATGATCATTATTCTTCATAAAGTTATAAAATTTTTTTCGTTATTTACTATGTTTTTAATGTAGTATGAATAACTTGATCTATGCTCTTCTATTCAATAAATAACAAGATTTAAAGACCGCCATATGAGGAAAATATAGCTGACTAGAGCGTCTGACTATATTCGCTTTGATTCTACTCATTGAGTTATAAGCAGCTATAAAAAGAAGAACGGCTGGTATCAATTGCTCTATGTCGTTATATTTTTTTCTCGGTAATAATAATGGCATGTAGAGCTCTCATTTGAAAATACTGCTTTTTTCTTCAATTTTCTGCTCTACATCTTAAATGTTATTGTCTCATAGAACATTGACAGATACTACTTACCATTATACAGCATAAGTAAAAGTAGTATATTAATACTATATCATAGTCTGTTCAATCATAAACTTTAAAACAATATGATTTATTTTATATCGAACTAATCAAAATGTTTTTATCAATAGCATCTTAATTAATCCAGCAAAGAATAAAATAATGTCAATAGTTATTCGAGTAACACTTCCGATAAAGCGAGCTTCTTTTGTTTAAGAAGAACTGCACTTTCATCATTCTTTTCTTATAGGATAAAAGCACTATAAATTCAAAGCTAACGTTGACATTACTTTACTCGTATTTAACTTCAATCCTTTGAATATCAATACCTTTCACGGAGCTACAATCGTAGCCATCCCCCTTGCGAGTGTGAGGGCTGTTTGCGCGTTAAACACTTCCGTCAGAGACTGTTTTCGGGGTAAATTCAATAACGTCAACTCTCCGGAAATGCGATTACGAAATCGCTACATCGAATGCATAAAAATCAGCCTTAACCTTCTTCTTCTCGTGTGTCCCTCTTGCTTCCTACTCTCGTGAAAAGTTTTCTCGGTCCCTATACGACTCTCCCGTCTGGAGAATAGCCGAAAGTTGGCTGAAAACGAGGCATTAGGTGCAGCCGGGCTTCGTGCCAACATCGACGAAATGTCCTTCGTCAGCTGATGACCGTAGCCTCAGGCGGACGCGCGCGCGCTCTGCGACGTCGACGGGAAAGCAATCGCGAGAGCGCGGCGAAGACGCGAGCACGGGGACTCGCGCGCCCGAGCGAGCGAGCAAATATCGCAGAAGGGTCGTTTGCGCACGCGACGTTCCTTACATAAGGATTCGCGAGATGAAGATCGGCGCTGGGGAGTCTTTTTTACCGGGGTTTTGCCGGATTTTTCTACGGGTCGCTCGCTCGTCGTTGAGTTTGCTTGCCTTGCAGTCGACATTACGTTTGTTTATATTCCTCGAATGCGCTCTGGAATAAAAAGTAATGGTTAAGTTGTGGGGTAAAATCGTTGGTTTGCGTAGAGATAACTACTGAAAGTAATGAACAAAGTGATAACGTTTTCAAAGAATAAATATATAAATTGACATATAGAAAGATATCGCATACATGCGAGGAAAAAAAGTTGTTTCATTTTCATACATATTCCTCGCGACATTAACAAAATAATGAATTTCCACGAAAGTGGAACAAGTGAGATCTCTCGCTCACAGCGTGCCTGCATATTTCAAAAGCCAAGGCGGCGGGACCCTCATTTCTAATTTGAAGCTGGGATCGTGCAATTTGTATCGCGGTGTTCTCTCTCTCTCTCTCTCTCTCTCTCTCTCTCTTTTCCTCTCACACCCAGTATATATCCCTCGTGGATGTTACGTGACTTTTCTCGGAGCAAACGAAGACGAGAGACGCCTGTGAGAATGAGAGTGTTCGCGAAATCGGGAGACGTTCTCATACTTTTTCTCTTTTTCTCTCGCTCACTCCGTGGCGGAAGAAGAGGAAATAGCGTATATAGAAGCATCGCCGGATAGTTCGCTGGGGCGGACTGACAAGCGGTGTCTTAACCTCTGGGCCGAGAAATGAAACTAATTGCGGTTCGTTCGCGAATCTTTCGGCCCGCCAGTAACGAACGACGAGGCCTCGAGCTTCTTTTTATCTTCATATTCTTTTTATTTCGCGACCGCGCGCGTCTCTCAGACTCTGGCTTTTCCGCTGTTCCGTCTCTTCCGCTCGCACTCTCTCCTCTCTAGTCTCTGTGATAACGTCAATATGTCTGGAGAAGACGATGACAACGTCGACGAGGAGGACGACGACTTGCGGTAACAAGGAGCGGCTGCTGCTGCTGCTCCTCCAGCTATGGAGAAATATAACGAGGGCACCGTCGTTTAGCCTTTCAGGACTGGAGGGTGTTACGTAAATTTTAGCAGTTTTAATTTCGGACTGAACTTTTGCACGTTTTACATGAGTGTCTTTTTCTCTGGTCTCATATATAACGTTTCCTGTAACTTGTGTTCTTGCAACATGGCGAAAAAGTGTTTTTTCTAGTTACAAAAGATTTTTTTTGCAAGTGCATGTGAAATACTTCTATATATATACGCAAAAGAATCAGAAGGTGAACTTTATTGAAAAAGAACGCTACAATTAAAATGGATTAAGAGGGAAAATACTATGACGGTAAAGTTTTTTAATTAAAACAATATCTTGTACGAGTGACGTATAATAAAATTTACTTCATTTAAAATTATGCCTTTTCTCAAATATTATAAACTAAAAAGAGTTTCTGCCGTGCTTTTTTTTCGCAAAACTTTCCGGGAAACAAAATCAAGAAAGAAAAAAATTCGAAAATAATGCATTTAATTAACCATTGTGTTATTCGCGCAACGTAATTGTACAATGAGTCGGATCTCGCGTTGCCGAGCTCCGCAGGCATTGCTGTTATTAATTTTCTCAAGTTTTCGCGTGTATACACTCAGCAACCTGCACCCACGCACAGACGTGTACACACACACACACACACACACACACACACACACACACACACACGCACACACACACATAGCGTGATCTTTTCATCCTGCAGCTGCAAGCTCTTTTGTCGAGTCGTCAACGACAGGAGCTCCGCGAATATAAACAGAAATGGCAGTGCAAAAATTATGCAGGAAATGAGAGAAAGAGAAAGAGAGGAAGAGAGAGAGAGAGAGAGAGAGAGAGAGAGAGAGAGAAAGTGCGGAGAAAATGCGCAACGTATGCGCAACGCCACGGAAAAGAAAGTGACGGTTCGGTGCATGCAACTCGTATACTCGTTCCTCTTCCTCTCTCTCTCTCTCTCTCTCTCTCTCTCTCTCTCTATCTTCCTTCTATCCATGATTTTATTTCCGACGCTAGGCCGCGCGTCTCGCGAATGTTATTTCTGCTATTTGTACACTGATAAGAGCGCAAGAGGCAAACTCTCACGCAAGGCATTTTCAGTGCGTGTAGCTCGCGCGTATATATAAAATCTCAAATAAATCCCTTCGTAATCCCACGTCGCTCCTTTCAGCCTTTCCGGACCCTCGGATTTTCAGCCCTTCTCGTTTCTATGGTCTGCGAAAAGCTTTTCCCGCCTTGGCTTCTCGCGCGAAAAAGCGCGCGCCTGAGTTCTTCTTCGCTCTCGATGCCGTGGTGCTGATATCGCGTACACGCTATCAGACGTTTGTTCTCGGCAGCTCAGCCTCGTGCATTTTTAATCGCGCATGAAATTTTTACGCCAATTATTCGAGATGAGTTAGACGCTCGTAATTGACGGCGTGGACGACGGGTTTGCGTAAAGTGAACGGTGATAAAGTTTGGGTAGATGGTGGCAAAAAAACTGTTGAATTCGTTAAAACTTTGCCGCGCTCGTTAAGTGCCTCTGAAGACGGTCGAATTTATATTTGAAGCACATTTATCTTTGAATTTCAGTGGAGCATTGCAATGTGTGTTACATTTATCAATCTAACTAAATTAAGTTTTAGCTTCATTTCTAACGAAATTTCTATACAGCCCAGCTCTCTAAAGATGAATTTTTTTTACTTAAGTAGGTCAAAAGTATTCCAGTTCTTTTCGTGCGGGCTCGTGATGAAATTTTCAGATAAAATATCACGTGATACGTTTCATTTAAAAAATGACTATGACATTTGGCAAGCATTATCATGATTCGTGCGACAGTACAGCAAAAAATTCAGCCGATATATCATTAATTTTTATCACATTGTCGAAACATAAAGTTTTATCAAACTTCATAAACGTCAATATATATTTTGTAATAAAACGCATTGTAATTTTTTATCTCGATATGTCATTCGCATACATAAATCCCGTATCGATCTCTGAAATACATCGTCATTATACGTACAGGCATACGCGAACGTTTTATCATCATCTCTGTCTCTCTCTCTCTCTTTCTCTCTCTCTCTCTCTCTCACTGCATAAGTAACCCTTTAAACCGGAAACGTAGTCCTCTCTGGTGGCTCCAACGCGACAGAGCTACCAATTTCCCTCGCCGGCGGCAATCAAGTTATAATTAAGACATTAGCTTTAGCCTTCCTCGTCCTACTCTCTCTCTCTCTCTCTCTCTCTCTCTCTCTCTCTTCCAAGAACTCTTAAGTAAATATCTGCTTAGCCGCCCTTTTAAGACCAGTCACTGCGCCGCCTACTACTCCATCCGCTCCTTCGAAGGAGAGCCGATGGGCGCTTAATCAAGGCGATCGTCGTCGTCGTCGTGCGCGTGCCTCGATTAGTCGTCGTCTCTGCGGTTTTCGCGCGCTCTCGCCCGTGTGCCCCAAAGACATCGAGGCGTTATATATATATATATATATATATATATATATACTACTAGCCGCGTATCAAATGCGCGGAGAGCGCTGGGAGCGGCCGTTGCTGCTATGCTGTTGGCGGCGGAGCGTCGCGACAGTGTAATTGATGAAGGGAGAGCCGGGCATGTTTACCGATCGGCGCCGCGTCGGCCGCCACCGCCGCACGTTATAGGCGAGCGGAGGGCGAGGCAGCGGCAGCTCGAATGTAGACCCAGCGAGTTATCGATTTAATTAAGAGCCTCGGTCGGATAGGCTTACCGCGCGCGCGCACTCGCGCGCTACGGTCAACGAGCGGCGCGCAAGTACTTGTGTGTATATAGAAGGAGGGAAAGGAGAAGTGGTAAGAGATGGATAGCAAAGTTCCGCGAGTGCGGACTTTTAGCCAGTTGGACGAGGCGAAAGTTGCTCGCGAGCTGGCTGTGTGCGGGTATGTCTGAGTTGAACGAGAGCGAAATCGATTATCACTGCCTGTGTGTATTGGGAAAATAACGTGGGTAATTGCGAGGGAAGGAGAGAGTTTTTGGGGGTATCTTGAGGGGCAAAGAAGAGAGAGAGAGAAGATTCCTCTTGTTCTCTGAGGCGCTTTGCTTTCGCACTTTGAAATCGGGGGAAGGGAGCGAGGCCAATCGGAAATTGATCGGGTCTTTTTTTGGCGCCGGGAAGGAAGTTATTTGCGAAGCCGGTGGTATTAATAAAGCTTGCTCGTTGGGCTCTTTTCGAAAGGAAGATTCTCGGCGCTGCTCGTGCTGAAATTCGTGCAAATTAAACTGCTAGAAAGATTTAAGGGGATTAAATGTCTTCTCTGAAGTGAAATTAAGTTCCGTTACTTGAAATTCCCAGTTTACCAAAGCAAATGATGCATTTTTATTTTTAATAAAAAGAAAAAATAAAACTGAAAGTGGAAATAAAAAGCTCCACTTTGCATTTAATAAGTTATTTATTATTCCCCGAACGGGTGCTCTAGCAGCATGCAAACACGACTATTCCAGCGATTCCCGGCGTGTACCACTCTCGCAAAACGTACTCTCCTCCGACTGTAATCTTCGTCCTCGAGGCCATTTAAGCCGATAAAAGTGCGAGAAATGCGAGACCCGCTGGCTGGAAGCGGAAAGGAAGAGAGGATGCCAGCAACACAGCACTGCACCTAGGCGGCGCGGAAAATTACAATTTTTCCCGCCTATATGAAATTCAATTTCTCCGACTCGACGCGTCGGGGAAAAGAGAGAGAGAGAGACAGCGTGTGCAAGCGTGGGTCTAGCGTTTCATCTCGCACGCGCGACTCCGACATACGTACAAGCGTGCGCGGGCGAGCGTTACAAAAGGAGCAACGCGAAGGATAACAGGAAAAAAGGCAGCGGGGAAGAGCGGATCCCGAAAAAACGAAGAAGAAGAGAAGGAGGAGGAGGAGGTACTGGGAGGGAGGAAGAAGGAGTCGGCGCGGAACGACTCCCCAAGGGCTCGCCCCAATCAGCCGGTTAAAGCGCGCTCCAGCTAAAAATGTGAGCTGCTCGCTCGCCTTTTCGCTATGCCTATATTCCCCGAGTGTATGACTACCTCTTTCCTCATATATATCCGCGGGAGCGTAACTCTACCTCGCGCGTTCGTTCATGCGAAATTGATCGAAATAACGTCTTCATTTCATGACTCATTTATTTGATGAAAGAGCCCGCGCGGTTCTAGCGCAGAGGAGAGGCTGTGCTGTCTTCGCTTTTCGTATAATGAAAGAAAACGGAAATTTATCGTCTAACGTCTCTCTCTTTCACTTTTTTTTTATGAATAACTTATCGATACTGGATTTACATCGAGTCGAAGGGAAGAAGTAGTCGAGCTGCTCACCCCTCCTTTTTTCCCGGCATTACTCTTTTGTTTCATAGAGGAATTTTTTTTCGAAAAACTTTGCTTTGAATAATAAAAACCATGTTATCCAATAATCGTTCTGAAATAAATGCTCCTGCTTTTGATCAATCGTGAAATGTTGATTGTTACAGCATGTCGAACAATAGATTTCTACGTTTCCTATATCTCAAACGTATGTGTGTGTGCGCGAGTGTTGGCAGTTTTATTTTTCCACTAGGCTCTAGCGCATTGTTAAAAATTATGTCAGGTATAAAATAACAATACCTGGCACGCATGCGAAAGCAATTTCAGTAGCGCGTTTGTGTATACGCCGTAAAATTGTTTTCGTTGCGCCACGGATTTTTGTTTTATACTTTTCAATGCTGCCATATCAAACTCTGCATTTTGCAACACTTTATCGGTATACTTTTTCAAATCATGAATCCGTAATACAATGCGAAAGAGCGTAAACCGTGAGAATAAAATTGAAAATCTCTCCTCGCGTATGTTATAATAAGTTTCTGATAAACAATCCGAAATCTATTTGCACGTTGAACTTTCACTAGCCCCTCGGGGGATCACGGAACTCCCATGAAAATCTTGTAAACACGTGTTCCTACAACCGGGGAAAAGAAGGGAAAAAAGAAATCTGTAGGTCGTTCGGCGGTAACTCACTCGGCCCTCTCTCTTTTTCTCTCTCTTTCTCTCTCTTCCTCTCCATTCGCGAAAGGCCATCCAAGACACGCAGAGCAAGCGAGCGCGAGATATGGAGCTAAAGGCCGGAGTATGAGAGGCGAGAAAAAAGAGACGAAGAAGTAGTAGTAGTAGTGGTAGTAGTAGTCGTAGTCGTACAGGAGGATAGAGGCGAAGCTGTAACGGATGTAAGTGCCCTCAGCGAGGAGACAATCGATCGTCAGATTGAAAGATATTGAAAGACTTATTCCCGGGCACGTCCGTGAGCATTCCCGGCGATTTTTCAAGAGCGCTTCGCTTGGCTCGAGTGTACGCAGAGAGAAGGAGAGAGAGAGAGCGAGAGAGAGAGCAAGCGAAAGCAGCAGCAGCACGTAACGTACGCGTACGTAGCGGCTATTTGTAATAAGGCGAGTAGCGGTCGGGAAGGTCTACTCTCTCTCTCTCTCTCTCTCTTGCTTGCCGTGTGTATACCCCAGGGGAGTGATAGTGGAGCGATGTATGGTTATTGGCCGGTCGGCGGCGTCGGCCGCATCGATTCTCACGACGAGGGAGCCACAGATCACCCGGCAAACTGAAACTCCCGACGCTCTCTCTCTCTTTCTCTCTCTCTCCAGCCAGCTTGCTCTCTCTCTCTCTTTCCCTCTCACTCTCTTGCTCGCTCGCCATCCATACGGCGCTTAAATACTTTATTAGGGAGTTTCAGTTTTCCCTCGCGTCAAGATATATATATATATATATATATATATATATATAACGAACGTAGATGCGAGCAAGTTCTATGAGCAGCGCTGAAATTCGCCCCTCGAAGTCGATATATACACACGGCGATATCCGTAGCAGGGACGGTAGAAACGACGACGATGACACTTTTCGGTCGTTGATTATAACGGGCCTTGGGAATTATTGAATATCGAATTTCGAGCTTTCGATTGGACCGCGCCGCACGCTGATCGGGTGGCTTAAATAATGAATCCGGTGCACGCAACGATAGTAGTACTACTCCCTCTCCATGCCGTGTTTTCCCACGACTTTAATGATGTCGTGCAAGAGGGGGGATAAAGCACGCTGAATTATAAAACACCTTTGCTATGGGCGAAACTGTGTCAGGTATCAATGGAAATGATGAACGACGCATAAATGAATAGAATTTTTTTTTTTTTGATGGAACAGAGAACGGTAGAAGTGGACTCGCGATGCCGGAGGAGCAGATAGCGCGGCGTTTCAAAAATATTGGATGTTTTTCAATAACCCTTTTTTCACTTTTGATTTCAAAATGTAAATTTGAAAGGATATTCTATCCATTAGCTTGATAAAAATCTGGGCGTCAAAGTGTTTTACAAATAGCAGCAGTGAACTCACTGCATGTTTTAGTTTTTGAGATGATGAAGTTTATAGGTCAACTGAACACATTTAAAAATTTTAATTGAGATATACCGTACGTTTATCTTACCGATAATAAACACTAGTATTAAATTTTTTACACTGCATGGAAAGTACTATAAACTTCTGCGAAAAATCAAACATCGTAAAAACGTGTGAGCCAATTAAACAGATCGGGCGAACCCTTAAAGTGTCTCGGATCAGATGGTAATCCCTGTCATTACGCACGATCTCGCGCGCTCTACTCTTTTCCCTTAATTACAGTCAAGTTGGGTCAGGTCGCCGCAAAAAGCTCGCATCCTCGATCCCTTTCTCATTCCAACCTCATTGGCAAATCGAGACTCTCTCGCGCGCGCGCTCATGCAAAAGCCCGCAAGTAGTACAACTATTTTTCGACTCTCTCGCGCGTTCTCGCTCCAGCATATCGATCGTCGCTAGCGCGTGCGACCCGTCGCCGTGAATTCCTCGGTAAGTCATCAGCCGAGAATTCGCAATTAGAAGGGCTCCGCTGTACTAGCGGCAAAAAGCGCTGGAGCGAGTGGGGGGGGCGGGAGAGGAAGACGACGGCAGCATTCCCCGCGTGAATCCGCGGTCGCGACGTCGACGTCGACGACGATGGAATTCGAATTGTCGTCGCACGTATATCCGCGCGGGCGCACGATTTATGGTCGGTAGCGCGGGGTGTACTCGTGTATGTATGTATCTGTATATATATATAGATGACACACGCCTCAAGGATGAGTTGCGCGACCCGCGCACGCGAGGGTTTTTTATCACACGGTTGTACAGCATGCGTCGCGAATCGACTTTTCTAGTTTCCATAATTAAATTCTCGATATGACAGAGCCTGACAAACCAAAGTTATTGGCAGGAGATAGCAAGAATCATCGTAACTTTTTTCTTAAGTTGTTACATCTCGTATAAAAGAATATTGAATTTTGAAGAAAACCAAGCATAATTGCGAAGCATCAAATAAATTCTTATTCACATTAGCACTTATTTAAAAGTTAAACAGTTTTATAGCTGAAATTCACTTGTATACAAAGCTTCGCATAGAACGAGATCCACACTTGAGCACCATCCAGCAGCCTGCCTTTGTCGCCCGTGCAGTTTCGCATCGCCGCAAAGGCAATCCCTTTCCCCGTCCGGCATTTCATTAAAAATTAGCCAAGTCGCAATCCTTTAGCAGTGCCTAATTGGGGAGGATTACCTTGGCTGCGGCGCGCGCGTCCGCTTTGCAGTGTAGAGGAGAGCAGCGGCGCGTATTTTTTTGTCGCGCCCGCCTGCACGCGCTCGCAGGAAAATCCTTTCAACGGTGGATAATAAAAGATAAATGAAAAAGAGGACTTATTTTATTTCCATACCCCCGTGGAGCGCGTGCGCACGCGTATACGCTCACAGCGTATATACAACACTTTATTTCCCTCCTTCTCTCTCTCTCTCTCTCCTCTTTCTCTGCGGGCGCATATATCCCTCGCCACTCGGGAGGTTTATCTCGGAGGGAACGGCACGGTGGAGGCAGTGGATTCTCGCCTCGTAATACACGGGGCCGCGCAGAAAACCGAGAAGCGCAGCGACGCGTTCAGAAAGAAGACGAGGGCAGCCTCGTAGAAATATTCGGATTGCCGGGGCGAGGAAAATACACGCGCGAGCAGAAATGACCGGCGGATTGCGTCGGCGTAGGAAATGAGAAAGAAGGGGCGGGTGGGGGGTCGCGAGATTCGATTTGCCCTAGCCGAGGGCGAGAGACCGAAACTTTTCTACTTTATGAAGTAATACGCGAGCGACTTTGCTTTCTGTCTCGCTTTCTCTCTCTCTCTCTCTCTCTGTCGTTCCTGTGTCCCTTTCTCTTGAATCCTGGATCTCTTTTCGTGTGAGAGAAAGACAGTAAGATAGTAAAGTATATTTATCGCCCTTAAGCAGAGAGAATACGCTCCTTTGTCGCTGCAACGACTGTTGTCTTTGCTATTTATGTATCTCTTTTCGTTTCTCGATGACGGCTGCATTAGAGACGTCGTAAATTTGTTTGATGCAGAAGGGGGAGGAGTAATCCGAGGCATGGGCGGAGTTATCTAATAATTGCAGAAAGGTAAACGATATTAATTAGATTTATGAATGATATGGGTACCATTCAATGTAACAAGTTAGTAACGTAATAAAGTATAATGATGCGGTAACGTAGTTATCATTGCCATATACGTGTACAAGTTCTAAAATTGATAAAGTTAACAAACTGTAGTAAATTTAACGACGCGTGTGAGTTTCAGCTGGTAAATGCGATAAGCTTAAGAGAGCAAAATACGAAAATAGTGAGCTACTCTCTGTATTTTCCAAAAAATTGTGTAACGATGCAAAGCGAGTGAAAAAAAAAGTAGCGAGAGAAATAAAGCCACAGAGCGAAATAACTGATAAGACTACCGAGGCGGAGCCAGCAGTGGTTAGCTCTGGTAACTCGCTAATAAAGGTCGACCTCTCTCTTTCTCTCTCTCTCTTTTCTCCTCGTCGCGAAAAATCCTCATTTGTGCATCCTCTCTTCCGCGCTCCGCATATACACATCCGCGTACTTCCTCTCCCTTTTCCGCTCTCTTTTTTTTGCTCCTCCCTCTCAACCCACCAAAAAGGCCGTACTCGGGTAAAAAGAGGCAAGCCAGATACAGTAGAATAAGAAGAAGCTCACTCGCTCGCTCGCTCGCACGGTATAATACGTCCGCGATAATTGCGCTAGAGAAAAATTTAATGGTCCCAGGTCTTTTTCACCCTGCTTTCCCTCGTTCTCTCTCTCTCTCTCTTTCACGCGTGCATTATCATATTCGGTAAAATCGCGCGTTTTCGTTCTCATTTACGCTGGCGTTAACCCCGCGGCGGCAGCTCTTTTCTTTCATTTTACTTTCCGAGCGATAGGCGATAAAGCATAAAGCACGCGTGTGCGATTATAGTGTTACCGCATTATACGTGGCTATGTGTGGGCATTTATATGTATGTATAAGTGTATACACGGGGATGGGGCAGGTATATGTACCGCTATATGTGGATACAACGTGTAGCCAACAGCCGCTATGAGAGAGAGAGTGAGAGAGTTTTGTTCCGAGAGTGGAAGAGGGAGGGACGAGGGCGAAATGCGATATCGGTGTCAAATAAATGGGGTTTAATTCGCACGCGCGCGTTCGTAACGATATACTCCCTCTCGCTCTGGCGAACGCGCTCTCGCATCGGGGTCACACGGAGTTGCGGTCCACTTCTCCCTCTCTCTCTCTCTCTCTCTCTTCTCTCTTGCTCTCGCTTGCTCTTGTTCTCCTGGCCATTCGCTACCCCGCGGTGGCGGCGGCGGCTCGGCGTATCCTTGCAGCAAACTAGCTGGCGAGGTAGTATATTTATGGAAATTAACAGCGTTAGATCGGTCTCTCTCTCTCTCTCGCTTTTTCTCCCCCCCTCTTCCTCCTTCTACATTGCCCCGCGCGTAGCAGCTCTCCCGTTTCATCCCACGTTTCCTGTTTCTCATCCGCTTTTCCTCTCTCTCTCTCACCTTCGCTCTTATATGTACAGACACCCACCACCTGCACTCGCACACATATTCGCCTTATTTTACGATTCAGTGCCATCATACGGCGTGGGTCGCTTGGCTCTCGCTCTCTCGCGCTGTTTACCCACCTAATTACGCGGAATTCATAAGTTAACGTGGACGGCCCTGCTGTTTTATTCTCGTAATAGTTTGAGAACGGACGAGCGGCAGTGTGCAGTGCTGCCCGTGGCCGCTACCGCCGCCGGATTAAATCAGCCCGTGTGGCTCGGTAGAAGGGGTTGCACACGTACACGCGGAGAAAGAGAGAGAGAGATACGGTAACGTGCCCCAGGGCGGGATCTAGCAAATTAGAAAGTTTCCGAATGCTTCCAAACTCCCACGTGCTACCGTTCCCCACGCTTCTCTGTCTTTCATACTCTTTTTTTTTGCTCTTCACGCTCTGGCAAATTTTTCAAATACTTTTTAAGACAGGCCGCTAGTCCAGTTTGAGTGAGGGAAAGAGAAAAAGACGAGTTGTCGCGTATGCGTAGAAGTGGAAAAAAGAGGAGGAGGGACAGGTGGATAAGTTTGCGGGGTGCAGGAATTATTTTTGCTATTTTTTATTTAATGCGATAGTAGAAAAGACTTTATACTTCGTGACAGAATTTGCTTCGGTTAGTGCGAGTTGGAAGTAATTGAGGCGATATGTGATTACCTGTATTCGAGTGGAGAGTTAGTTTAATTAATTAATAAAGTTAATTTGGAAAGTTGTTGAAAGCAATTTTTTTTATTTAGCGGCGAGAAAATAATTTTGGAATAATTTTTTTTTTCTATTGAACCCATCGATAACTTATTCATAATAAAATTTTGTACAATCATTCAGTCCATCGCATACATTTTTCAAATCGGTAAATCAATAACTTTTATTTTCGACTAGATTGCAACGGAATTTACACTATATTCAAATAAATCAGCAACTTGTTATAATAAATGTATCAGTCGTGAGCGCGCGCGCACGCGCTCAGGGCGCTAAAGTAAATTAAATTCTGCACGGGTCGAGCGCACGACGGAATTGCAATTCGCAATGTAAACCTCTCAGTGTGATTTTCGAATTCAGCGAGCGTATGCGCACGCGATAATTTCATTAAAAAATTAAAAGCTCGGCAAAAATCATAATTTACTCAATTAGCCCGACGCGCTCTCGTGTTCTCTCTCTCTCTCGCTCCCTCTTTATTGCAATTTGCAAGCCCGTATAATTCGACTCATAAAGTCGGCAGAGTCAAAGCCGCGGCGCACGCTTGGTATTCGCCCGGTGTTTTTTTAACGCGCGTGTGCGCGCGAAACGAGCGTTTAATGCAAACCGAAAAGCGTGCAATGGGAAAATGGTAGCCCGATAGTGACGCGAGAGAGAAAGAGAGAGAGAAAGAGAGAGAAAGAGAGAGAGAAAGAGAAAAAAGATAGCGAGAAGCGTGACAATGGCGGTTCGGTGGCAGTGTGATATAATGTCCACGCGATAAGCCGAGCATTATGCAGAAAATAATCCGATTTTTCCCACGTGTTCCCAGCGAGATTTGCTATCTAACTCTTTCTCTCTTCCTCTCGTCCTCTCGGCTGCGTCTCTTTTATTTTACACCCAATGAATGCGCTCGCGAGTCTTTTTCTACCTTTCTCTCTCTCTCTCTCTCTCTCTCTCTCTCTCTCTCTCTCTTCCGCGTTTCGTCTCGTTCACGACGCTATGCTAATTTGTGCCCCACGCACAGTTCAGTGTGACTGGAAAAAAGTATAACGAACTAACATGTTGAACTTGGCGTTTACCTTTGGCTAAATCAGCTGAGCTCTGTAATAAGAACTTTGTGGTCTTTAGCTTCGTACTGGTCCGCGTAAAAATTCCATGACCCTTTCGTCCTGTTTAACGAATCTTGCTCCTCAAATTAGATTCTCGTCTGTTACTTTAGTGTACTATGGATAATTAAATAAAATGATTTACGCTCTTACTATTAGCGTCGAAATTCTTAATAACTCTTTACTCGTTACTACTGAATAATTTAACAAAAAATGGGAGTTCGCATATTGTAAAAATAGTTTTAAAGGTTCGCTAAGGTATAAAGAGTGAAATTTACGAAGCATAAACTTTGAAAGTAGAAATTTTCTTAGGACGCCGTGTATATTTTACATCGAATGTGCTGCTATAGCTATAAGGTATAGGAAAATTGGTTTTCGAAAAAAGTACTTTGTTCAAGGAGTTTTTTCTTTTTTTTTTTGAAGTTGATTCAATGCATACGAATGAAAGTGATTACATTAAATTTTACCATGACCTGAATTCGTCTGTTTATTACACATTCAAAATCCATTTCAGTTTAAACTCATTTTATGATTATTTTCATGTTAATACCCAGACGATAAGGGCTGCCATTACGATGCAAATAAGAGCTTAATTTAATTCCGCAGAATTTCATCAAGAAACCATTTTGCAAACGTTTAATAATCCTCGCGTAATCGACGTTCGTCCATAAATACGTAATTCTTCGGGTTTCCAACTACACCGGTTGCTGTTACAAGCAACTTTCCTCACATTTTAATGTCTACCAATCCGTTTTATGACTAAGTAACCTCAAGACAAGCCTCGCAGCCTCCTCCCTCCTCCTCTTCAAAAATGTGCCATAATCACTGCTATTCCCGAGCTGCCTTGTTAAATCACCGGAGCAGAGCGCGCGCAGTTAATAAAAAGGAGCGAAAAAGACTGTCGCGGGTTGATTCGCGGACTAGTGCGCTCGAAGGCATGCTTCCGAGTAGCTCCTCCCGTCTTGTCACTCGTGCATCCTACTTGCAACCTGTTGCTAGCTGTCTCTTTCTTCTTTCGTCATCTCCTGCTGCTGCCGCAGCCGCCGTAGCCGCGCGCGGTCGACTCTCTTCCTTCCTGCGCGGTCATCCTTTTCTTTAGCTGTAGCGGGACGCTCGCATCGTAAAATCTCGCTCGATCAACGTCGCGCGCGTACCACTCGTTATATGATTTGCGACGACCGGTTAGCTGATTTTTCGTGGGTTGGGTTGGAAGTGCTTCGAGAGTTTCGGGATAGTCATTGTTTTTGATGATCCTTTTACGTAGCTAGAGGATACAGTTTGGGCTCTGTTATTTTGGACAAAGTTATGGTTTTAGTCGGAATAATGATGACCAGAGATTTACCGCGTTGAAGTATACGCATTCTGAAAATTTATGAGAAAAATGTTGTTTCGCTATTTATGCAGTAACACTAAGTATGACTCGGCGAGTAATGCATGCGGGAATTGTATTCGTGGAGAAAAATGACGAAAGCATTTTGAGAATGAAAAAAGTCCTGATTGCAGAGCCGTGCGCGCTCTCGAAATTGGTTTTTAAAAAAGCAAGCCGAGTATCTAATTTTAGTCGAAATCGCAGAAAGGTACAATTTGAATATTCAAAACTCAGGGGCACGTAACGAACAGAAGAGAGCGAGAGGGGGACAGAAGAAAAAAGAAGAAGGGGATGAATAGGCATGAGCTGCGCGCTCGCTTGCTCGCGAGTGCATTTAAATTCGTAAATGGTGGCGTTTGCCCGTAAGAGAGAGAGAGAGAGAGAGAGAGAGAGAGAAAGAGTAAGCCAAAAGGGACGAGTATATTCGCACAAGGGTTTGCTTACCGTTCCTTCCTTCTTATAGTCGGCCGACACTCGACGGCGAGCGTGTACTATATACGTACACGCACGCACTGCACGAGTATGTATATATGGAGTGTGCGGTCGAGTGTATACGGCAGGAGGCTATCCGCAGGGAGCGTTCTCTCGCATTCACTCGCGCCCCTGACATTTCGACTTCTCGTTCTCTCTCTCTCTTTCTCTCTCCCTCGTCTCTCGCTTTTCTTTTTAATTTCGTCCTTTTTGCGAACCTAACGAAGCGGTTTGCCTGTGTATATATGCGTGTACATGTTTGTCTCTGTATCTGATGGGTGCGCAAGCGCCTGCACTTCTCGAGCGAGGAAAAAAATGCGAGTATAACCGAATTGGTCGTCGTAAAAGGGGATGTAGGCGCCCCCAAAGTGTGTACACTACGCGCATTTTTACATCATTACGCTCTGTGTATCGTTTTAAAATGCGATTTACAAGGGCGGTGAGGGTGCGAGACAATGTTTCCGTTTCCGTGATCTGCGATACGCGCTTACTCTTTGCTAATTAATCACATACGATTTAAATACTGACTCAAACATGGTGCTAATTAGAACACATTACTACGCAAAATTATTATAATGTCACAACATTAAAAGCATTTATATTCTTTCGGTTTAAAACAAGAGAATTAAATGTTACAACAGTAACCCAATAGTTAGTAATCTATTTGTTTCTAATGTAAAATTCTTTTTTCTGTTCCAGGTAAGAACACACGATGATCAATACCCCTAGTACTTTGCGGTGTAAGGTATAGCAGTTGACCGTGTCTCTGGTAAAGTAAATTATATTATCCACCCCAACCCTCACAAACGTCGCTTAATTTCACATCGATCCTGTCCCTCCAGCCTATGCAAAAAACCACCCTGTGCAGCTTTAATGTATTCGCAGCTCGCCTAGGGCAAGAATATTGCAAACGACGTATACGCACACACACACATACAGAAACGTGCGTGCACACACGCATAATTACAGACAACTGCAGGTGGCACAGGCGAAATTTGCATTTTGCGAGTGCGATTGCAGCGACGCGTCGCAGCTCGACAACAAATACACGAGGGAGTCGCTGCAGCCGACGATGCGACGCGCACCGAAAATCATCACGCACAATTATTCCGCTCCGACGACGAGCGAAACATACACGCGACGCTGCTGCGGCTGCTGCTGCTCGGTGTGTCCCCGATATTTATAGAAGACCCTGCGCTAAATCACCCTCAGCATTGCGGCCAAAAGACAGCGTCGACGAGCGCTCATGTGTACGCAGCGATACACACATATACACACGCGTGGATTTTCCTTCTCATAGGCAACTCAGGATTTATCACCTAAGGAGTAGCCAGTAGTATAGCGGTAGTAGTATTGTAGTAGTAGTAGCATCCCTCGTGGCGTCATTAATTAAGAGGCCTGTCAGGTCGTTTCGCGAGCTCGGCCGACGGAAGCGCCTCGGCCATTGTCTCTCCCCCTACTCCAGGCCTTCTCTTTCGCGAGGCCCTAAGTCGGCGACTTCCGCTCGGCGATATTTCGCCGCCGGGCGCCGCGGCGGAAATCGTACGTGCGGATTTCGAGCGCCAAGGGGAGCAACAGCAGGTGATCACGCACCTGGGGTTAAATCCCTCCTCCCTGCCCTATAACGTGTATATATACGTTTACGTTATGTCTGTGTGTTGTGTGTGTGCTATGCGCACGCGTGCGCGAAATTTGCAACTCGGCGCTTCCAGGAATCGCCTGACAGCTGGTTGCCAGGTGATGACGAGGACGACGACGGGGCGCCGCAGCGTGGGTAGCGTGAGCTCGCGCATTGACTGCAGGACGATTATCATCGATTTTTCGGGGGTGGCCGGAGGGCGCTGTTAGAGTATATATATATACGTTCCGAGAATATGCGAGACACGGGGAAAAACTACCCGCGTTGGCGCCAGACTGGTAGTTGCAAATGGCTTTCGCGAGCAGCGCCGGCGCTGGTAGTTTCACGGAGACCATATGCTCCAAGCGAGCTTTGCATAATGAGATTCGCACTACGCTCGTTTCCCTCCCCCTTTTCTGTTATTTTTTTGTTGCAAGGGTGGTATTCTTGTGCGGATGTTATAATTGGCCCCGCGCGCGATAAAAAGAATGGTCCGTTATACTACAACTTGTTTATTGTCCCGCAGTAGATCCCGTTAGTCTTTCTTTTTTTAGTTTCAGGAAATTCGAGACAATATAATTATTCGAGTACGTGAAATGCGTTGGAAGGTCGTGACACTTGGTAGAGTTTTACGATTATTGCATCGAATGAAATTATTCTGTAAATTGTTGTGATACAATTTGCGGGATGATTAAAGTATACTTCGTTAGGAATAATAAACCTTATAGAGCATAACGGGTGACTTTATTTCATTTGCATTGTAATAATCAAGCTGCCTACTTTGACAATAAGCCGCGAAGCTGCTGTTTTTTTTTAAGAATAAAACCATTGTTTTATCTCTGCGTTTATAACAGGATTTGGTCGTTCCGCTCGGGCTTGCAAAAGCGCATTTATTTTTTAGGAAAATCCATAAATTGACCTTATTCCCTTGAAACATCCAGCTCGCAAACGCGCGTGGGCCACGAATCTTTTGTTCATTTTACGCGCCAGCGCTATTTGTCTGGGCGAAGAATTTTCGCAATTTCAGCTCGCCTCTCCCTTTCCTTCTCTTGCCTCATCGAATCTCTCATACCCTGAAATTTCCATCGCAAAGCACGAGCGTGCGCGCGTGTGCGGGCATTGCAAAAAGAAGGGAAAAAATGTGAAAAGCTCACATCGATGACCAGGAGAATAATAATATTGAAATTTCTATCTTGCTCTCTCTTTCGACTTTGCGATTTATATATATATTCATTCCCTTTCGTATACATAAATTATCCATACACGCGAACTACTTCGTCGTCGTAGACTTATGTATATTCCCGACCGCAATTCTACCGTCCGACAGTCACGTATCCAAAAATCCTAGTCATAAAACATGCACCGATATAATATATACACGAGAAGGGGGAAAACACGCGTATAGCAGCAGTCGCCAGAAACGATATAGCCGTATGTATATATATTTGCAGGGGCTATCCTCCGATTCAATATAAGAAGATTCAATGTGTATCGCGGGCGCGAGAGGCAACGTCGTCACAAAATAAAGAAAGCTACCGTTCGCGGCAAAGACGGAGATTGCATAATCCGCCTATATACAAACAGGCGCGACGTGTAGACGGCCACCGCCTGGAAAACCGGGTCGGTCCCAGATGATAGCGCGCAAATCTAAATCGCAGGCCAGCAAGTATATATATATATATGTGTGTGTGTGTGTGTATAGACCGTCAGGATCGATCTACCGTGAACGCTAAGCCGGCCAAGCGCGAGGGACTAAGCCGCTACCGCTGGCGCCCGGTGCCTTTGATGTTCGCCGTGACGGCGTGACTTTTAGCTCCGCTCTCGCTATCTACGAGAGGAAGGATCGAGGGTCTAAGGTGACGGTGGCGACGATAACGCGGCTATAGTCCCCGTCGCTCGCACACGATAAAGTCACCTATACGACGCCGATGGGGAGGCCGAGAGGGCGAGAGACGGCGTCCCATAGCCGTCTATATCTATCTTCTTTTTTCTGTCACTTAGGACCCTGAGAGAATTCTCTTTTCCTTTGAGAGTCCTTCTCTTCTCTCTTTCTCCGGCCGCTCCATTTTCTGAGCGCGGCGCAGTCGCTCTTCGTTTTTTTGCTGAGCAGATCGAGAGACCCTCCTCTCCTCTCTCTTTCTCTCACTCCCTTTCTCTTCCGCGGAACTATTTCCTTTGATGCACCTAATTCACTAAATTGTTATTCTTTGAGAGGAGAAAGACAGAGAGTGAGAGAGAGAGAGAAAACGAGTGTGTCTCTGGCGCGTGCAGTCGAGTTGCAGGCTGCTTCTTTCAAGAGAGCGCGAGGGAGAAAATAAGAGCGCAGGGGGAGCGGTAGAAAGAACACAGGGGATGCAGCAAGACAACGCCGTTGTAATTGTGTATATAGGTTTGTTTGTTCGGGCGCGCCGTTACGATCCTGTAATTAGAGCCCGACGAGCTGAAGGCGCCATTAAGTTCTTCGCATTAGGCGCGGATGTAAATCTAATTAAGCGACAGGCCACTCGCTCCTTTCCTGCCACTGCTGCTGCTGCTTCGCGTTCGTGTATAATACCGCGAGGTGTACCTTTTTGCACTGAAGTTGGCTTATGAAAAAGTCGAGATTAAAATGGACCCTCTTACCTTCTCTCTCTCTCTCGTGCGCCACTCCGAACGCCGAGGTGAGTTTTACGGTTGCGCCGTTATCAACGCGCGTTAAAGTGATTAGGCAGCACCGTGAGAACACGAGAGTTGCATGGCTCTTACGGCGAAGGAAATTATACGCGCGAGGAGAATTAGATATAAAGTAGGAAATTTGTTTGGGTATTAGCGCTTAAAAATATATAATATACTCGTAAAGCTTGATGTTATAAATAGTAAATCGCAAATTTTCCCTTTAAGAGGTCGTACAGAATAATTAAAACGTTGAAATGTTTAATTATTTTATCGGCTCGTAGTGAAAATTATGACATAATGATGACATAAAGCTTACCGAGCAATTTTAACGATAGAAAATTATTAATAAGGTCATAATGAATAGAGGGGGTGTGACGAATAAATAGTGCTGCTATAAATTTGTAAAACCACTATTCAACGTAATTTACCAGAGAACGACTGTATTTATGCAACTATACGCAAATTGATCTTAATTATCTTCGGTATGCAAGCACGGCGTGGCACAAACCCTCTTTCTCTCTTTTTCGTCTTATGCCACCCGTGCCAACAGCTGCTCCGTGTGCACGAGAGAAAGAGAAAAGCCAGCGGAACGTGCGCTCGCGCAAGGGAAACCCATTAATTCGTTTAATTGTGCTGACGAATCAAGCGTCCGAGCGGCAGAACTCGAATCCCCGAACTCTCTCTCTCTCTCTCTCTCTCTCTCTCTCTCTCTCTCTTTCTCTCTTATTCGTGCAAATTATCGCGAATTCTTAGGCAGACAGAAGTGCTAGGAAAAGAGGCTAGGAGAAACGAGAACGAGCAAGAGGAGGAAAGAGAGAGGGACGATCGGCGAGGGTTAGCAACCCTTATCCTCGAGAGCTCGTGCACGCACGCGCGCGCTCGCTGCAGTAGAGGACGACTCTAGGGTCCTCCAGAACGCGGGCGCCTGCTCGCGAGGCGTTCATTAAACGATAATTCACTTTCCTACGAGAAATAATTCACCGTCGAGCTAAGACTTCTCCCTCACCGGCGACACCAAGACGACAGCAGCATACCGAGTGTACATATATAAAAAAAAAGAAAAAGAAAGGGTACACGCGAGACGATAGGAGACAGAAGACGCGATCCCCATCGTTCACGCGTGCTGTGCCGCAGCAGACGCAAAACCAATCCCGCCGTTATTACCCCGCAAGCGCGCGCACGCCTTGGTCTATTGAGTTTAGCCCCGGCAATAGGTTCTCAATTTATCGTTTATCTAGCGCCCCGGCTATGCGGTCTACTGCCCTCGACGCTGCTTTAGCGTTTCCACTCTTCTCGACCACTAGTCGGAGAGGGAGAGAGAGAAAGTTGGCTCTTTCGATTCACAGCCGGGTAATGCAATACCGTGCAAGCGCGCCTGTCTTTGCACGAGTATACGCTCGCTAAGTGAAAATTGCTATTTTATTGGGTTTTGCTTCTTCTTTTTTTTGTGTCTTCGCTTTCTAGGTGTAGTATATACCCGCCCGAGCAAGTCGTAAGAACCAATATACAGTAAATTTTTGTGTTTAGGATATTGTTTTTCTTCCGGCCAAGGAAAATAGAAATTTCGATGAGAAAACTCATTGAATTTTTCATGGGGGACATATGAAATTGAAATTTCAATCACGAAAATCGTATCATTTCTAGAAAGATTTTAAAGTTATACGAATATTATACAATGTTGTTGCATAGTGGTTTCTAAAATTTTATTATTCAATTCTCTGCAGTAAGTCAACTTTATCATTTGCAAATATCTTCCGTATGCACAAAAGAAGAATACCTCAATTAAATTAACACACGTCTGCTTTATTTCATTCACGAATCACTATACCATCGTACCTCCGTGCTTACGTTTTTCCAGAGTCGTTAAAAAAAAATACATCCCGCTGGCTTTGGCGCAAACAAGAGTGACCCTTCAATCTACACACTACCTCCGAGGTCACACATACACACACATACCGTGTAATATAAGGTTCATTCGACAAGCAGCTTACCGCCACCTTATAAAGTATCGTCAGGCAACTTTCTTTACACACCACGCACGAAAATCTTTTCTCGCCTCGTTTTCTCGCGTCCGCTTCCCTTCCGCGTCTTTATTTTATGGAAAGCTTGTTACACAGCCCCGTGGCCGAGCGCGGCGAAATCCATCGTAAAACGAGATCGCTGATCCAATCTAGTTGGAGACTCAGCTCGCTCGCTGCACTACACCAGTGCCAAGATTTTTTAGCGCCGCGCTACGCGAAAGTGATGTAACTGCCGCGAGTGCTTTCAACCGTCCCTCAACTCTCCCCCCGCGTACACTCGAATTAACTCGACTCTGCGTCCTTCTCACTTGCTTGTTCTCTCTCTCTTTCTCGTTTTTTCTCGCGAACGTTCTTTCGCCGTCCTCTCTCGGCTACTTTCTTACCCCGCTCGCGTACTTCTTTAGCCTCCTTAAAGCCCTAACGTTTGCGCGCGCGAGCACGGCTGGGAGAAAGATACGCGACTGACACTCCGCGCACGTACGGCAGAAATGAGAGGCTTGAGTTGGAAAGAAATAGGCTGAAAGAATGAGAGATAAGGGGTAGAAGGGCGCCGCGCGAGTAGTGGAAAGGGGTATATTGCTTATCTGCTTAAGATTGTAAAGAAGATAAAAATATATATACAAGTCGTGCTGGAAAGTTCATTTTTATAAAGATCATAATAAGTATATAACTTTATAAAAATAAAATAATTTTTAAAGAGCATTTGATGACGACGTTGAAATTCATTTCTTACTCTCTGCATACACTGACAATGTTCATGAATAAAAGAGCGCTGAATATATATATCCATAGGAAAGGTTATAACTAGGCGACGTCGTTGGCAACTGGCACTCTTGCTTGCTCGGCGTATATATATCTTGCATACATGCATGACCCGTGCGCGCGTGCACCGCAGGCATCAGCTCTCGCACAAAGTAATGAGAGAGCACGCGCGGGGAAATACGAAGAAGACAGGCACGCCAGGTAAAACCAAGAGGCGTGCTTGCGCCTGCCTGGGCGCAGAGTAGTAGGTACGGAGTTTGGCGTCTGTAGTTGAGCTGCGGGACAAGTTCGGGCGGCTAGATAGAGAGAGAGAGAGAGAGAAGCCGGGGCCGTGTGGCCTGCACAACCCGTCTGGAATTGTATCAAACTTGTCGGTGTGTTCTCTTTTCCTCTTCCTCTGCCTCCTTCTCTCTCTCTCTCTCTCTCTCTCTCTCTCTTCGCCCCCTCGCCCACGCGTTCCGTCAACATCCGCCGCAATGCGCCGCAACTTCCGACGCGCGAGCGCGCCGCGCATGTCAAATCACATCTCCTGTTCTCAATTTCTCGTGACGAGAATATGAATTCATCTTCAATGGCAACAGTGGCCGGGAGAGACAGAGAGAAAGTGAGAGAGAGAGAGAGAGAGAGAGAGCACGTGAGTTTGCGTAATCAAAACATTGTTAGTAACCCTTTTCGAGGTGTTGGCGGTTTGATGGAGTGGTGCCCGCCCGCTAGACGGAGGCCCTCTCACGCTCTATCCCTCTCTCTCTCTCTATTTCTCTCTTGCACTGCAAAGGCGTAACTGCAATTACTTTTCGCGTGCAAACTTACCGCGCAACTTAAATTAAGCGCACTCCTTGGAGAAGCACGACGCAACTTGACAATTTCAAGTCGACAAGCGTGTCCTCTCTCTTTCTCTCGGGTCTTGTGGTGTTGCGCGTCTTTTCATCGTCCCACGTCCCCTTCTTTTTCGTCGTTTTTTCACGTTTCGCGGTGCGTTGCACGTTTCGTTCTCTCTCTCTCTCTCTCGTGAGATGGGAAGACGGAACGTGCGGATTAAATTTGCATTTTCTTGTGCCGCCGTTCATTACCGAGGACTACGGTCGGAAGTTAGAGGGAGAGGCAGCCGTAGTGTGTCTAGGAAGTGCTGACAAGCCAAAAGTTTTAAGCAGCACTGTAATGACGTAAGTCTGTTATTGATGTGCTTATAAAACGAGATAAAGCGCAAGAATTATAAGCTTTTATTCGTTCAAAACGACATGGAAGGTAAATGACCTTTTTTCCATTTACTATATACGTTTTATGTATATTCACGTGATGGTTAAAAAAAATATATATATATATAAACCCACACAATTCCCATCTCATCTCGTAAAACTTTATTTTCCAACTTCGTTTTTGAAAAGCACGCGCAAACTCGGCAAACCTTTGAAAAATCCAGCTCATTCTCTGTAAACCTTCCTAATCCGAAAATCAAGTTACACTTGTGTAAAACGCTGATGCGCGCGCGCGCTGCCCTACTTCAAAAACCTCGCGAAGCGTATAAAGTAACTTGCAGCTCTCTCTTACTCGCATATAACACATCGCCCTTCTCTACCTCACTCTCAGACTACTACACCCACGGCAATCCTGCGAGAAACTTTGCGAATCGCATTACGCGCTCCTTAATCCGGGGAGAGCTTTGCGCGCGTGGGATTTTTTCCTCGTCACGCGCTCGCGCGTCGTCGGACGACGTCTCATTGGCTCCGGCAAAAATGTCGCTTTTACGACTGTTCGAGCGACGACACCAAAATTGCTCGTAACGCCTGCCTCCTGCGCGCCCTTGTTCCCGCGATATATGAGGTCCACTTTAATCCCGTGACGCCGCGGCGGCTAGTATAACGCGGCAGTTGATGAAACAAGAGCGAAGTGCCAATTTCGCCAAAGTTTTAACTTGGTTCGCTTCGCGACGTGGACGAACCAACAGATGCGCGCACGTGTCATCGTCGTCGTCGTCGTCTTTCTCCCCGTCACCAGAAAAGAGATTTCGAAGAAAAGTCGTTTGTTAATTCGTCTCTTTTTTTATTGCTCCCCCATTCGTCCTCTTCAATTTTATGTCATTGCTCTTTTATGTAGTTGGCGAATATAGCGAATGTTTTAATAAAATTTTATGCTTCTTTGTTGCGATGATTATGTTGTAACACTTGTTTGACGCCACCGTACCTAGTAAACATCGTGCAGACGAATATTTATCGACAAAACAATTATTCACGCGAAACATTATCAATGAATCGTGAGAGTATAATACCAGTATGAAGCATTGAATTTCGCGAGGAATACTAAACACACCCTCTATTATATATATATATATATATATATATATACCCCACGCAACGCACATCTCGCACCCGGTAACGCATACTTAAAATTCCTCAGTGAAAATCCATCACTCCAAGCCACACGCACAAAACACCTACCCACACTCACACGTATACCTATACGGTTATACATACGACTGGCGTCGAATTCCAATCTTTTCAATTATGAGACTGCGCTCGCTCACTCTCCTTCCTCTAGTGGCCGAGGCTCCGCGCGAAAACCAGAAAAATTCCTCAAGGACACGAATTCGCGAGAAATAGCTCTTGAGCAAATGCAGGAGACTTTCGCATAGCACTCACTCTCCCTCTCTTTCTCTCTCTCTCTTCTTCCAGTTCGCAATCTTGGCCTTATCGCCACTTCGAAATCTACTCTCTCCCTATATACCGCACCACGTGGTCGGCGGCGTGCGCGACAGCTCCTTTGGCACATTCCACTCCCTCTGCCTCTCCTCGTGCTTATATTCTCGCGCGCCTGTTGTCGATCCCATTATGGGGGGAAAGGTAGAGACTAGTGCGCGCCAGAGGGAGAAAAACGCTTTTCCAGCATTCTTTCGCCAGTATAGAAGCGAGAGTATAGTGCACGTGTGCACGGGCGCGTGTGTAAGGGGGGGGGGGGGGCTTGACTTTTCGAGCTGTGGTGATGTCGATAAATTTTCCAACAGAGGAGATGGAAATTCGGGATTGCTCGAAGACGCCGGAAGTATAGAACTGCGACGAATAAGGATTCGTTTTGGTTATTTGAAGTTGGTCAAAGTAGCGATGTATTGAACGATATTTTTAGTGCGGTATTTAATAATTCCTTGAAATCTTGCTTGTTAGAGGGACATGTTTATTTTTAAATTTTCCTCCGTGCAAGAACAGGACTACAGTGTACTGAAATAAATGTCGTGCTCGTTTATTAATTCACCATTTCAGCTGTTAATGTCAAAGGTTAAAGTATGACCTAAATATGAATGAATAATATTAATTATTTCGATGAACTCAAAAATAATTGCGATAAATATGACACGACTTATATGCAAACAGTTAAAAATAACTTTTCTTTGTATTCTATAAAGACAGCACAGAACTATTCCACTCCCTGTGAATCAATAATAATAAAAACTAATAATACTTGTCGAAGTAGTAAAAGCTTTTTCCTGGAAGCTTTAACGTCCGATCATTAATTTCCCTTTGAAGGCTGGCCATCACTCTTGCCGAGCTTTTTTACTCCCTGCCGCATTTTCAATAAAAAAATTCATCCTCGCGTCTCACAAGATCATCACTCAATTAAAACGATTTCGCAAATTAATTCGAAAATCCTGTTCTCGACAAAGTCGCAAAACAAACCCGTTCATCCGCTCTTCTCGTCCACCAAAATCCAATTCATCGCGCTCACCTCAGTAGAGTGCCCACGCGTATCCCGTTACTCCCTCTCTTCTATTACCCTTCTTCCATCAAAAGAGTACAGCAGGCGTTTACGGCGAGAAAGCTGCTGCTACCCCGCTGCAACGTTACGCTGCTCAGGCGGGCGGAACCTACGTACATATAGTCTCTACGAAATTACGGCAAATTGCGCACCGTTTGCCACGAGGCGCACACAGCTCCCTCCTTCTCCTTCCCTTCGCCTAAAAATCGATATGCAAATCTACGCGCAAATCCTAGTAATCTCGCGCGGCTCTGAGCACACGGTCGGCGCGCGTGCGCAAGGAAAATGAGAGTACACGAGGTATAGAGAAAGAGGGCCGCAAAAGGATTAGATCGGATGGCTCGTGACGCGCGGCGGTGGCAGCGGAAGACGACGACGACGACGACGGGTAGGGTTATAAAGTGGGGTTAACGCGACGAGCCTGAAGGATCGTGTTGCCACCGCGTGCGCACCGAGTAGACCACCGCCAAAGACGATGCGCGCCGGATTTTAAAGAAAAGAGGAAGAAGGATGCCGCACGCTTGGCGCCGCCGACTTTAGAAGCACACAGCTGACTCTGGTCTACCGACGACGTCGTCTACGCGCGGTCGAGTGCGAGGGAATCTATTTTGAAATTTATATGACCAGCCCTGTGCTGGCTTACGTCGCTCACTTTATTACGGACCTTTACAAGGGGATTTCTTTTTTCGGAGAGTTTTATCGCTCTTACGGGGATATCGTATTAGATTTTTTTCGAAACGACATGGCAGCTTCTATAGCTGCTTCTTTTTTATTATTTGATTCAGTAAAAATATTAGACACGATTACTCGTGTTTTTCTTTTATATACCTGAGGAAAATATAATTATACATTATATGAACTCGAAAGAACATTACTCAATGGTAACACGATAGCTGCAAGTAGATACCCATAAGTATAGTCAGGCCGAATAGCCTGATAGTAGTATACTTCTCTATATTTATCGCGTTGCAACCTTATGAAAGCGTTTTATCTCGTATATCCACATTACTCAAAGCTCTCTCACGCAGAAAAGAATTAAAGCCGTTGCGCTAGCTCACTGGCTGGCAACAGTCGGACGCCTCTCGGCAATCTCTCTTCCTTTTGGCCCCGTCGCACGCCCGTGCGCATGAAAGCTCCCGGAGAAAGACGATCAATCTTGATCCCAATTATCGTGTCGTTCAGCCGCGATAATCAAGCTCCCGCTCACCGCCCCGTAAGAGCGAAAGCACGAAGCGTCAGAGTAGCCGGCGAGAAAGAGAAAGAAACAGCGGCCGAGCGCGTGCGACCGAGGAAAAGCTGATCTCTTTGCCGCCCCGTGTTCTTACTTCTCTGTATAACATCTCGTGCGAGCGATGAGGTAAAAACGCTCCTAAAAGCCTCGTATACACCCTCCCACCCTCGGTGGCAAGAGGTTGATAATTTATCAAACCAAACTGTGGCTTGATACGCCGTGGAGCGGTTGTACAGGGCTATATCCTTGCTTAACCGCGACTTAAGAGGTTCGACGCGAGCGTGCCCGTGCGATTTCGAATTTATGATTCTTTGGGAGATTCATTACGCGCTATTACGAAGGGATATTGCGAAAGAGATAGATGAAATGGATAGTTCATTTCAAGAGAGGATTAATTTTGAACGCGGTATTGGAAAGAAAAATTTTTTTTTCATTTTTGAGCTCGTTTTTGCATTTGGATTTAATAAAAATACGCGAATCAATCTCAGTAGTTTTATAGGATTTGTTTAAGCGTATTTAATTCTGTTTTCGGTATTTCAATAAACACGTTTTTATTTACTTTCATACGAAATATTTTTTTGCAATTTCAAAGTAAATGCATGAATTTATTTGTTTTCATTTTATTCTAATACAAGCGAGCTTTCATATTGGTATTAAAACTGAGAACCCACTACTGTCTCATATATGAATTTGATATTTTAAAACTTTTAATTGTCGGTAATAAAGTTAGTTTTACGTGCACTTTATTAATTATTGGATAATAAAATAAAAGAAATTTATCAAATTGTTTATCAGTTGATTTTTAGTAAACAAAATTAAATAATCCCATATTTAGTTTGAAATTCATTTCATTTTACATTAACTTAAATAACAACAAAATTTATTTTACTAAAAATTTTGAACCCTTCATCATTTTCCATAAAAATCTGGAAAAATAATCGACCTTGAAACAGCTCTCGACACACGCGTATATATGTAGTATAATCTCCGTTCGTGATGCTCCCAATGATAAATGCCGAAAATTCCATCCCTTATCTGACGCGAGCGACCGCCTGCCGGGTAGCCACGCGCGCTCACAACCTCTCGCAAACGACAATTAGCGCACTGTCAGGCCTGCAGACAACTGGTCTGGCGATGGCCGGGCGAAAAGAAACCGCGACAGTCCGCGAGATAGCCGCGTTAATCCGACGGCGAGTTTATTACTGATTTATTATCAGCCTGCTGGCCCTTCGCGCTCACGCGTTTAATGGGGAGCTGATGCGCATAAATAAGCGCGAGCGCGAGCCCGACCGTCATATATACGTGACGCGCGTTACCGCGCCGCCCCGAGGCTCAAAATTGGGTTAAAACGTTTCGCGAACTCCGGGGGCTCTCTCTCTCTCTCTCTCTCTCTCTCTCTATATATATATATATATATATATATATATAAATGCGCATGTAGCTCGAGGCGGAAAGCCAGACAGATAGAGGAACGTGTATGTGCGCGCGCGCTCTCGCTGCTTTATGAACATCTATTTAAATCAGATACGAGCTGTGGCCCGTAACGGCGCATGAGCTCTCTCTCTCTCTCCCTCTCTCACTCTCTGTCTCTCGCTCTTTACGTTATAAATACGCAGGCCATTGATATACGTTATACGCCGTGTATTTGCATAATTCTGCTTGTTATTACAGAGAGGGAGAGAGAGATCGCGCGAGACAGATGAATCTGTTGAGCGCAACAATGGCGTTGTGCGCGTGCATAGCGTTGAAATAGTAGAGATGCAAGGATGGAAAGCTGTTTTTGCTTGTCTTTTATTGTTTTCATAGATTGAATTGCAAGTTACATTAATTAAATTTGTGTATTTACACTTGTTAATAGGTTCACGTATTACCGATATCTGATCAATGTGGGAATCTACACAATTTTGTAATTGCTCTCTATATCCAAAATAGTGAAAATCTAACAATTCAGGGCTATTTGAATTGCATTGTTAATGAAATTCTGTTCTTTTCTCTTTTAATTGTGGAATATTTAGAGTAAAACCGTTATATTTTATTTTTCCATTTGCGTATACCAAAAAACATAACTTTATTGTGCTCGTCTATTTGAATAAATGTTAAAAAGCAATGAGTATTTCAATATCAAACCACCCATTGACCTATTTGGCATAAAATGTATGGAGCGATGGTATCAAAATTCGTGCGATACTCAAAATACACGACATATTCAGGAGTTGAATAGCGGACAGAGAGAGAGAGAGAGAGAGAGAGGAGAGAGAGAGAGGAGACAGAGTCTAGCCTGGGAATAAACTGTCACGAGATTTGTCATTTTGTTAAGCATTAAACGCTAGCGAGCGCAGGGAGAGATATAAAAGTAGCAGGCGAAAGAGTAAGCGAGAACAAGAGAAGAAGGAAAGCCGAGAGAGAGAGAGAGAGAGAGAGAGAGAGAGAGAACCGGAAGGGAGACGAGCTAGCATAGGTATACACGCCATTATTCTCCTCGAACAGGGGGGAAACTCTCGAATGCGCTTAATTAGGCGATATTTGAGCCGTGTCTGAGAGTTTGCGCGCTCGCGCGTGAGTTACTACTGCTGCAACTTGTGCACAGCGCTATACATATTCTCGGGCTGAGTCCATGGCTTCACGGGGCTTTTGCCGCGAGAAAGATAATCCACGATGGCAATGATGATGTCGGCTGCTGCTGCTTCTACTGCCATTTCGTTCTCTTAGCTTAATTGCATTGTTCGAGTCTTAATTAGTAACTGCGCGAGAGGCTATCTCATGGTGATTGTTCTTCATAATGTTATTCGCTTTTCTTCGTTGAATTCTTTGAATTCTCGGGCGCTTGTGGCGAATGTTTTTAAAGCCCTTTTTATATATGTACCTGCTTGTAGGGGAAGAAAGAGAACATTGTAGGAGGATGTGAATTCCTCATGGTTGTTTGGCATTTTGCTTTGCAAATAATCCGTAAAAAGTGAATGAAAAATAGCATTTTGCGTGTTTTTCTGTTTCCCCCAGAGGTGAAAATTCTCTTTAAATTGTAATTAGAGGGCAGGTTTTGTTGTGTTTATAGTGCAAATACTCCATAGCGTTATCATGCGTCTTCAATCCGCGCGCGTCTATTGAATTTTCGCCTCTCCATTTTCGAGAAACAGCCTGGGCGCCGTAAATATGTTTAAAAACTGACAGACGGCGAACACGTACATTGTTTGCGTTCTGAGAGAAAGAGAGCGCGGAGAGAAATTGTAAAAAGTTGGAGCGCATCTGAGGAATTTAGTCGAACTTGCGCGCAGCAAAGCCCATTCTTACTTATTGGAAAATATTCCAATACATCCGATATTTTTCATACTGCATTGAAAAATTTTTCCCCCTGCTGATTCAATTTCCAAGTTTGCTCGGGACTCCATACACACTTTCCTGCTCCTCCGCATCTCTTTTACGAAAAAATGAGAAACTCGCGCAGCAGTAGCAGCAAAGTCGACGCGCAATTTTTCACCACGCACGAGCGGGCGTTCTTCTCTTACTTTCTTCCTTTCCGCTCCTAGAAGAAAGTCCGTCGGCAAAAGAGTGACTGTACGAGCGGGCGGCTATACGGGGAAGGGTGAGATTTTCATCTCTGCAGCGAGGCGCGCGTGTAAGCCGACTAATCCGCGTGTACTACTCCCTCTCTCTCTCTCTTTCTCTCTCGGGCTCTTGAACACACGGGTGTATAAATACACGGCATCTCGCAAGCGCGAGCGGGAGAGTCAAGATTAACGCGTCGAAAGAGTGCCGGGGCAATAACGAGGCTAATTTCGCCCTGGCGCGGCTGAGCGAGCGAGTGATTCAATTTGAATCGACGCGCTATTAGCTCAGCAACAGCACCATCCCTCGGCGTTCGTTCGTTCGCTCGCTCCCTCGGCGTCTTTCAAACTTGAAATTGCATTGCGAGATCGGCGTCGCGCGCGCCGAGGCACGTCCGCGGATATAGCGACGACGCGCGCAGTTTGCAAACTGAAGAGGGGGCGGACGAGAGAAACGCGACGAGAGAGAGAGAGAGAGAGAGAGAGAGGGAGAGCAGCAGCGCAGCTGGGCTGAGTTTCGCGGCTGCTTCGCCTTTGAAGTCTCTCGCGCCCTCCCGAGATCACCATGAAGTATAGATAAATATTTGAAGCGCTAGCCCGCGTGAGAGAGCGAGATAGCGCTTTGTATATAGGTACTGCCAAGGAAGCGACCTTTCTTACGCCATGTCAACGGCTCTCCTCAAATTTGCGCCCGCGTCTTATACAAAAGGAGATAGATATTTACACTTTACTTTGTTAATCCTTTTAAAAATCGTTGTCCCGCGAATTTACCATTCGCTGGACGTAGAGGAAGCACACGCTGGAAGGGCTCCGAGATTGCTTTTGACACGCGCTGCGGAATTTTCGAAACCAGAGAGCCATGCGCTGGAGGGAGGAAAGTTGGGTAATTTATAGTTTTATTTGGAGTGGACTGAATTTGAATTGTAAATAAAATCTCGTCGTCGCCAGCGTCGTCGTAGTCGTCGACGATGGTACCCTCGTTTTCTCGGAGGGTTAAAGGGAGGAAGAGAACGAGGTCAAAATTGATTAAATAACGCGGAAAGTGTGTTTTCGCATACCTGAGCACACATGAGTCTTCTGCTTAATGTATGTAGACACACTTTCCATATTTTTTTAATCAACTTTACCGGAATATTTTCCCTCGCATGTGTTCCTAATAACAACGCAAATCATGAATATATATATATATACTCTAGTGAAGCCAAGTATTTTTTATTATCTCCTATTTGCTTAATAATATTTTTATTGCCATTGTTGGCATATTATGGTAACTAGCGTAGGTTATTTGTAATGTAACAACATAATTAGAAATAAAACGAAGCTAAATATACTTTACTCAATATGATAAAATTACTTGCCCTATATTTTCACATCCAATATTATACAGTACTCAAATCCCCTCAATTTATAAAATTCTAAGTAATTATTACTACTTGTTGAACTATTTTTCAAACCTCGATTGCGTCAAATGTCAAAGTGGTTTAAGCCGTCCTTAATCCGAGAGCCAGAGCCACTCTATCTACTCTCGTCTCCACTTACAACTCTAACCCCCACATTTCCCAACGACTCGCAAAAGCTAATCCAGTCTTCGCTTTTCTCACATTGCAGGGCCGGTGTAACCGCGAGAAGCCACCGTGCAAGTACTTCCATCCGCCACAGCACCTGAAGGACCAGCTTCTGATAAACGGACGGAATCACCTGGCACTGAAGAACGCCCTGATGCAACAGATGGGTCTTAGCCCTGGCCAGCCTCTTGTGCCTGGTCAGGTGCCCACAGTGGTACGTACGCGATAGCCGATTGTACACACAGACAGACTCTGCCAGATACACAATATTGCTCACGCGCAAAAGCACATACACTCACACACACACACACACAGATATACACGTGTACGCGCAAGCGCTGAGTATAACAATTTATAATATATATGCATATACTTAGCGCTAACAACGTACACTCGTTGTAATAATAACCGCGCGTTACGAGTCGCCGCGATTCTGTTATTATTATTATTGTTATTATTATTATACATATATACTTCTTTCTATGCGCATCATCGCTTTTATATAATGAATTAATCTCCACACCTTTGTCACTATCTAACAAAGCATATATATATTCACTTGCCATTTGGATTAATTTCTTTATTTCGATTTTATTACTCGGTTTGACTTTTTAATGTGTAACTATTTGTTTTTTTTTCTTAATATGTATATCTTGTTTTTTTCGTTCGTATTTTTTCTATTTGTTACACTCACTTCGATCATGAGCATCTAGTGATTCGATTTTTTTCATATAGCAAAATATTTTCACGTAGTTTTTGATGCGACGAACGTTCCTTATCGTAGTTTTTGATCTAAGAATAAACATTGGATGTATACAGCATAATGTTATAAATTGAACAGTTTACTCACAATTTAAAGTCTTTTTACTATAGAATGTTTAGAATGGCCGATGTTGATTCTTAGATTTATCAAAAGTATGCCATATTTTGAATTTTGCAAGCGAACGCTCGTTGTACCAATGGAATGCATTAAAAAAGTAAATAATATGTCCGTAATTCGCATGTTCTTTTTCAGTGTCATTCTATTCTCGAATCTATTGCGTAATGGCTTCTTTCAAACGCAAATCTTTAGTATTTACACGCGGCCGCAGCAGATCCACAATACATTTCTCTTTTCTCTGCCCACTCGGCGCCACAAAAGAATAATAATAAAGACAACAATGCCTTCTTGAATTTCGCCATTCGCGAAGATACATACATTCATACATACATACATCCCGCGATATCGTGGATCTGCTCCGGACTCGTTTCATCATTATTATGCGACGATCATTCACAAAGGCACTCAAAAATGCTAATGACCGGTGCGCGCCAAGATGCGAAGAGCCGCGCGGGTTTTTGCACTCTCCCGCGTATAAGATAGCTCGAAGCGCGCGTCTCGGCTTTCATACAGGCGAAAAAAAGCATAACTCCCGCGATATAAATTCCTGTAGCATTGCCGCAAACGATGCATAAAGAGTCTCGCCTCTCCTCGACTGAAAAATTAACACGCCCTTATACGCGTACGAGCAGAAAAGTACTTAATTAACCGGCAATGGTGGGCAACTCGAGTCCGATATTTTTCTTAGCTCCGAGCTCGTTATCACCTCCGGCGGTGCGCGCGCGACGGAGGCTCGTAAAATCTTTGCGCGCGTCCTTGGCACACACGCGCACTCTCTCTCTTTCTCTCTTTCGCGCGAGAAGACGGGACGAAGAAGAGATGATGCTGGCGAGACGGCACTGTGTAACAAAACGAGAAAAAGACGAGAGAGAGAGAGAGAAAGAGAAGCTTCCGAGAAGTATGCACGAGTATATAGTCGACGCGTTGTAAAGCTGGGAACACCTTTTGTACGCTCGAATACGTAATTACGGGCTTTTGATTTAAGTGGAGGTTTAAGTTTTATCGCCGACGGTTTATTCAGTCAATGGTACTGGTAGATATTGCAATATTTGGAATAACAATTGAATTCGCTGGAAAGTAAAATGCTGAAAATAACTGTTTAATTTTAGTTAATATACACAACGTACATAAGCGTTTTAGTGTCAGGCGTTTTTCTATAAATATCACTTGCATATTATTATACGTGTCGCCCAACTCGCTAGAAACTCAGGCGCGCGTTCGCGGACCCGAATTCCGTAATAGCCGTCGTGCTCGTGGCTCGTCGGAAAACCACTTGGCTCGTACGAGAAAGTCATTAACATTAGCCATCACCACCACCACCACCACCACCACTACCACTACCACTACTACCTTCCCGTCCCTAATGTGCAAATAATCATGGCGCACTCGCGTATTCTCCTGCCATGCTCTCTCTCTCTCTCACACCTACTTTTTTACGTGCCACGTGATGACATCGAGCCCATAATACACGTATGACTGCCTGTCTGTCCCCCATGTTTGCCGCTGTGGTGCGCTCGTTCGTGGTTGTGGTTGATTGTTGGTGTGTTCTCTCTCCAATTACCCGTCATTGGCGGATTATACACAGGAGTCCCAACCTCCTGCGCCATCACACCAGCACCTTCAACAGCAAATCCAGCAGCAACTGCTCGCTACCCACGCTCTTATGGTAACTCCTGGTTTTGGTTTGGCCTTTACTAATTTTTTTTTCTTTTTTTGTTTTTTTTTTTAATTTTATCGACTTATTTTTAATTTTTCGTTCATATAGTTATTTATTTTTTTTTTAAATATACTTTTTGATTTCTTAGTTTTTTCGATGTACTTGCACGCAACGACCTCGTATAAGATTATATCTATGTATATTGGCTGTATATGATTTTAATTTTCAAGTGAAATAGAACAGAAAAACATCACTGTAAATAAAGTAATGCGCGATTGAACATTCTATACAGTTCGTTGCGTCAAGTGACTAGTTCTCGTAGTTAGTACTCGATTAAGCGGAAGCTTGCGAATCTTTGACGTTTGAATGGCACACAGGAAGCGCACACCAGTATTTTTTTCTGCATGATTGTGATGTTTGTCTTTTACACGCAAAAATAAATATGTAATACTTTTATAATATATATATGTATAAACGAGCGGCTAAAATTACAGCGCCATCGATATATAAGCTTCCTTTAATACGCTGTACTGGGATAGGGAAACTGTGCGGCGCATCGGAGGGATAGCCCGAGAACGAGAGAGAACACGAATATTCTCGCGCGCTGATCACACCGAGAAAGAGGCTGTATATACATTTTTTCGCATTATCCGAACTCAATACATCGGCATCCATCTTTACCTCCCACTCCAGCTCATCCCTTTTCCAACTCCCATTCTTTTCCCGTCCGATTTTTGCTCATCAGGCCGAATGCAGCATAGCAGCAGCGAATATTTTAATCTTCCCGCGTTCAGTCTCTCTATCTCGCTCCATCCCCCCGAGAACGTGCCGTTCAGTTTCCGAGTTTAAAATTATTTTCAATATTATTGTTGCGCACCCTCGTTCAGTTACGCTTGAAATGAACTACCTTCGCTTGTGGAAATTAGCTGCTGCAGACTATCTATATGTACACGTGCGCGTGTATATGTAATATGAAGCGAAACGCGCGCTTGAGTGTTCAGCATGCCGCGGGAAAAGGGTGAACGTCCGAGAAACTTGCAAATGAGACTAATCCGAGGTTCGCGCACGCGCGCATGACGCGTCTACTTATTTTTTTACGTCGACTTTTTTGTATATATATATACACACACAAAGACACGCACCTTCGGTATTGTATATCGACCAATTTTGTACGACCGACAATCGAGACGATTTGCTCAAGAACGAAAATGCGCGACACGGTTTTATTGCGAAACTATACTCTCGAAGATAATGTTTATTATGAATGGCCCACTCGGAGCTGTCGGCCGCGCCTGACAAAGATAGAATCGTCAGCTCGCGCTGTTTGCTTTGTCGCTGACGCGTCGCGCTGTTCGAGTCCGAAGCAAATAATGCTTCACTTTAATTACCGTGGCGCTCGCGGACTCTCGGAGTGGCATTCATTTGGTGCGCACTCGTACGCGCTCGATTGACGTGGACGGTCTCTTCTCTCGATCGTTTAATTAGCTATAATTATGTAATGCGCGTTTATCTTTTCAATAGAAATAAACGAAAATATTTAAAGCTCCACGGCATATCACACGCGCGTTACAAAATAGCCTCGTATTACGTGTCAATAACATACACGTACCGAGCCTGGCGGTCCCTAATCTTCCAAAAAGGACGTAACTCAATCTCGGTCGGCCGCCAGGCTCGGCCCCTAGACATATAAGCCCACCTAGATACTAAGTCCATAATCTTAATGTAGCCTGTAAGAGCAACCAGCGCTTGACGTGGAGAGACGGCCAACTAACATTCGGGTTCGTCCCGCACCCACCACCTCGTCCTCGTCTTCCGTCCCCCTTCTGCTTCGTTCTGTTCCAGGCGACGAATCCCTACCTGACCGGCATGCCGCAGGTCGGCAACACGTACAGTCCGTACTTCGCGCCCAGCCCCATCATGCCGACGATCATGGGCCCGGCCGACCCGACCGGCGTCGGCAGCCCCCTCGGCGTGGTGCCGCAGACCGTGGCGATGCCGCAGAAGATGCCCCGTACGGACCGGCTCGAGGTATGTCTACCATCAGCGAACTACATGCGGCAGGTCGCGGCCGCGGCTGCGGCTGCTGCTGCTGCGGCGGCGGCGGCGGCCGCCCGGGCGGGCCATCCGCCCTCGCCCCCGCAGGCCTGCTACCAGGGCCCAGG
>JAWWEQ010000010.1:5665886-5761502 GCA_035583055.1 Torymus tubicola
CCCGCGGCCGGCGGCCCGGGTCCCCAGGCCCAGCCCTCGCCGGCCCAGCCGGCGCCACCGAGCCGCGTCTCGCCCGTCGTCACGACGATGCACTCGCCGTGCAGTCAGCACAGCCACAACCAGTCGCCCTCGCCCACCGGCCACACGGCCCAGAGCTTGCCCGCCCAGGTCAGCTGCCAGGGTGCCGCCCAGGCGGCCGTCTGCGCGCCCCTCGGCCACAATCCCCATCCGGGCGCCCTGCACAATCCCCTCCACAATCTCGTCTACGTGCACGCCTACTACGAGGGGCCCTACGTGCCCATCTACGTCCGTACGTAGCCGACTCACTGAGGAACTCCTTCTCTTTCCGTTTAAGGGGCCTGCTGGGGGCCGCCTTATTGCTATCTTAACTACGCTATGATTTTTAGATGATTTTTGCAGAACCACAAGGGATGTTAGGACAATAACGGGAGTAGCAATAAGGCGGGTCCTACTGTTGAAAATGAAGAAAATAAAGGAAAAAAAATAAACGAACGAATGATTTATCTTTAGTGCGTATATGACGGCGCTCGACGGAAGCCGCGGCTGGGCGAGCGCATCTTCTCTAACGACTGTGACCGAATTAAAGCTTTATTGGGGTATGTGGAACGAATTGTTTTTTTTTTCTCACGGGACACGGACGATTATCTTTAGCTCGCGAGCGGTGTTTAAAAAGCCGGTTTTGTTACTCGCGGCGACACGTAAATCGATAAAAAGTAAACAGAAAATAGAAAAAAAAACAAATAAACAAGGAACAACGACTCGCTGACTATATATATATTATTTGTGTGATTATGGGCGTAAGGGACGAAAGTGAGTTACACGTCGGGGCAAAGTAGCAGTAGTAAGAGTCACGGTTAGGTCAGACGACGCGAGAATTTGCGACTCGACGTGAATCCGCTAATACTCGCGTAGACGATTATAAAAGGTAATACGTAACACGTTAATTGCATATAGGTTTAATCGTACTAAGAGTGACGTAGAGACTTTGCAGTCTTATTAGAGTTCGAAAAGGATGGGGATACATCCGTGTATAGAGGACCGGAAACGAGGAATCGCGTATGGGAGCAGTTGCATTGGGACGTATATAGGCTAGAGCGAATAAAAGCGGAAGAGTTTTTAACCGCTTAATCGCGTATGCGGTGATTGAGTATACATATATATACTTGGAAGGTTCAATACAATTCTACATATTATATATACAAATAAATATATAGGGTGAAAAAGGCGTTTTTCTCTAAACGGAATACGTTCCTCTGTGTGCGAGTGCGAGCAGTCGGAAGCCGCGCATTCGCGAGCATAATATACGAAAAACGGAGAACGGAACGAGTAATGATCGAACGACGAGTAGAAGTAGAAAGCGAAAAAATGAGCGTGAGGGAGGGAGAGAAAGAGATCGCGCGAGAGAACGGTGAGAAAGTGAAAGAGCCGATGAGAAAGAGAGTATATTTTTTATCGTAGGATATTCCTCGTTCGTTCGTGGCGCGATTAGCGCGACGGAGATAAAGACAGAGAATAAGCGAGCTCTGATTTTTTTTTGGCTAAGAGAAAAAGAGGAAAAGCGAAAAAGGTTTCGCCTCGCACGCGTAGTCGCGTATATATGTGTGGGTGCGAGTTAGTAGCGACCCGTGAATTTTTCTGTACTGCGCGCGACGAGAGCCAGGGAAAGCTACGTGGCGTGGATAAAAAAAAGGGAGCGAGAAATCGAGATGGAAGAGAGCAGAGACGCGCTCTTGGGGGGATGAAAAATCGCGCGCCGGCCGAATAATGACGCGCCGAGGGCAAAATATACGCGCGCGCGACGTTCCGTTGGACGTGTGGATGCACCGCTGCAGCGGCTCGCTTTTTCGGCGTCAGCGGTGGCGATGGCGATGCGGCATCGATCGAGCGCGATAAACCAGCCGGCGGGGAAAAAGGAAAGGAAAGAGAAGGGAGGTAAAGAGAGACGGAAAAAAGGAACGTGCTCGAGACAATGAGCTATAAGGGGAGGGGGGGCATCGGAAGTACATAGATGGAGAACGTAGCCTCGCGTGCGCGCGCACACTGACGTAGATTGCAAAGAATTTCCCACAGACATTCCCGAAAATTATGAAAAAGAGAAAATAATGAAAGAAAGAATTCCTGATCCTCGCTTTCGTCCTCGCTTCACGGATCTCGTTGTCGGTACGATCCTTGTGACTTTTCTTAAGAAAGAGGTATAGAAAATGAGGAAAAAAAAATATATATATGAATTATAACGAAAGACGATAATGTATATGAATAACTAAGCCTAGGATATAGTAGTCGATCAGCCATCGATATTATATAGTTGTGTACTGGAGGTACTGCGAAGCGAAGACGGAAGGTATGATGAAAGAGCAAGAAGTAATAAAGTGCGGTGGGCGACTGTGTAGTGTTATATATAAATATACTTTGACTGCGATGGCTAGAGAATATTGAGAAACTAAAGTAATTAAGGAAAATCAGAAAAATAGTATGATAAGACATGAAAACGCGTTTGAAAACAAGTTTGTCCCATACTTCTCCCATCCAAACGTCCAAATGTAAAACTCATGGCAAGTTAAGATTTTACAATTCCTCCCGCCATGTATAGAGAATGAAATTTTTAAGGACAATTGGTTTTCGTGGAGGTGTTAGACAAAGATAAGAATGAAGAAAAATGAGATAAGAATGAAAAATGAATAGTTTATATTTGACTTGTGCGAGCATCACATTCAATGAATCAAATGGTACGCAATCGACTTACACGTAGGCCTAGAATTCGGTTGTACGTGGATTAGGAATGGTATTAGAAAGTCATTCGTGATTTTAAATTATAGTAACCAACACTATTATATTTCTTATTATTATTATTATTATTATTATTAATATTATCACTATTAGCCCTATTATTTCTATCGTTTAGTGAATTGTTACATCATTATCGTTGTAATTTGACTTTTTATTCGAATGGTCTTGCACTTACTTAAGTACCTATTATATATTGATATAAGATACTAATATATTATATATAATTGTTATATTTATATACTCGGAATGATTTTTTATTTGTTGTACAGTGATTGCAAAAACTTTGATTCGATGAATATTGTAACTTCTATTATGCATATAGAATTACATAGGAGAAAAAACGCGCCCTAAGTGCGTCATCTCGTCTTTATATGCATACGCACATACGGACATATGTATAGATAGTAGATAGGTCAAACAAATTGATTGTTTATATTTTGTATTGCCAGTAAAACAATGCCGGTAGCAAAAGCCAAATTCCTCGCATAATGTCTACATCTCTTTTCTATCAACAAAATGACTATGATATACCACATGTACAAAATGAAATTTAATAAATAAACAATTTTCCACAGTCATTACTCTATTTTCCTGAATAAGTTTATTTACTATCCAAAAGAACATCGACAGTTTGGAATTTGGAAATTTGCTACTGGTAAAAAATATCTAACGTTCGCAATCACCTCCTTAATCTCTCTACATCGTTAATGATTGTTTCCGTTTTCTTCTTTTCTTTTCGGAATAGTCAAAAAGTGAAGAAAAACTATGATCCTTAATTCCTTCTTTTTCTTTAATCCTTGAGTTTCAATATTCCACGACTCTTTTCAAACCAATTCTCATACAACGGTATCTACTATACGCCGTGTGTTTATATCCCTTCGATATTATACGAAAAAAAATGACGAATAAACAAAAAAATATTTATAAGGAGGTTAAGTGAAGAAACGAGCAAATAAAGAAAAATAACGAGAATCGATATGCGCGCCTAATGTGATATGATATTGTCAACTGAACATGCAAAAATAAAAAAATGGTTACGAAGAAGTATCGCAAGCAAGCAAGATGAAATTGACTCATATGATAAATGAATAATATATTATTATGATTACGATAATGAATAGGTCGATCAGTCGATCGATCATTTGCCACATTTTTCGATTGATTTTAATAATAATAACTACTGATTACACTATATCAAGAATAACGAATACCTACCAATAACGACGAGAATGATTAATAAATAATCGTAATAATAAACACTATTTGTGATTATGTAATAGCAATGACTTGAATTAAGACCGGGTCATTCGATACATTTTGATGATGGAATTCAAATAAAACGAATGTAAATCAAACTAAAACAACAACTTAGACTATTTTTATTGTCGTCTCATCAATTCTCGCTATCTTAAATGCTTATTTATAGCTAAAGTTTATTATCTTCAAAGTTGTATTTTTTTATAATTTTTTTAATTTTGCTTGTGAAAATACAAATTCAAGATTGATTTGCTAGCATTTCCTTTCTCGTACGAAAGAAAAAGTGAAAAAAGATTAATTCGGTAACTCAGCGAGCAATGGCAATCAATTTTTTAGTATTTATAAGATTTTAAATTTACGCAATTTATTTTTAGTTGAGTAAGATAAAAATTAAATTTTATTTATTTATTTTTTATAATTCGCCAAATTAAATTTTTATTCGAAAGCTGTTTATTTCTTTCTTGCGAGTGTATAGATCGATATTATTATTCCTTTTCAATGAAATTTTGCTCATCCTTAATCCTCGATCCTTCAAATATTAGCGTTCGCAAATTGTACTTTCGAATCACTTACATTCGAAAGTTGTCGGTTTTAACTGCTTGCTGCCTGTTTGTAAATTGATATAAAAACATTATATACAAACACGTTTTTTGAGTTTTTGTTTACATTTCAATATATTAATAAAATCGACTTGCAGTTTAATCTAGTTGATCGAAATATCTTGAAGGCTTACATTGTTGGTAAAATGGTGTTTAGATAATAATTAATTAACAATATGGAATAATGCTATCGTTATCATAACGTACCCTTTTAAGTAATCAAATTAAACAATGGGTATTTCGATCAATCGGACATTAGAAGTAAAACTAAATCAACTTACTTAAATAAAACGTTTTAGTGAATGAAAGTAGTGTAATGCTCAGTAGTAGATTTTTTAATATTAATTTATTATAATTTGCTTAACCTGTCTCTGTGTCAATATAATTCTAATTTATTAAATAACTACGATATCTTTCTCGAGCCTTCTGCTTTTATTTTCAAAGTAAAAAAGTAAATCGAAGAAATGTATTCGTTCGCAAAAGTCTACTCCTACACTTCTCTCGTAATTCCTATTTCCTTACTCAGAGTATACATTCTTACCCTCTATATCTCTCTTATTACTGATCAAATAACCCTAACTTACTTCCTGTAGTACTTTCGCGTTTAATACGTCAGCTAGTTAAGCGCTAACTGACTCTATCTTTGCCACCTTTCCGTTTTGCGAACGTGGAGATGTCAATTATACAGTTATGCTGATAATTGTTCTATTAATTTTCAGCTATACAAGCTTGCAATTTGCGTGCCAGGAGCCATTACAAACAAGCAAAAATCGCTTATACCATTTAAACGTATATATACGCTTTAGTTATTTTTTCCTTTCGAGATTTTTGCCGTAGTAGTAGTGTCTCTTTGCATAAGAGCAGCAGTGTTTTTTTATGATTTTAATTAGTATATGTATTAGTCACTAATTCAATTAATTATTTTGACAAAAGTGACACTGTGATTATTTTTACAGCAATAGGAGATGGGGCTTTGAGCAAGCGCATGCGAATTTTTACATGTATTTGTATATATTTCTTATTTTTTGTAATAGATGTACGAATATTAATACACTGACACGCATACTAAAACGACAATTCTGTGCCTGTGTGATCGGATGCCGATTACGTAGAAGCGCCTATTTGTTTTTAATTTCGACTTGCAGTTGACGTTGGCGGTACACTTTATTCTGCCGGACGTTGCCCACGGTTAAATAAAGTTCAGCGGATTTTGACCGATCGTAATCTCGTTTGACTGACTCACGAGCGCATTTATTTTTCGCTCACGTTGTTATGGAAGATGGACCGATCCAATGTCAATTTATCAAACGTACAGGGCAATTCATACTCTACGTTTCGAGTTAAGCTTCTCAGCATCGTTCACACGCGCACACTAACCATTCACACGTACTTCTATATTTATATATATGTGATACTTACACACACCAGAAAACATAAATACACTACACATGACACCATGGACCAAATGACACGTTCAACTGCACCCACATTTATTTATTCTTTTTTTATTTTCAACAAAAATATACTTTATTTTCCTTTTTTTAGTATTTGTGTTTGGTAAATATAGTATTCTATACTGTCATGTTTTTACGTATCTGTGAATATGTATGGTCAAGGACTTTTGAGAGTAATTATCTAATGCCTTTTTTAATACATACCGAGTTTAAAACGTAATTATTTTAACAACTGAGCTTTCATACTCTCAAGATTACTTGAATGATTATAATCAATGTTGTACACAAATTTTTGGGACGAATCGCCTTTTCTAAATCGAAATATTCATTTTATTTCAGTTGATTTATTTACAGTCTGTTATTGCTTCTCTTGAAAGTATTTTTATTTCAATCGTGTAATATATCGATCAGCACTAGTTCAATTTAGGAAGTTTGGTTATACATTAAAACGATGATATGAAGAAAAACAAACCGACAACTATACTAAAACAAATAAATTGCTCGCTACATTCTAGTAAAAAACGTTTGAAAACAAACACGATACAACATATCATTATAAATAATACCGCACACAGACCTCATATCAACTCGAAAAGAAAAGATAATACACGTACACACGCAGAAACGCAGCAAAACGACATACATAACAGAACAATTAACACAATATAATAATATCTAAAACAAGAGTTGATGATCGCGCTGCCACATCGATGATCCAGAGCAGAGAAGTCTATTGATAAAACAAAGACAGAATATCGAGTGTTACGACACGAGGATATTCGATGGCACACGACACTGTCTAAAAGAAAAATTTACGGGGGGGTTGGGGTTGGAACAAGGATACCAAACGAAACTTGCATGCTGCATTTTCTCACACACGCTGATTCTACGCTAATGTCTTCCATTCTATCCCCCGGAGTCTTCCTTTGAATGTGGTTCAACGCCTCTTACGATATTTGCTCCAATTTTAAAAGATTCTTAATTTTGTACTACTCTGTAAAAGTATTTAATTGTTTATTTTTTCGTATTTCTATAATTTGTCGTGTTTTCTTTTTCGTTTGTATACATTAAGAGTTCCGAAGAAATCTTCGTTTTTTAAATAGTCAAATTGTACAAAGTCAAAATTTAGTAAAGTTACGAAAGTAGATCTATATACATATTATTGTATTTTTGCAGTTTTAAAGCATCGGCTTACATATAATACTTATTTCAGTGTTCACAATTCCTGTAAAACGCTTAGTAAAAGGCTGTTTCAAAGTTTTAAATTGTTCAGTATTACCCATTTGATTACCATCTTGCCGATTTCGCCTGTGTACGTGTGTGTAATCTTCGAGCATATTGAATTCTGTGTGTTCTCTAACTCTTGCTATAACTAACAAAAGCCTTGCCGTGCAATATAAAAGCGCCGATTGATTAAAAAAAAAAAAATTTTTAAAATATCTATGGAAGTTGCGATACTCTGATGCTTTTAAGTATATATATTATATATTACCTAAGTGTATGCGCTATGGCAGATTTTAATACGAAGCGTGAAGAAACTAAAATTTAACATTCGATGCGTATTATCTATTGATACATGTATACTTATATAAATGCGCCAAGGCATTCGAGTTCCTCGAAGGCTCGGAGAGGAACGAGAGCCTCGTTTCTGCTTGCCTATTGACTCTTTATCTCACTCTGTATCTCTTTCTATCTTTAACCCCGTAATAAGCTGTTACTAACACAAACTAAAATACCTTAAACAGCATACCTGCTGGTATATACCTGCAAATTTCTCGGTAGGCTAGTGGCTGGCCGTTAGCTCTATCTTTCTCTATCTATATATCTATCTATCTCATCCCCCTGCAATCCTAATTATCCGGCTAATTGACTTTGCGTACTTTCAAATACCGAGGAGAGATCGAATAACCCGCCTGTCGATGAGCGACTAGTGCGCACGCGCGTCTTGGGAATTGCTTCTCTGACCCAGCCCGTTGCTTAACTTTGAGAAAGCACCGAGAGAGTTTCGGCGATTCGGGATTGCAGATTTAACTTACCTGCGAACGCTAAATCTTTGGCTTGCGCTTTTCCACTTTATTGACGATTCCTAGTTTACATGCATAAAGTGCCATTAGAGTTCTATTAAATTGGCCGAAGGTATCTCATTTCTCCGTTTTCTATGTTTTATTAATAAATATTTAAACTGAGCTCTTTATGTATATTGAAGTATGTTGAGAATTTGTAAGAGGAGTTTTGATCCACCGTAACAGTTTTTCTTACTATGAATAATATTTTAGTTTATTTTTCAATACTTATTCAACTTATTAAACAGGCTACATTAGCTTAAGTTTTGTTTCGTGCGGTTGTGATCAATAAAGTACTTTTCGAGGTATTAACATTTCTAATGTAGCTGTCCTTACCGCTAAAGTCAGAGAAGCAATTGTATGTTAAATATACAGAGGATAAAGGATAAAGAGTATTTATGAAACTAATTAAGCAACGCACATGCATTTCACGGAAGGTTGTCGATCTTTGCTATTGTATCACGCAGAACCTATCCTTTAACCCTGACTATGTATAAACTTTGAGAACATGTCGAATATTGTGTAGACTTGCCTGTTCACTTCGTGCCAATGTTGTGGCGCGAGATCTGGCCGCTAATACACTCGCTCTAGTTATATATAGTCGGCATTGACGCGCCGCCACGAGATTTATATACATGTAGACGCTGCAAGATCGGTCAGCAATATGGAACAGATAATCAATTTTTATGAAATGCCAAGTCATACTGTAGAAATGACAGTTGATATCGTGGTGCTCGTCATGTCGTTGTTTTCAGTAGGATACAAAAATACCTATGTCTTTATCACGATACCATTTACCTAAATTCCAAAACGTTGAGATATTTTGTACTTTTAATAACTGTATTTATATAACTGCACTGAGAAAAATCGTTCGGTAGAAACAGTTCGAGTTTTAAAACTTTATAAAAATCAATATTAAAGCTTTTTCATATTTTATCGTTTTTTTCCAATGAATTGATGAAAAATTTGCTGCTAAAGTATACAAAGAGACTTTAGTAAAGTAAGAGCCGTCTAAAAGACTATTTCAAGGCTCTATTTAAACTTAACTGTTAATGAAAAAGAACTTTGAGAGCCTTTTAATTAGAGTCAAGAAATATACTCGACAAGAGAAGATTTTTCCAAGTAGTTGGAATTTCTCATGTAAATACCAAAGGCCATAAAAGTAAATTGTTCCACGTCCTTGTATTCCAAATAGTTACCACTGTCCAACCTCATCCACGTACCTATTAACTGTTGATTTCAACTTAAACTATAAGTATTCACCACGTATTCCTGTATATCACCTGCCACGTATTATATCTTTACTCTGCGTGTAACCATTCCTTCCTAGTAATACTTATGTGCTGCCCTCTCGCGTTGGCTCTACCGAGCCTTTTTCTCGGTGCAGCCATCGTGCGTAAAGCAACCAAAAGAGTAAAAAAAAAAGAAAAAAAAATAATATATAAAGTAAGACCTCTTTTGACAACTATAGTTTATTATCCATTATTAGTATTGTTTTTTCCACAAAAGAAAAAAAGAATACAACAAACTGCTCCCATAGATCTAGTGCCCATGCCATGCGTGTTCGCTCTTGCTGTAGGTATGTCGCGAGTTTCAACGCGGGGCGTGCAAACGCGGCGAGACGGAGTGCCGGTTTGCGCACCCCCTCGAGACGGTGCAGGCGAACGAGGACGGCTCTGTGACGGTCTGCATGGACGCTGTCAAGGGCCGATGCAATCGAGACCCCTGCCGCTATTTCCACCCCCCTCTGCACCTTCAAGCCCACATTAAGGCCACACAATCTCGGGCTAGCATTGCGGTAATGCATTCTGTCTCTCTCTCTCTCACTCTCTCTATCTCTTTCTTTCTCTCTCAGTTCTTTTCTATCTTTCTTCTTTCACTCTGTCATTTTATTTTTCATTAAGTTCACTTCCTCTTCAGTTCTTTTTTTCATCCTTTATCCGTTAGCTCTGGTACTATATATTTGAACACATTAACACGAGTAATTTTCTTGACAGCTCAAAATCGACGTAATTTTTTTTTTAATTCACAAGAATAAAATTAGTTTTATTCAAGTGGAGATATTTATATAATTATTATTATTGCCAAGAGCCATTCTTGGTGATATTTTTATAAACGATGCATGTTATATTAGTTTAAAATTTCAGTGCAGTAAATATAATTCTATTATACTTCATACATAGACTTTTTAATTAAAATATAATATAATATACAGAGAACCATTTATTTCCATCGATGTAGCTACAACATTTAAATCGTCAATATGTATAATCATTTATTGTTACAGCTACTTTCACAATAGCATCGTTTTTTTATTATTAATATTTAAATTATTTGAGGAAATGATAAAAAATCCAGAGTTCCATGTCTCCCATCCCGTTTTACAACTGTTTAACTACATTTCAAACTTTCTCGTTAACATTGAGTTTCTTTGGGTTTGCTTCGATGAAGCTTTCGCTACTGCGCTGCTTTTTGCCAATCTGCGAGGACTCTTTGGCTTTCCTTCCGATCGTAGCAGAGTCTTTATTACAAATTTTATCATGCAATGTAAATAAATGAGCATATCTGCCAGTATCCAAGTAGAGTGGAAATATGCGATGGAAAAAAGTATTGGCTAAACGTTGCGCAGTGGTTACGCCGATGGTAATTATATCGAGTGACGAACCACATCTTTAGGTTTTTCAGGTACTCAACTTTCACACACCCTTTTTTTCCTTTTTCTAGTGCACGAACCTTCTGTTCGAATCCTTGCCTCATAAAAGCAGTAGTCACCGATATGGCTACCTCGGCTCTATCATTCATTTTGTGATCATTCTATTATTATTATGTTATGTATCTTGTTTAAGTTTCTTCCTACTCCAACCATCTCTCTCTATCTCTGTATTATCCAGTCTTTACCCCCCAAGTTTGTCGCTTTTGTGTTTGTCCATCTATTATCCTGTTTGACGTACATAGCCGTGATCGTAGTGTTGTAGTGAGTAGTACGAAAGCCAGTAATCTTTTTATCGTCACCGTCACCACTGTTCTATTTCTTTCTTTCTAGCAGCCTATCGCAGCTATCCAGGTGCAAATATACCTATAGACGCAATATACACCAATCACCAGATCGCGGATTTTATTTAGAACTGTATAAATAATGTTGTTACTATTTGCGACTCTCTTTTCCGTATGCCCGATCCATTCCCTCTTTGCACGCTTAGCGTCGAAATAAGAGAGAAAAAAGTAAACTATTTCCACGGCTCGTCTCCTCTGCAAATTCGTTTTCTATACCCGGTTCGAAGCGCGCTCTTTTTCATTGTTTTCTCGTGCTCGTTCTCGTTCGTTTCCTTCGTTTGGATAACGCGCACGCGTCAGCGGAGGCAAGAGAGGTAAAAGAATAAAAAAAAATAAAAGCGCGAGGCAATGTGACGCCGAGCGAGCGAAGACGAATGGAGCGGGAATGCGAGGTGTAAATAAAAGTAAAGTAGTGAGTACACACGTTTCATACGAATACACGAACACAAACCTGCTGACAAGCTGTGCTGCACGAACCCCGGCTATATCAACCCTGCTGCTGTTTGCTGCCCCACACAAAGCGCTACACTCAAATTTTTAATGATGAAAAGATCATCGATAATGATACAAGATAGCTATATAAAGCTGCGTAACAAGCTGATGGGTGTATGGGTGCTGTGGGTGAAAACAACAACGATACATTAAAGAAAAATTCAATTGACAATTGGCTTGTAACATACGTAATCAACAGCGGGTATAACACTATCGAGCAAACATACTTTAATTTTTTTAACTTTACTTACTCAACTGATTTAATTACTTACTATCGGTATTAAACAATTGGCTAAAGAGAACTAGTGACACTTAATTCGTTTATTCTTTTGTTTCTATACTTCGTTTTATTTGGTTTTGCTAATTTTCACTTGGTAAAAGCGTGATCGACAATTACACGAGCCAGCGATTCATTTGAAGTTACGTTTTTCCTTGTACGTGATTTGGACAAAATGACGACGAATTACGGAAATACGTCTCAACACCGAAGCACTCGACAGAGGATCGTCGATGTGCTATTATCAACATCGAGTATAAAGGAGCGTGCCACTTTTCAAAATTCAGTAAACTTCTTGAATATATTCTCTCTCTCACTTTTTCTCTTTTGATCTATCATTCTCGTTTTCTCGAATTCTTACGACAATTACGCAAAAAAAAATATCACTCAACCGACACGACTCATCTATCTCTCTGTCTCGGATCGACCATAATATTTCCCGGATATAAACAATAAAAGTGAAAAAAAAGGGAAAGACGCTTTCAGCAACGTCGCCTGGAAGACCACGCCACATCGAGACACAGGGGAAGAAAACTCTCATGGATTGCGGCAGACCAGCTTGTTGGCAGGGAAGTTTCATTTTCTACAAGTGCTTTTCAATTCCAAGAGGGTGCATCGCGTAGAGCCAAGCTCACTTTTCTCGACTACTTTCTCCTTTCTTTTCTTTTTTTTACTTCTTCCGACTCTCTCTCACTCTCGTTCTTTTTTATTTCTTTAATTAAAGTTCATTTTCCGAGCAAAAAAAAATCAATACCAGGTTTCGTATTTGCGAATGAAAAAGCTCATTGTTATGTATAGAAATTCAATTCGCTCCAATTCAATTACATGTATTTAAATCAACTGCCTTTCCTTTAACAAAAAAATACTAAGTACATTAGCATTTTTATTTTAGTTGTTCTCCGCCGAGAAAACGTTTCGGATAATTATATGCACTCTTTGGGGTTGCAACGCCACTCTTGGATGTTTGTCAAGTGTTCCGTACACGTTTTACACCTTCAAACAAACACAATCACACGAATAATGTATTTGCAAATTTACACAAACACGCATATAGACACACACATACATACATATTACATGTAAGCAAGTCGTGTTACACTACAATGGTAAACAACAATGTATCACACGATTATATGGAAAAATATGAGTACGACAGACTCAGAACAAAATACATGCGTTAAACAACATGAAAAATATGTAAATATATACACACAAAGAAAGCGTAAGAAAAAATAACGAATAGCGCCTGTAAATACCTCGAAGACGGCTTGGACAAATCACATAATTTCTTCTTTTTCTTTTTGAACGTTTTTTTAAACCAATTTCAGGAACTCAATTAGGACCTACCCAGTGCGCGTGTGAACGAGTCACTTCCAAATTAATTTATCTCAAATTTCTCACCATGCAACTCACCTTTGTTTCTATTATTATTTTTATCGTTACACATTCACAAGATTTCTTTCTCGCCCGGGCCTGTCTTCGAGCATACACGGCACGACGACGCTGCGCTTTCGCGTTCTGCTCTTTATCCAAGCCCCGTCTTCGAGCTGCCAGCTGGAGCTGAAGAGCGCGCATGGGAGAGAAAGAGGGAATATATATATACGCGCATGTAGTCGCGCACCATCTATCTCTCCTTCTCTCTCTCCCGTCGCTACATGTATATCAGACTTTAATTTTGCCGAGAGCAATTTGCAGGTTTCCAAGCCAAGAAAGTCACCGTCGCTGGAGCGAGGTGCACCCAAGTCAGCTGTATGTGTGCTACTTGCCGATGTCAGCGGAAGACGAGTGCGCGGCACCGGATCGAAACCGCCGCCTCGTCTCTGCCCTCTCACACTCTTTCCCTCTGTTCTCACACTCTGTCTCTCTCTCTGCTGCTCTTTCTACTGTCTCCAACGTATCTTCCTTACTTTTCTACTTAGCGTGCAGAGTGTTTGTGTGTGCGTGTTTTCTTTTTTATCACACGACTACTTATTTTTCTGTTTACATTTTCAGTTTTATTTTTCTGCTCCCCTACGTTATCGACGGCGCGCTGCACATACCTATACACACTACGATTTTTTAACGATTATTTTGACTTTTCAGTTTTACCGACGCTAGGCGCAATAAATCTCCGAGCAGCTTGAAAATTAAGCGTCGTATTGCAATATAATTATAGTGCATATAAATATGTATATATTTAGCTCCAGCAGAACGTAGATAAATAGCTCACTGAACGTTGACCTATTGTTGTACCTGACCGATGCCTGTAAAAAATTGTTTCTTTTCATTGCAGCTTGATAACACACATGATTATACGAGTGCGGAATTTTTTTTTCCTTTTTTTTTTTAATTATTGTTGTATCTGAGTTGGTGTACTTTGGTATTATACATGCATATTATATATATATATACGTGACGTGTAACTATATGCACAGACGGAGATGCTTTCTTCACGGGAGATCGACGCACGCGTCAGAGCCCTTAGCGAAGCCTCTAGCATTGAATCTATAACGAGTCTTCGACACTTTAATATAATTTCTTAATTTTATAGATATAGATAACGACTACGTATCTCTTTCTATTTGTATATATACTTCGTTTTGTTAGTCATAAATAGGCATTGATAGTCAAAATTATTAAATACAGTATATATAAACATATACTTGAATACTTTTGTAATTTTTGTGTTTAGATGTGTAAGACATAATTTAATGCGTTATTAAACATTTTTTTTACTCTTTATTATTCTTATTAATTGTAACTTCTATCTGCCTTATATACATTTATTATATCAGTAGCCTCAACTTGTCTTTTTTTTTCTTTTTTTGATTTTCTTCTTGCCCTCTCGCCTGACGATGCTTCATGCTTGCTGAACAAACAAAAAACCTACGTGCGCTTCGCTACCTGCCAAATTAACGCCTGCCGCCGAACGCCGAAAACTGAAAAAAAAATCCAATCCACGAAACCATGACGAATGAAACCAAAATAACGTCACGCTCTCTTCTCGGGGCGTATACGGAATCGCAAAATCACACACAATCATGTAACTGCCTTCTTCTCGGATCGAATGAAACAAAAAAAAAAAAAAAAAAAAAATACGAAAATGAAACGAAAAAAAAAACGCTATCTGTCCTGTCTCTGTTGAATCCAAAAATCACACCTTCGCCGCTGTCGCTCTCGCTCACACGCAGACGGCGACGGCGATGCCGATTGCCGGGGCAGTCTCGGCCAACGCTGTACCCGGAGGACTCCAGAACGCCAATATGGCGAGCATCGAGCTCGGCAAGAAGCGGATGCGCGACTCCAATGATGATCTGCTAATGGTACCACGGCTTTTGCATGTTTACTGCTTTTTTCAATTTTTTTCTGTTAAAAAAAAAAAGAACAATGATCTTGAACATTATTTATTCGATAATCGGTAGTCGTTTTTATCTAAATTGATTACTACATGAATTATTTCGTAATGTAACGAGTAAATTTAGTATATTCATCAAAACTTATGTATGATGAGTTGTACACATGATATAGTAATTGTTTCATTCGTGTGGTTATAAGAAAAATATAAAAATACTGTTCAAGATCGCTAAAGTAGTTAGAAAAATTTAATTTTGAAAATATGGTTATTGCGATTGTGAATACACTGCCGAGCGCGCTTTGAGCTCTAGTTCGAGACCGTCCTGAGTCACGACGAATACAGTTCTTTTGTTTCCATTGTGATGAGTCACAATTGTTGTACATGAAAGTTCGGATGTATATTTTTCAGTTTATAAACCTTTTTAAACAAGTGTTACATTTATATAGCTCGCATAATGCAGTATTCTTTGCCTCACTACGTGACACACACCATTGGCTTTTGTTTATAAAGACACGCGCCAAAAGAATCTTTCAGAGACCTTCTTGTTTTTACGCTTTTTTCTGTTCGATCGTTGCAATGTTGTCTATATCGGAGCTTACGCCTCGTAATGTATTTATAGATCGCTTAAAAACGTTTGTTCATTTTTCTTTTCTTGACATTTTTTTTGCGACGCCAATTACTTGAGATGTTCAATTATTGTAAATTAGTCGATTTCACTTTTCTGACATAAATTTCAAAGTTTCAAGTGATTGGCATGAACAACAAAATTATCTGAACTCCTTTAGCATATATTTGGCCGGAATTGCGGCTATTCAACATAAACCTGACGAACTCATACTCGTATTGTATTAATTGATTGTTTTATAACTTAACAAATCAATTCATTAACCTTATTCCTTCACATTCACTTAAATCATACGAGTTACGAGTGTAACGTCATATTCCATTCAATCTCGATGGCCATAACTTCAGTTGTCACAATAATGCTGTTGTAAAACCATATAAAAAAAGTAATAAATAAAAAATGTTATGGCCATCGAATAATTGTAATTAAGAGCTTGCGCCGATGATGCATGTTGTGCTTACGCGACCCCGAGGTGATGGTGAAATGTCATCTCCTCATGGACACTCTGGACCATGACTGAGTGTCTTTTTTTTTTAGAAAATCAGCGACATTAACAGATCTATATATAATTGATTCACCTTTTGTAACAGCCGTCGTCCAGTGACGGGACGTGTCTGCCATGAGCACTGTAGACTGCTTACATACACTAGCTTTTTTTATTTGGTACGAACATCCCTCAATCAACATCAAAACTTTTGTTCATAACAAATTTACGCTCATTTTCTATTATAATTTAATGTCAAAACTTTAAAAGCACTGTTTTCATCGTGAATAACGACTTTTCGTAATTTAAAATATTATTGGTTCCTTCCTAAGTCATACTTCATTTTCTATGACACAGTTTCGGTGCAAGTAATAATAAATGTGTTTTACTTTTCTATAGCTTTTTCGTGACAATCAATGACCTTATGATTACTCGTCATGCGTTTCCTGACGAAAGCCAGCTTTCAAGCTTTTGCATCTCGTTGCAGCTTTAACAAGCGATAAACTTTCTTATGACATAAGTTACATTTTTTGATTTTGCTTTTGTCATCGTTTTTTCGCAATACAGTAAAGTCAACATATGCTGCACCTTTGTCTCTGTCTATCTTCTGTACTCAAACACCTTTTATTTTACTTGCTCTCTATTTACTTTCTTGCGTCGATCATTTGCTAATTGACATCATTGAGGAAATATTTTTTTTTTTGAAGAATAATGATATTCAAGTCTTTCGGTTCACATATATGTAAATAGCTCTTTTATCCTGTTGTGTTCACATAGAAATCTTATAACGTAGATCATAGTGCGCGAACGTCGATCGGCCGTGTTTAGATTCAAAATTTATTTGATTATACATAAGGAAGGAAAAAAAAGAGACAAAAAAAGTTCTCGCGAATCTCGCTGATCACACACATAGGAAGAGCGCGTTTCTAATATGAACTGAAACTGCTGTGCGAGCAATTACCAATTGCTTTTTCATTGAAAGAAAACAGAAACGATTTGCTGATTTTTTTTTTGTTGATGAATTTTCGCCAATGTGCGGAGAAACTTTACAGTTTATTTAAGAAGGATGCCTCGTCGTTTAGCAACGTCGCTGCAAGCTGCGTCATCGGCACAACTTATGTATAACATCATATTACCCTTGTACCCTCTCAATTTTTTAGCAATATATTAATGCGCCCCATTCCTGCCAAATGTCCTGACCAATAAAAAGCAATAACAACTAAAAACCTTATCCTCTACACGAGTTGAAACCGATCCTGTCTTTGTTGCAGATGGACATGAAGTCTGTCGGATCGCTCTACTACGAGAACTTTGTAAGTGCAGACTAAACATAGAATCATATTTCCTGCCACCTCATAAATACGTATACGCCCAGACGCGCTCATTCTTATGTCACTACTAACGAGGACTGTTTTTTTTTCAATTGTTTGCCGAGTTTTATTTGTACTACTAACTCTGTTCAAATATATATGTAAAGTAAACCAGTCCAAGAAAAATGTTGATACTCCAGGTAAAATTCGTGTCAGACCAAATACGACCAATTGGACGAACTGAAAATGACTAAACAAAAAAAAAACAACAGTCAGCTACTTTTCACCATTAGGTTTTAATTGTCTGTCTCTCTCAATGGTTTTGTATATCAGCATTCCTTACGAAGGGACCACATTGCGCCATTCCAAGGAGAGAGAGAAAAGACGAAAAAAAATAATAGAAAATCAAAAAAAGACAAATATATGTGCGCGAAAATAAGAGAGTAACACATTCAGAGACAGATCTAACCGATGCGCGTTCTGCCTTTGTGATTTTTTCAGGCCTTCCCAGGAATGGTTCCGTACAAGCGTCCAGCGGGCGACAAGTCGGGCGTGCCGGTTTACCAGCCGACCGGCGCCACGACCTACCAGCAGCTTATGCAGCTCCAGCAGCCCTTCGTGCCTGTGTCATGTGAGTACACTGGAACACCACCCCTACCCGCTCAAAACTCGAATCAGTCGGTCGTTAACGCCGTGCAAAATTCGATACAAAGCCAAGCGAATAGCTCGGCAGAGGCTAACGCGGCGGCCGCCGCGGCCGCCGCTGCAGTAGCCGCTAATGGAATTCTCGTGGATCCGAACAATCCACCGCCGCCTCCGCCCTCGAGCGCGTCCAATGACAGCAAGTCGACTAACGCCAATCACGAATCCGAGTCTGCGTCCCTTGTTGGTCAGAACTCTCACGAATTGAATCACTCGAGCGCGTCCCAACAGCAACAGCAACAACAGCAACAACAGCAACAAATTAACCAACAACAGCAACAAATTAACCAACAAATTCACCACGCTTTGAGCGCCGCCGCGGCTCATAACGCCACCATGAACACCATCACCTCGATGGCCGGCTTGAACTCGGTTCCCACGATGGTTAGCATGAACTCGATGGCTACGGCAGCCTCGATCGCGAACATGAACTCGGTCGCGAACATGAACTATACCATGGCCAACATGGCCAACATCAATGTCCTCAATAGTCTCGGTGTCCATTCTAGTCTGGCCCTAGACCCCGCGGCTTTGGCCAAGGAGGTCGCCCAAAAGAATTACGCGAAGGCTATCAAATTGTCTCAGCAGGCCGCAGCCTCGCAACAGGCAGCAGCAGCCTCCTACGGGCTGAATCCGTTGAACGCCCTCAACTACACCGGTGTAGCTCTCAACAAGCAGGCGCTGACCAGTCTCGGTCAGCAGCAGCCTGGCATGTCGAACGCGGCCGCACACAGAGGCGTCATTCCCGGCATGGGTGGTCTTCACACCGGAGCAGCGGGTCTCGGCTCGCACCTCCCGGCGGGTCTCCTCGCGTACCGGCCCCCACCCGCGGCGACACCTATCAACCCCTATTCACTCGTTAGGCAGCAAGTACTGCCGGGCAGTCCATACGTCCAGGCGTCGATCCCCACGGCAGCGTCCGTCCAGGCTTCGCCCTACGTCCAGAATCCCTACGCGATGATTCCCGGCATGCACGGCGTCGCCAGCGCTATGCCCCAAGGTATTCCGACCGCGGGACCCGCGACCATTGCAGCCCAGCCCCAGGTCGCCATTCCTACCGCCAGCACCGGCGTCATCATGCAACCCTACAAGAAAATGAAAACTACGTAAGCGGTCTCGAGTTGTTCTCAATTCAGCCCGCGTCGGCATCCAACGACGACGGTCTCGCGAGCCCCGCGGATCTTTCGATTTGCAGACTGTTGTTGACGCGAAAAGTGAAGTAGATTGCGTCCTCGTCGACGAGTGTCGTCTGTTAACGGATCATCGAATTCTGATGACTCCTACCGGACATCGGTTGCACTTATCGTTAAGATATCTGAGCCCCTCGACAAAGAAAGAAAAGAATGGACACGAGATTTATTGGTGGTATTTGAAGCTCGCGAGATTCGGATGATTATATTTGGACAAGATGATGATTTCAATGCAAAAAGTTCCGAAGGAAAGAATAGTTTCATTTTCTAGTCACGATCGTCGCTGAAAAGTGCCTTATTAAAGAAAGACGTGGAATATATACCGGTTTTTGAAAGTTTCGTTTAACACGAACATAATTTTCATTTTATGTTTATTGTTTTCAACGGTTTACTATATCGCTGAAATGTAACTTCAATCGTTTTTATTCATTGACTACTTTGTAACGGATCGTTTAAATCGATGTTAATTACGCGCATGTTGCACGTATGAGTTTATAGGGTCGTTTTATTTTTTATTTTATTTTTTTGGGGACGACATAAGGAACGCCTGGAAGACAGAGTTTTAAAGTTTTTAATTATTAGACTATTAAGAGATAAAGTTACAATTTTTATAGAATATTGTTCTAAGCACAGTTACGAGAGTGGTCTATTTTAGGTTAAGGTTTTATGTTTAGATGATTTTTTTTTCTTATGTTTTTAGCATGTAACTTTTTAATTTCTTTCTGCAATCCAGTATATTTTTACGATTAAATTTTTGAAGAAAGTGTTAAAAAAGTTGACTACTATAAGGTTTTAGGTTATTATTTTTTTTTTGTCCTTAGTTAATCAGAGCATGTCAATTATTTTTCTTATTCTTCGGCAACAGTGTATTATTTGAAAAACTCGATACATTTGTTACGTTAGTTATTTTTAAGTAAAAAATAAATTACTATTTTTCTATGACTATTATTTCTCTTCCAGTGTTCCTCTTACTGTCCTTTGACAATGAGTTCATTCTTGCATGTTATATTTCTTTTTTTTTATCTTCGTGAGTCCATCTTGCGGTCTATTCTTATCCTAATGTAGAGTACCTTAAAATAATTATAAGATTTTATGTTATAATTAATTATTCGAGTCACTTTTTTTAGGTTTTAACTCGTTATTTTTAAACAAATAAAGTTCCGTTTATCAATTTGTTTCCTAGTTGCACCTTGCCTCGCGCGGGAAAATTGAATTTTCACGTGAAATCGAGCTTTTACGTCGGTTAGTTTTTATTCATAATAAGAGTTTGTTATTTTCGAATAAGTGCATCAAACGTCATAGGCACACTTATGCTTTGCAAGCATTCTATCCTTTTTGTTCAGAAATCATAGATTCAAATCGTGAGAGTTCGATTAATCTGTCGACAAACTTCGTATTTGCCGAAGTTTAATAATTATGTTCAAGTAAATTTCCTAAAGAGACAATTGAAATTCTTAACATTGAAGATAATAATAGTAAATTCATGTTGTCTGTCTTGAACATAACAAACACTGAACTCAATAAAAATACACTCACACAATCACTGGTTGCAGAATAACTAATGGCACTAACGGAAGATAAATGATTATTGTGATGTATTTTTTGTGATTTCTTATACTAAAGGCCTCGGATTCGAGATAAGGAAAAGGATAGTGTTGAGTTAAGAACAGCTAAACAAAAATTCAGTGTTGTCATTGTTCGTTGATGCGTATATAAGTTTATTATCTTAACTACTACAATTATGGCTACTAAAATCACGACTATACTAAAACTACTATAACTATACCGATAAACTCTACTATTACTCTCATACTTAAAAACTAAAATTTGAGGAAAAAAAATACTACTTTACAATCATACATACTTGTATAAACACGTACTTGCCAGTGATTTGAGTCTTTGAGCATTCGGGCAATATTGAGCGAACCCGAGCGCGAGGAGTACACAAAAAAAGAGAATACTGAGGAAAGCACACTGACGTAACGAGTCGCAAAGTGTACGGAAAAATTCAAGTGCATTGTACGATGAAGTAGCTTAGTCGTATAGCGGCGGATGCCTCAATGTGCCACAAAGAACAGTGGCGCGTGTCGTGCGAACAAAACGGGTTTTTTACCTCAGTATTTGCGCGTTACCTTCAAATGATAATGTCATAAAAAAATGTAAACAAAGATAAAGAATGCAAAAAAAACACGCAAAATGTACGGGAGGTAAAATAGGCCTATTTGCCATCTGACCGGAAGTGCCACTCGCGCCTTTGTTCCTTGGGTGGGGGACTTTGAAACTCTTCGCGAGATTAAAAGCGACTCTTTCGCGAACTGCCGGCAAGAGGAGAAAAAACGCACAACACTCTCGAGTGATCAAAAAAAGCAAAAAAAAAAAACAAATATGGTGCAACGCACGCCTAACTAAACCGTCGGCCTGTTTGTGGCTAAAAAAGACCTAAAGAAAATAAAAGCATAACAAAGGTACGACACCGGTGCAACGAGTAGTTTTACTGTGACGCAAGCCGCTCTGTCTTCCATTGCATGAAAGTGATAGTGGTAAATATATAAACACAAAACAGTGATAATTACTTTCTCCGTCTCTATTTTCCGTTCGCGAGGGAAGAATCGCTTTTCATGTCGCGCGGAGTTGTTAATAAGGCCCATTTGATTGTGATAGTATATAGCCTGTAATACCATAAATGCCCTAAGCACACATAAGTAAATGTTTAATTAAGACTATACGAACGTATTGCGCGATGGCGTCCAGACAGCGAAGATCCTTGGGAGAGACGCAGAGGCGTTTGATACCCAGAGGACAATCGCTTCTCGACGCTACTCGTAATGACGGCCTCTGTTGTCGATTTTCGCGTTTGATCGAATGAAAGGGCCTTGTACAATGAGAAACGATTGCCGGAAGCGCGGTTTTGCGGAAGGAACATACACACGAGTTATAATGCGAACAACAATAATTCCTAGCCTCCTGCAGAGCAGGAGTTCTTTTTTTATAAAAGTGGAAAAAAAACTAATACGGTTCCTGCGAAACCTATATAGAATATATAAAAATAATCGAGGGTTTATTAGGTCTAAATTAATGCCCAAAACCTTTGTAATGTTTTTTTTTTAATGTTTGAGTTGATCGGTTCTAGTGATAAGTTTTATTTTGAGAATTCAAATGTTTTAACGTCCTCCGAGGACAGCAATGATTTTTGCCAATAATAAAATTTTATCGCTCTTAAAATTATTTTTAAAATTAAATTATAGATTTTCAGAGGTATATAACGACGAGAACTTTTGTTACGTTGAAAAAGTGTTTAAGGTTTTAATTACTCGATGCAATATGTGGCAATCATTGTTTTATTTTGTGTTTTTATATATTTTTGATCTATGTGATCCGCTTTAAGATTTTTACTTGTGCAAAAATCGTACTAGTTATTACTTTAGGAATTGTAGAGTCTAAATTGAAAGAAAAGAAAAGAAACTATAATAAGTGAAATGATGAGTCAAGCGCCAAGTCGGAAGGTTTTGGGCATCCCGAGTCATTTGTCACACACGCATAGCGAAAGTGCCTTCTCTTGCACTTGACACTTCACTGCACACGAACACACGTTCTGAAGCGTAGGTACATAATAAAAGATTATTAAAGAGATAAGAAATAAAATACAAGAAAATATACTAATTATATACTTACACATTATATTTACGTTTGTATACAAAAAGAATATATATATTTAATATATATGAAAATTATATACACGCAATATAACGTTGCATCAAAGTCACGTGCAACGAATAAATTCACATATAATTTAGTACAGTATGTCTATGATGTATGTATATGAGTATATATGATAAGACAACAAATGAATAAGAAGATAATTTGAGGTATAATCAAGTATATAGATGCATATGAGAAGTAGTATTTATTATTGTGTACTGTACTGTTTTTTCTTAAATTCTTCATGTACATTGTTATATATCTGATATATTTACATATACACGATTCCTAACATATGTATAATGTCGACATTTATATCTATCTCGAATATGCTACATTTATAAATTATACATGCGACCCCGGGAATGCAGATGCAAAGCTTCGCGCATTCGTTCTTACAATATACCATTCTGACCTGCGCTGTTGAAAGAGAACGCCTTTAAGCTACGTACCAAATTTATAAAAAAAAAAAGAAAAAACGAGAAAAACCTTGCTTAAAGAACTAGAACGATGCAATTATAATGTATGTCGTAATAATATTATAACAAAACTGTAGACTGTAGGGTTTTGCCATCTGTCTTCATATATATTGGTACGGTAGATTTATTTGCGTACTTTGAAAAGCAACTTCTCTCAAGGTCGAATGCGTTTTTGCGCATGCACGCTCGCGGGGTTTGTAAGGAATCACCCAGTATTTGTAATAATAATGCTTGAAAAATGCATGAATATTTGTTTTATTAATGCTTCTTCTTATTTCATCTTTCTCTCGATGAGAGAAAGCCTTTCCTTCCTTTTATCCTAGTACCATCAGCTATATAAAAAAAACTTTCACTCAGTAATAATTATTATATACAATTTCGTGTCTACACAACGTACAGCCTTATATATCATACTGCTCTTAGCCTGATATAATTATATTAGCCTCTCGCTTCCTGCTTCCCACTGAACAACGATCCCTGACTACTTATCAATTACTATCGACCTAGTGCTTGCTATACTTTTATTTTTCATTATTGGTATTTTTCTCTTTTCACTCGTACATTGCCGTAGACAAGCGTGACTGTATATTTTTACGACTGATGACTCTATACTTTTTACTTTTTTACATTAGGCCTCGCGGTTTTTGCCTTATTTTTGTTTGTTTCTTTTATTCTGATGAAAAGTATCATTTGCATATATTTACACTATCAAACCCACTGTTATTATCTGCGCATAAAATTTATGGTTATGGTCAGTTTGCTGTTATTTAATTAGTTTCTTTTATGTTTGACGAGTTTTTACTGTTTTTTGCCAACTTTCTCTATGTGTTTATATTATTTCGTCTTTGATCAAGCACAAGGTCGCTTTATCTATCTCAAATTATGTAGTTATTAGTTGCTTTAGACGCCGAGACGTTGTACGGACGACTGACTAACTTGTATACTCGCGTATAAATCCTCCGATCCTCCACCGTCCCAGTTTATACCGCTGAAGTACAATCCCAGCTCTATCCCACTGCTTTCCAGTGCTTTAGTCGCGCAAACCAAGTGGCAAGAGGAGAATGAGAAGTGGTGCGCCAGAGAAACAAGGCTGTATAGAATATCCCCTCATCCCTTATCCTCCATGATCGAAAGATCGCCACCTCCGTTGTGTCGCTTGAACCGGAGCACTACTACCAAATTGCAGATTTGATGCGAAGAGCAAAAGGACGATTAAACACAGATACGAAAAGTAGACAAATGCAATCCTTTAACCTCTGCGGGTCGGCGACTTACGAACAATTAACTTGTGTAATTTTAGTTGGGAATCATGTTTCTTAAAAGTGCTGCTTATAAATATTCTTCAGCTACTTCGAACACACACATATACATATAGACTTTTCTTAGTGTATATTTTGGCATTACAAAATTTTACGTTTTAAACGTAGAGCATCGCATACGAACCAATCGAGCGAACTGTTTGGAATCATAGAAATTAGAATAAATGTAATAATGCCTTTGGTATTTACAAAAAAAGGATCATGAAAACAAAAAGTGACTAATAGTACAGCAATGATAATGTGCGTTAACCAATGTGACCGAGTTCAGATCAGAAGCACCGCCTTGAAACCAACATGTCGCCACTGACGCGCTGCGAACTAAACGACGATGACAAATAATTTTCTTTCAACGCAGACCAGTGCTTTGAAATGCACCATCCAGGCTGATAAATCTGTATTCGTGAACTTCCTTCATCCTTATAGCTCCTTCTTTCCTAACGCTTGCGTAACGCTCTTTATCACCTGCGATGTCCGCAGCGCGAAGTAAATGCAAACGTAGAAAGCTTGCTATTTCTTGGCTTTTCGTGCGCGTGCATATGTAATAAATGGCTCCTCTGCCCATAAATTTACGGATTTCAGGTTTGCGTTTGCGCACCCGCTAAGAGAGAGTATAGGGAAAATTCCAGTAGCTAGTATTCTGTGCGCACATGTTTGTCAAAATTCATTCATATTGTCTGGCATTTTGCAGAGTAACTTTAAAGCCTGTGTGTTCACAAACTCTTTAGATTAATAGGAAACGCATTCGGAAGTTTCTTGATGATTCCAGTTCTCGCGCTTCTATCGATGCGTTTTATTATTAAAATTTGCTGCGAGACATTCGTACGTTCATTAGGAGTGATAAAGAGATGTCATTAAACTTGCGAAGCTTTACCACTTCTGCATCTATTGATATTAGCCTATGTTTAATTTATTTTTCAAATGTTATATTTTTTTAAGCAGCGGATAATCCATTGTACATGCAATGAGAAAAGAAGAAATATGGGCTAATCATCAATGTAGTTTGTAGCACTATAAATCATGGTTATTCAACAGGTTCTTCATGGTAGCAGCAGCTGCAAATAGCTTTGGCTGTGGTTAAAAGTATCTATCTTTTCGCACTTTTCTGTTTCATACAATCATCGTAAGCTATGATTTACTTCACGCATGTATACTATCATCTATTATGTCATATACACTATATCGAAATATTGTAGTGATGTCTATAATAATACATAGTAAAAAAGAACTTTTAGAAATAAAATTGTGTGCTTACGTAGTATATGTGGTACTTCTGTATTACTTTGATTAAACAATAAAAATTATGTCTTCTTAATATGTATATTCTATGACTTTTCAATTTTCAATTTTTATAGAATAAGTGCATCATAAAGAGAATAAGAATGTGATTTTAGTATTTTATTCTTGTATTACAAATAAATATACTCAAAGGTATAGTGGACAAATCATTAAGGTATGCGGAACTCTCTAGATAAAAAGTTAAAACAAATTATAAATCACTACACTTTTCACTAAAACTAATCATTTCACTTTCAATTTCACAAATATACTTTTAAAGAACTAGAAATTTGAATTTCTTCAATTCAAGTGCATGGAAATCTCATTGGAATATTGACCTTACACAAAACATTTCATCCACTTAATTAAACTAAATTAATATTATTTCTTTAAATATCACTGAAAGTGTCTAGTAAATTACTCTCCATAACTAACTTTGAAATGTTTTATGTAAGCACAATCAATGCCATCTAGAATATCAATCATATTTATCCGGTATTATGGTTTTTAGAATATTTTTTAAAATTGGCTATCAAATTTTTCATTTATTATTAAAATATTGCATGACAAAGTCAATTCATATTTCTGATTATTTCAGTCTTATCGACCGAAGAAATAAACTACAGTCAATTTAATAGTGGCACTGCATGAATCACGTTCTTTCATTATCTTTCTTTAAACTTTCTGTTTCATGCTTGCCTACATCTGGACGTCGCACGATTTTGAAACTGAATGAAAATACTATGAACAACGCAATGCTTACGCTCCAAATCTATCGTCGATCCTAACTGCCTTGCACGAATCCACCAATATCCTGCATCTGCGAAAATCCTGGTACTGGTAATTTCCGTAAATTCCTTACCAATACTTTTTCACGAATTACAAAACCTGGATAATATATTAATAATACAAAAATAACCTTTGTCGCGAGAAAATCATTCAACACAATCAAATATTCACAAGATAACTTTTTGGTTTTCTTTATTTATTTGCGTTAACATTTTCATCCAAATAATACATTTAATACACTTATAACGATGTTGTTTAACTGAATGCTTTCGTTAAATTATATGATTTGTATAATAATTTTATTTTATTTATAAAATATTACAAAATAATATTGACTTATTTATACACTTTGATTTTTTTATATCTGATAAAACATTTCCAACTCGGTGTGCCTTTTTATCTGTGTCTGTACTTCGGATCGATTGGTTGATTGATTGTTCGAACGACGGTTTATTTACAACGTCACTTTACTGAAACACGCAAAATTTCAAACTACATAATATATGTCTAAAAATTTGGCAAATTCATACGTACATGCATACACAATTTTGGAATAAATACGTATTTGAAATGCTGGCTTGGTTATGTGTGCACTGCTGCCGCATTATTGCCATGCCCTTTTCGTATCACCTGCGACCAAATCAAAATTTCGATATAAAAAATACATTTTTCATTGAAACAAAATATACACCCCGGTACATGGTTGAAAAATAAATGTGTATTACGAACTCTACAAATTTTTTTTTTTTCGACAAACAACGATTCCTGTATAATGTATAATAACAACAACAAATCGTCACTCTTCCACATCTGCAAAAATTCTATCAAATCAAAATTAATTCGCATCTGTACAAAATAAAAAAATTAAACCGCAACACACTAACCGTTCTACCTAGGGACGGCTTCTTGGACACATTCAACAACGAAAAAAATAAACCAAAAAAAAAAAACAAACGCTTTAACGCATTTTGTATTGACGCATCGCCTTATTTCGAAAACTCCTTTGGACATGTACCTGGGTGCTCCGAGGGCACGCTAAATGTCGTGTGCCGACTTTGGTTTCCGGTGCATCCCGTACTGAATTCGACCGAATGGTAATGAAAATAAAAAAAAAAATACCTCGAACACTGCCTCGTTTGCTGCATGTGGATCGCCTTAGCAGCCTTAGCCACTGTCGGGGCCCAAGTGGTCCCTCAAAACGCTCACTGTGTCGTCTACACAGACAGCTGCGGACAGGTAGACTCATTATTGTAACCAGTTTTTATCTTGATCTCAGACCTGCCTTGTAACCTCATTTGCAGTTAGTAGTAGTGTGCCCACATCCTTCTCTCTTTCTCGATTTGCTTTTTCGTTTATACGCTTTATACATTCGTTTTCGCTCAGCGAGATTGACGTCTCAATGATTTTCCATTAGAGAATCGACGGGTTGTTGCTGCGCGTTTACAGTGCAGGTCTGATATCATAATGCTGCTAACCTTCAAGCTCAAAGAGAAAACCGGCGGACATTGACGTTAACGAATTAAAATCCTTCTCAGATATATGCATTTTGCAATTGATCGTTTTGTTTTTTTTTTATTTATAAGCTAGAAGCTTTCTTTGATATTAAAAGACAATGACCGCCGGCACTCTCAACGGAACTTGGCTAACACGTAGCTTTGGGGGTATTTCCCTCACGACTGCTCACCGCAACTATAACTGCGAATAACCACTGCCTTACCTGGTGTTTGTCTTTTAGTATTATAACTTATATTATTATTGTAACTATAAACATTATTTGTCATGATTATCGTTATTATAGTTGAATCTTTTTTCTGTCCTGTCCCAGGAACCGACACTTAACAATTTACGTCACGATGAGAAATAAGCACGCTTTTATCACTCGAACAAAATAAATCAAATTCAATTTTTCATATTCTTTTATTGTTCATAAATTATATCAATCAAGAAATAAATAAGTAAATGCTTTACGTTTTCTCCATATAGATTATGTTTTTTTAATTTTTTTTTTTAATTTGAAGAAACTTTTTTTATTCCAATATTTCTCTCTTGTTTGTCACTTTGCAGAGCTTAAATTTCTTTTATTTTTTTATTGGCCGGAAGTACCACTTTTTTCTTGCTGAATTCACTGTAATAAAGCGTTTGTAATTGGGGCTAAAATAATTAATTATCTAGTACATACATAACTTTTGCTTGCCTAGGAAAAAAAACGCTTGTCCGAGTATGTAGCTTACGAGAAAATGCTGGTCAATTAAAAAAAAAAAATAGAACGCGATTCACACTATTCGTATGTAATCTAAATAACGACATAAGCCTTAGCCCTGTACCTTTTAACGTTTTTAAAAAGTTACGCGAGCTTTTTTTATCTTTTCTCTTTGTTGACAATATACCTTTACCGGCGGGTTATGGATCGAAGTGCAGTAATAGATGTGCTCGATTGATATTTTTTTCACTTTTTTTTGCATCAACTTATATCTGTTTATTATTTAATGAATGTTTTATATTTTAGAGAAAAAGTAAATATAATTAATACACACAAACCAAGGAAAGCTTGCCATATACTGATCGACGCTATTGTTATGGTTGCGGAGTCGCAGTTGATCTAGTGTTGAACTTATTTGCAGTAGAATATATTAATTTGACAGCTTCATGACTTCCCAAATACCTTTACATTGTTTACATATACATATTTTTTTTCTTTACGAATAAAGTAATTAATCTATGACTATCAAGTAATAATAATAATAAAATACGGAGCGCCGATCGTCGCCGACTGTTTCTCGCTGTCGTTCGATTCGCTGTTGCGGTTCTCTCTAGCAAACTATATTTATATCCCCCTTATTATTTCAAAGATACACAAGCCGAATATTCAAATTTATTGTCTTTTATTTAATTATTAATTGTCTTATCTTCATTCGTAGCTTTTTTATACAGTAGTGAGTGAATGTGTGTGCGTTTATCTCTATCTATCTATATATCTTCTTTTTCCCTGCGCGTGCCAACCGCTCGAGCGAATCGATCAAGCGCGATATAGTAAGTTGGCCCTCGGCGACATCGAAATGCTTGGGTGATTGAAGTTCGGCAAAGGGTATCGTACTATATGTACAAAGCAGATAATAACAAAGTCAGAAAGACGCCGCTGACGATACTCACTTTTTTTCTCTCTTGTAATAACGTCGCAAATGTTGTAACCAAAGACGGTGATCCAACGGATGGCCAAGGATATATAACTCCCCGCGAATACACCAAAATCGGCTTGCAATATTCCGGCAAAGAAAAAGAAAAAAAAGAACAAAAAAAAGTATTAAACGGTATCATGGAAAGCCCATACAGCTCTCAAGTCTCGAGTCCGCTTTATGTTTACTCGACTGACTACTGAAAATGCACGCTCGTCGTTTCTATATGCCGCTTATTTTTCCTATTTTAATACCCTCTCCGTGCTCTATCTGTTTCTTGACTTTTTTCATCTCTCTCTCTCTTTCTTTTTCTCTCTTACTATCACTTTTCTTTTCGATTTCGTTTCTATTTTACCCCTGCCTTATTGCGTTACTCGAGAACTTCTCCAATATATCTGTGTATGTGTATATGTACATGGTCGTCCGGTAAAACTGGACCACTGTCGACGCGTGTCAGACAAATGTCGAGAAAAACTTGCAAAAATCATTGAAGTCGGGTTTTGTGTATACAGCATTATTAAAAGCAATAATTGCCTTGTTAAAATCTTTTTGCCGCAAACGTCAAACGAAGCTTGGCTGTGCAGCTGCGATCACACACACATATATATATATATACATCTTGCTTCTTGTCTTTGATGCCGGGCTTTCAGATTTCCTTTTTTATATTCTGTTTTATTTGGATTAGCAGCTCAGTCTCGGCAACAATCGCCTCGCGTAAATTTTCTTCTCTGTTGACATAAAATACTCGTGTAAACTTTAATATCGTCACCCAAGCACTAACCTACTTTTTTTCTCTCAGAAAAAAAACCCTCTCCCGGGCCATTATTTGCATGACAAGACTCTGTGTTTGTAGCAAATTATATCTCTTTATACGCAATTGCAAGATATTACTACTATACTTTATATATTACAGTTCTTATCATTATTGTTATATTATTGATATTGGTTACCATAGTACCTCAATCGATACCATAGCGCGACACATTGTTTACCGAATCCTTTTATATTTAGCTAGTTTTTTTTTATAAGTCTTTCTTTCATTTTTTATACCCGCTGATTTCCTTTATGGTTGGACGACACGCGATCGTCACAGAGTTCCAATTTAGTTTGTTTTGGATCTGTGAGAAGGATTTTGTCCGTCACTATGCTGCTATTTCGTTACGAGCGTTAAAACTAACTTTATGATTTCGCTCACTTTTTTACCGCTATATTTTAATTGCGTCTCTCTCACCGTCGCCTTCAAACTTGCACGCTTCTTTTAATTATCTACATGGTGAACTTATGGTACATAACTATACTTCGCGCGATTGATCATCTCTTTATATAGTGAATATTATATACATTATATATATATATATATATATAGTTTTTACTTTCTTGTTTTAATATATCTGTCTCGTAGGTTGTTATAACGCTTTTTGACTTGACACTCCGCTAACACAATAAACGATATGTATGAGCGTACATCTCTATCACCCGTGTATGTGATTTATACCGAGGTCGGATTTCAATGTGTTTATATCTCTATTTCTCGCTGCATTTGTCTCTGTCACAAATAATATGTCTTTTTTAGATACGTGTGTGCGCGTGCGTATATTATACATAAATATATTTGTGTCGCTGCGAGACGTTTCAACTCGGGACACGGCGATGAATATATTTTTTTTTCTGTAATTAATTTTGCCATTTTTCTGTTTCTTTGTACCAAATATCTCGAACAATTTTGCACATTCATCACCGAAAGCTTGTTTTACAAGCATAAAAGTCAAGGGAAAGAAAATACTCGTGGAAGGTAAATTTTATTCCAGTAACATAATTATAAGTAATATATATTTTTCACAACAATAACTTTCTATTCAATATTCAAAATGTCATTTAATTATAAATGTATTCATTATTATTCTATTATGCAGTTTGTTTTCAAGATGTATATTATAATTATTATATATTGTTATCTATAGCTATAATTGCATGTTCAATCTACTTATAAGTAGAATAATAGCTTACAAATATGTTACATTAATTACAAAGAACCGTTTAATTAGTACGAGAACCCTTGCATGATTGTGAGCAAAAGACGAATTAAAAATGGATATTTTTAAATAAAACTGTCATGTATATTTTTTTGTCGTGTCCCGAACATAATCGTTTCGTAGAGCTTTATTTCATTCTCCAAAGAGACGTCTCGCACGCACATGCCTTATTTTAAACAATCGAAAAGAATTTGCACGTGTTATATAAGTTTTATTTGCTTCTTAAAGACTATGATAAAAATAATACAGCTTAAAGATTTTTGTTTTTTGCTTTTCTATTTCGCGAGTATAGACAAAATATATTGTTTAGTAGTTTAAAACGGTGATTGAAAATGCGGGAGAAAATGAAACGTGTTCTTGTACCGACAATAATGTTTAATCAATCATTCATTATCGTACAGAGCACAGCTAGATATATTAACAAATTTTGTGTACATACACACATATTTATATATATACAAGATGAATGATTGAAAATTAATGATTTTGTACTGAAAAATATTACACGACAAGAACACGTAGTTACATTTTATTCTATATAAATAAAAATAAATACAGCATACACACATTCACACACTTTTGTAACGAATACACGAGAAGAGATATATATATTTGTAAAATACGAGACACTACGCGTATACGCCCGGTGATAATACAATTACCATATAGACACACATACACACACGTGAATTCGATAAAGCAGAAAAGAGGAGAGGCACGGGTAGGCACAGGCCTCTTCCTCTTATAAAAAGGAAGGATAATACAGCGGGGAAAGTTAAAGTCAGGAATAATAAGGGAAGGGGCTCGAGGAAGGCCTAGACAAAAGATTGCAACATCGTCGGAAGCGGAAGCTCGAAAGAATCGAAATCGAGTCAATTGCAAAGGGGCCGAGAGGGGAACGAAGACGAAGGGCAGAGTGAGTGAGGTTATATAGCGAAGGAGGCGAAAAAAGAGATTTGTTAGTAATATCGAAGTTTTGCAGTCTGGTCAATATATGCTTAATGGCCCGTTGCGACGAGGATACCCGTCGCTTCCAAGCCGACCTGCCGCCCGCGCTTCGTGCTTTCATACCGCGGCGTCTATCTTATTTTTCTCCTTTCTTTCCTTTCGTGTATATATACACTCTCTCTCGCGTTCTCTTTCTGCTCTCGCGCCCATTATCGTCGCTCTTTTCACTTTTTTTTTAACATTCCATGCGCTCGTCCGCACTTCCTTACGCCGCGCGGATTTCCTCCATTTTTTCTTCGTTATCGCCCCCAGAAGATTTCATTCTCTTTCTCTCTGTCTCTCATCTGGGAAAAATATCCCTGTCACTGATATTTCCCTCTCTCTCTCTTCTTCTCTCTTTCTCTTTTCTCTTTCTTTTTTTAAACGCACTGCTCGCGCGAAATCGGAGGATTTACGAGCCATCGAGTTCGTAGTCGCGCGTGCAAGCTGCAAAGTCGTCCCTACGAGCAACAATGAAGCCCTCTTTCTCTGTCTCTCTCTCTCTCTTCTCTGTCTTTTCTTGTCTTCTTTTTTTTGTTCGCAGACTGTTTCAGGCGTGCGTGGAGCGCGAATGAAAGCCGGGGAGAGGAGACGCTGCGCGCATACGCGACATTGTACGAGTACAATGAGCATCACTCAAGCATTTCGCGCCGCGAGAAAATTGCGCGACTCGCGCCCCCGCGCGCGGGTACACACGTCACACGCGTGCGCTCGCGCGCAATGGGGGTGAAGCTTTGTTCGCGTGCAAAAAAAAGCTACGAGCGCGACGAGCTTGCACGCAACCGTAGCCGCGTGTGCCGGGTTATCGGGTCTCTTCCTTTTTTCTCTCTCCCTGTACCGAACGCGCGCGCACTTTTTCGAGAGCGGTTTTCGCGTATCCAAAGAGCGGATAGCCAAAATTGCGAGGTGCTTGAATTCACGGGGTGAAGAGGTTATAATAGGGAAGGGTGTAGAAAATCAATTTCACTCGATTTAATATCAAAACAATAGAGTTTTCGCAAGATTTGTTATTGTTTTACGTACACTGTAAATATAAGGTGAATTAAAGAAAAATACTTGTAGTTAATTTTTTGAAGAAAATTTGTACATCTATAGCAGTTTTTAAAGTGTACTTCGAATTTTAAAAAAGATAATTTTCCATTTAAAAATATAGTAAAGTAATTCTGCATGAAATTTTAGCATCTATTTATTTTTTTCATATTTGTTTCCTTTTTAGAGCATCGAGTGTACAAAAAATTTCAACAATATAAATAATTCTTCGTAAATTCAAATTATATTAGCATCAAAAGACAGAATAAGGTAAATGTATTAAAATGTCAATTTTAAAAACATATATTTTTTGCTCATAGAAGGTTGCTCTATATTACGAATCTTTTTTGTTTATCTTGTTTTTGTACAAAAGTAGGTACTAAAACATTGAATGAAAAACAAATTTAAATGATTTCTATAACATGTTAAGAAATCAATGTTATCATATATCACCTACAAGCGGAAACAAAGTTCTAGGTTTTTTTTACTAATATTGACATTTTGCTTATTAAAATAACTTTACTGTAAAGTGTATATACAAATTTCATGTAAAATCACTGTGTTTGTTAATGTCTAAGTTTTCACGCTTTGCAAGATGAATACTGCAAAAACAATAAGATAATTTTGATTGTAGCATTGGAATTGAGAATTCTCGCAAATCGTAATTTTGGTTATTTTGCCGGCTTCAATACTGTACATATTTCTTTGTTTTGATTTCTGGTTTTTATAACGACTTTTGTGTTAAGTTTCGCTTAATATCAGTCGCTGGTGACGGCGTTTGTAAAGTTCTCCATCGAAGAAAGCACCAGTCGTTCGAAGATCTTAATTCTTTCTCATTTATTTATTTATCTCACTTCTTTATTTTGTAAATGTAACTTCTGACATTATATTCACGAGCTTTGACGACTATAAATTATTGGTGAAACGGCAAATCTTGGGAGTATTTTATATATCCTCACATTTGACAAGGTTAAGAAAATACAAAACAGACATACTTTGATAATAAAGTTAAAGGAAAAGAAAGAAAGATTGACATTGAATCAATAATATTATATAAAAAAAAACGTTCTACTGCAAATTTTTTACCTTATTAATAACAAACTGTGCGAACACTCAGCAAGAGTCTACACCCACGACGGCTAATTTTTACTCTTTTCATCAAACCTACATTGAAAACCTCGAACCCATGAGGGAGAATAACATTACAAATTCCGAGTGACCCAGATTCCCCGCTGAGTATTCGCACACCCTTAGCGATAATTGCCTTTGACTTTTCATTGTACGATCCAATTTCATAGAGCATGCAACTCAGAAGCGTGAATATGCTCTAACAAACTGGACGGTAGCGTGAGTGCGACTGACCGAGTGCCTGTGCGTCCGTGAGTGCGAGCCATTTACGATGTTTGAGCACGAGAGAGAGAGAGAGAGAGAGAGAGAGAGAGAGAGAGAGAGGGAGTGAAAGATGAGATCGAGCGAGAGATAGATAGAAGAGCGAGTGGACGCGAGCCTGCCTGTGAGACGGCTGAATGCGAGGGAGTTTGTAATCCGTTGCGGTTCTCCTTTTTTTCTCTCGATTACTTTTTTTTTCTTTCAAAGTAAATTGCAGTCTTGGAAAGTCACTGACTATGCTTTTGCGATATTTTCTTGCAGTTACTGGACACCCTCCCGGTGTGCCAAGATTTTAATCGACAACTCTGCAACCGTCCCGCCTGCAAGTTCATTCATCTCCATGACGGTGAGTAGTACTGTGCCGGATCTCACTCTCTCCCTATACAAGTCAGCTCGCAGACGTCTCGATCTGATGGCTGGCTTCTTTTTTAATTTAAGCGCAATGAAGACATGTTATTTTCGAGGCTGTTTCGTAATTGCATTTCAGACGTTTTAATTAAATTCAATCTTTTATTTACATTCTTTGATATTACATTACCTACGTAACATGATAATAATTGTTTTCACAAAAAATAATAGCAATTTTTGTTCTTATCCAGTAAAATAAATAAAATTTCAGAATAGAGCTCCGATGAATTTGAATATTTGCCGAACAATCAGAGAAACGACTTTTACTCCACCTCAAGTGGACGCGAGCTCTACTCTGAAATTCTCTCTCACACATAATACACACACTTCAAAGTTTTCACCTCTGGCTTCGGCCTTTCTCTCTTCTTGCAGGAAACGTGGAGGTGATAGACAACCGCGTAACCGTGTGCAGAGATGCGGTTAAGGGCACGTGTATGCGGCCCCAGTGTAAATATTATCACATACCGGTGGCGCTGCCCCCGGCGCCCCTCATGGCCGTCAGCAAGGCCTCGTCTCCCTAGCTGCCGGCGACGCGGAGACGACGAGCCCTGAGTTAGTGAGACCGAGTGAGAGAGAACACGAAAGAAAAAGAGAGAGAGCGAGACAGACAGAATACGAGAGAAAACGACAGAGGAAGAAAGGGGAGAGGAGAGAGGACTACTCGCCTCTCCTCCTTCGACGCCGTCGACGAAGAGAAAGAGAGCCCGCGAGCCCCGGACAAAAGGATTAACGACGGACAGGAGAAGAAGACTCGCTGTTTCGGACACACATACACACACACACGCACACCAACACAAATATCCACACACATACAGACACACTCATGCGCATACAAGTACTGGAGGAGAGCAGCGGCAACGACTCCGTTTTACTTTGTAATCTACGATCTTCCTCGTCGCTCGGCCCCTCTTCTTCCACGTATACACACAGACACCCACCCACGTCTTCAGACGCACACACTCGTGCGATGTTTGCGAATTCGGATCCGTTTTCTTTTTGGCGTACAGCGTACGTTCGACGACTCGTCGTTAATCTTTCTGCTCCCGCGACGGGACGATGTAATAAAGAGCGCGCGAGAGAGGTTCCTCCCTCTCGAGGGAGTTCGGAGCGAGAAAGAGCTGGAGGTTGTGTGCGTACATATCTACGTATATACACGGTGAAGTGAAACGCGCGCGCGCGCACGACTAGCCGAAGTCGACCGGAGCAATGATTCGTTTGTGATGTTTCTTTTATTATTTTTTTTTTCGTTTCTCGTTTTTGTTAGTCCGTAGGCATCTACTACGTTATAGAATCTTTTATTATCTTTATTATTATATTATCATTAATTATATGACTATTATTGTAACGATTAATTATACTATTGTAATTTTAAGTCCTAGTTATCGCGAGTCGATTGTTATTAAAGAGAAAAGAGAAACAGTTAAAAACATTTTACGTGTAAGAGAATAATGTCGAAGGGAGGGAAGGAGACGAGCCGACAGTGTCTTGAAGCGCACCGATCGGCGACCGGGAAATCCGACGCAATCGTACTTGACTCTTTGTGTTTTCTTTGGATTTTACTTTTTTCTATTCGCACCGCGAGACTTGAATTTTTTCCGGACGCGAGGAGCGAAAGATATACGAAAGAAAGAAAGAAAGAGAGAGGGAGAGAAAGAAAAATGATTTGGCAAGACGGACAAATTTGTGTACAACCGCGTTGCTTCCCGCCGTGCTGTGATGATATTTCGCTAAGCGCGAGAAAGAGACTTCGATTTCTGTGTAATTTTTTTTTCCCCGTTGAGACGCGTTATTATTATACCCGAGCGACTTTTTGCAATATATACTGTCGACTCTTTTTATTACTGTACGACAATTATTATTTTTATTAGTTTATTTTTAATACTATTACTATTATTATAAACGTTACTTTGTAAGAAAAAAAAAATGAAAAAAATACGATGAAATGTCCTAACAAGCGGTTCTGGCGAAAGTTTTCGATCTCTTTGTACTTCGTTTTGATTATATTGTAATTTTCGTTTACTGCGGTTATATGTGCGCATGCGAGCTGCGAAGTAGACACTTTTTATGTTCATTAGTGATTATTTTATTAATACATTATTGTTTTGATACTATGTTACACCGAGTTACCATGAATAATTTTCTGGAATCTTTAAAATCCTTTTGTTAAATAAATCATATATTTTAAAATTAATTATTAAAGTCAATTTAAGGTTGTAAATAAAGTCCAATGATGCAAAAACTCGGTCTTAAAAAGTTATTTCTTTTATAGATTAATACTTAATTACTTACGATGAACAAAAAAGTGACTGCTTCTAAAATTAGGTCGTCGAACCCTCCGACCATTGTTTCGAACAAATATGTAAAAGCGTATTGTATTGGGTATTATATGTTCATGTGAATTTTCAAACCTACGTGCAAACGAAATGACAACAACTGCAATTGCAGAGAACCGAAACAGCCATGAGTATTGATATGAGAAATAATGCGAAATGTAATTGAACTCTGTACCGTATCGCATAAGTAGGAATAGCTAGGGCCCGTGGGCCAACGCGACGAATGAATGATGTTAATAATTGATGAAATCAACGAGAAGCGTAGGATATTAAATAAAAAAAAAATTAAGAAATCGGTGGCGACGTTTTTTACACTTATGAACAAAGATTAAGCCTGACTATATTTCGTTTCGTATCATATATGTATATGTATAGGTGGGGAAATGCATACATATAAATATATATACAAGTATGAGATATTCGTGTGAGATGATTGAGACGTGCGGTATTTAAGAGTTTGAGGATGATAATTAAACGAAATAATAAGACGAAAACAGACGTAAGAATCGAACGGCCATTTATAAGTAAACCATAAAAAATAAAATAAAAATAATAACACCACGTATTAGGTATTTAGGTATTAACGATGAACTTGAGAAGGAGCGATGCATTCTTCCAGAGTGTAAGGGGCGCTTTTTTGATCATTTCGCGTATATAATGAGGAGTTCGATACAAAAATCGATGGAAGAGTCAAAGATGAAAGAGAGATCAGAGAAAAAGTAAAACAGAAAAATTATATATATATATATAAATAAATATGAAAACGGAGTAACGCCGAGAGTCTTCGACGGGTAACGGTACTATTTAATTGATAATTCTAATTAATTATATAAAAAAATTATATATGTAATAAAAAATTATATTTAATTAACGATAGATTTTCGAAGGACGATATATATAAATAATATTAACGAAAGAAAGAACTAAATGAATAGTAAAGAAGCGACGATAGGTGCAAAGTTTTCACGTGTATACGGAAAAAAACACGTATTGACGCAACTTGAACAAATCAGCACATAAAAATCAACTAAAATAATTTTTTTGTATGTAACGATATTAACACTAACGCGTGAAGTTCAATAAAGTCGACAAACATTCTATACTCACGATAGAAAAAAACTAATTACGTAATGAAAAAAAAAAAATCTAAAAACACGAGAATTCGGTTTCGACGGGAAAGACGACAACATCGATTCAAATGCATTCGAAAAAGTGTCCTCGCCATCTCTTCGTACCGTATTTTACAGAAAGGTACCATTAATTTTTCCGCGTCCCTTCGACGAAAACCACACTCATTCCCCCGAGAATCGCGCGTTACTTTGGAGAAAAAAAAAAGATATACAAAGAAAACCTGAATCTGGAGGAGCGATTTAGGAGTGTATAAATAGGCAAAAGTTCTCTCGCAGCCACGCGGACGACGTGAGGAATCATCCTACCGGGCGGACATTCTGTAATAGGTTGTTATATTGTAGCGCGGGCGCGCAGAAACCGGGTGTGGGATATATATAGACATGGATGCACGCCATATCGGACCTGATTAACGAACGAAAGGAAAAATTCTACCCCGTCTCTGCGGTATAAATCTGTGATTCGATCGTGATTTTAATTTGTTATAGGAGGTTATAACGTTGAAAAGGAAGTAAACGATGATAAAAGGACAAAAAAAAGTAAATAAATAAATAAACCCTCATTAATAGAGACTCGTCGTTCGATCGTTCGGCGTCGAGGTAACGCGACGAAAAGAAAAACGCGCTTGCTTTGCTGTAAAGGAAAATAACAAAACAGTCAAATTTGACCTCGTCCGTCTTTTTGTTCGTGAGTAAAGTAGGCATCGGGAGTATGTAAACTTTGACCGTCCACGATTTAAAAAATAATAAATGAAACAAATAATAATGAGTAACGAGTAAAGTAAAACAAAGAAAATAAATCTTTAACGTTTCTCTCCGGTGAACGCAAATCGTTATGTGATTATAATTTCAGATTCTTTCTTATCCAGATACCGTAAACTAATGAAAATAATACACTGAAAACAAGTCGGAAAATATTACAAAGGTGAAGAAAAGTAAATTTTTAACTAGTCATAAAGTCGAGGTAGGATTCTCTCCGCGTTTCGACGAAAGGACTTTATTTAAAGCAGTAAATACTTGTAGAGAAAAAAAAGTAAATGATTACTAAATCAAGCCTCCTCTTCCTCTCTTGCCGTTAATAATTCTTATACGATAATTTTCAATTAATCGAATGCACTAAACGTAAATGAGAAATATTCTAGTTGAAAGGGAAATACACGACGAGATTAAACGAGTGAAGCAAGTAAATGTTCCTGTACAGCATTTAAGAATCAAACGACACTTTTTATCGAATCATTACACTAGACACACAGACACACTTACACACCGACACGAACATAGACATAATACGAAGTATTTGGTATTAGAAGGGAAAGGTTTTTGAGGCTGCCATACATTTTGTGACTAGCTGAAAGTTCAATCTTGTAAATTTAATCTTTGTACATAAAGTAGGTAGAAATATTGCAGAAAAATAAAAAAAGTAATCGGATAGGGTAAACCGTAACTTTGCGCGAGACGAGTCAAACGTTTTGATATTTTATTAATTGCCGATTCAGTTATACTGTGCAATTCGGCACTGCGGTTTCGTAATGTTTAAATGCGTTTTATATGTAAAGAATTCTCCTTTTTTAATCTCTGTGAATGAAAAAAATACATAGTAACGTTTAATCATACGATTTGTTTGTCTTAGTTTTAAAGTTTAAAGTTTATTCTTTTTTCGAGGCGTTTATTGTTATTAAAAAAGGTTGTTTTCTTTTTTTTATTCATTTTGATTCGTTAGTTTTTCGTTCGATGAATTCGTCGCAGTTTGTCGCGATTTGCGTGATTGTAGGATATGTTTAAGAAGTTAAAACTGATCAAAGTAGACGGAAAAGGACATACGGACGAGTTCCTCCGTACCCGTATCTAGTGTGTATATATATAAAATTTATTATATGAAATAAAAAAAATTATACGAATAGCAAAGAAATACATTACTTATATAAAAATATACTTTTCGCGTAAGTCGAATAATCTCTAGTTTATAATACTTGCATAGGTGATTTGAACGCGATTGCGGGGTAGGAATGATTTTTGTGATTTATACTCGATGTAAAAAAACTTCCGTTTATAAAATCGAATTGTTCGAATGTTTATTTATACACATTAAAGATCAATTACCACAACCACAAATTTTGTTTGAAATTTCTCTTTTATCAATTAAATTTTTCATAAGTCTACACAAATTAAAAGTTATATATTTCAAGGAAGGAATTGTTTTTATTTTATACTTCCGACCTTGTTAATATAAGTTGAGCGATCTTTTTTACTATAAAACATGAACACACATCTTTCCCTTTAAATACCAAAACTCTTAGGATTGTATGTAGCATCGCGCATCGAGAACTAATAAAAAAAATGATTAAATAAAGTGTACATCGTAATATTATATAGTGGAAAGGGCGAAATACCGGTTTGCCCGTAAACTCCGAATCATAAGAGCATAAAAAAATCTTAATAAAAAAAAAGAAAGAAGACAGAAATAACGAAAAATAAAGCGTATATTAAAATAAACGTAAAAATAATAAGAGAGCGAGACGTTAATGAAATTCATCGAAGTTTTGAGCTTCCTCTCTGTAAACTTGAGTCAAGGGTTTTTAGCTGCTGCAGCAATGGCAAAAATGCGGATGCATTAATTTTTAATGGAATCCCACTACCCTGTACACCCACACGTATATGTATATATATATAAATCTCTATATAAAACATACATATAGCCGAACTAAGTCCCTTACCTTCAGACTGTGTATTACCCGTGCGAGCGTGCATTCCGCTCTTGAGAGCACATCGCGAACCGCATACGCCGTGCCCGTAATCGGTGATTACGATGCGATTGCGCGCTTTTTTGCGCCGCCCATACACGTATATAACATACCTTCAGGGGCGCGGCAACGGCGGCGAGAATCGAGCGAAAAAGAGAGAGAGAGAGAGAGATAGAAAGAAAAAAGAACGCACGATACGAAGAACGAGACAGAATCCCTTGCACTTACTTTCGGTATAGCTTCGAACGTGTGCGGTTGCGGCGCCCGCCGCGCGCTGCTGATGCGCTGTGCTACGCTGCTGCTTGTAAAATGTAAAATGCTGCTTACTGCGCGCGCGGAACCGAAGGCCGACGTACGAGTCCGATGCGGAAAATCGAGAGACGCGCCTTTAATCTCTTCCTTCTTTTGCTTCTTGCGTTATGCTTCCGTCTCTCATTCACTGATGTATTTATATTCGAACTGATAAAAAATTCTCTTGCACGAGATATGGTTTTTATTGTAACAAATTTTCAAAATACAAATCTGTACTACTTTTTGATTTTCTATCAATTCATTTGTATTCGATTCTCGATACAAAGTTAAGTTAAGTGTAAATTTTGTGTAACTTACGACAATTTTAACATTTCTTTAAAACATTCAGTGAATTTCCGCATCGCTCAGGCGTGCCTTCTTGCTATAAGTATGCTCGAATGTACCCATACAGCTCCTAGCGCACTGTGCAGAATCTCGTCACCGCATCGAAGGCAAACGAGTGACGAATAATGCAATGATCAATCGTAACCACGATCTCGCGAGTACCTACATAGATATGTATTGTGCGTCACACATTATACGTGACCGGGCGATAATTCACTCAGCAGAAGGGCGCGCGATGATGCCGCACTAATTTTTTCGACATCTCAAAGACTTTCGTCTTCCTTCGCGTACTGGCAGAGCAAAGAAAATTCACCTATAACGTAAATGTGAACGAGGAAAAAAACGTAACTAAATAGAAATTCATAGACCGTCCATGCCAAGGACATCCGTGCCCGCGCAAAAAAAAAATAAATAAATAAATTACGTGAGAGTGGAAGGAAGCGGTGGCCCTAGAAAAGAACGTTAAAGAAATTTTTTCAAGATAATGTCCTTAAAAGTATAAAGAGTAAACTAATTATTAGTCATTAGGATCACGTGTAATCGCAAAAAAACATCCATCTCGATGATGCGTCTAGGGATATCCAAACGAACATCTCACAATGTAGATTTAGCGTTAACAAAACAAAAAACATATATAACTCTATTTTCTATTTTATTCTACAGTATATAAGTAACTAATTAGTGCGTGAAGCAGAGAAAAAAACGATACATTGATATAATAATGATATACTTAGCCAAAACTGTAACGAGAAACAAAAAGCAAAAAAAATGTAAGCGGCGCAGACTCCTTGGTCAATGTAAAGCAGTTCGATCGATCGTCTTTTTACTCGATTATTCGTGATAATGAAAGCGTACACTGGTTTTATTTGCAAATCAGTGTCAGTGGAGCGCATTACGACAAAGAGCGACAAAAGGAGGAAAAAAATACGGTCTGAAAGATCCGCACGCGAAAGACATTACGTGTGCACTTCGGTCGCGCTTCTGTCGGGTGAAACACATCTCGTCCCTCGGAACTCGTTGTCTTTTTTTTGTTTTTGGCACGTCGTAATAATGTGCCCTTCTCACTGTGTAAACTTAAAACGCTATACATATATACATGTAAGAGAGATAGATAGATAGAGACAAAGAGAAACTTCGTCTTTTTCGCGCGAATCGAACAAACAAACAAAAACGGCCACTACTGCTGCTATCCCCTCCGAGTCGCGTTTGCACTTTCCCGGGCGACGCAGAGCAGAGAAAGCGATCGCTTCTCACGTTTCGCGCTTGACTAAGCAACGCGCGCATCCACTTTTTGAGCGAGACTCTCGAAAGAAACCCTCCCTCGGGCGTCCGCGTACTCTCACCTCCTCCGTTTCCTCTCTCTCTCTCTCTCTCTCTCTTTCTCTCATTGGCGCTTTTAACGCGAGAGGAAATCAGATGGAAAGAGAAAAAGGGAGCGAACCGTGAGGGCGCGAGTTGCCGGGATACTTTTGAGCTGCGTTTACTAATCTCTTTATCAGTATACACCTAGCGCTAGTTCGTAACGAGAAATAAAAGAAAAAGAACACTTACTCTCAGACACGTTAAAAAGAAAAAAAAAACTCTTAGCTGTAGTTAGGACGTATCTCTCTCCGTTGTCGAGTCTGACGAGGATGAAACTAAAGTAAACGAGACAAAAAAAGTAACACATAAAACAAGTTAAAAAAAATACATGTCGATGTCTGTTAAACATGAGCAAAAATCAGCGAGCTAAGTAGCGCGTAGATTTTAATGTATAGTAAGTATAGTCTATTAAACGTAGTCGAGACAAAAAAAGATGAAAAAAATATATACACAAAGATGCGTTAAAGCGGTCTGCAAACTCTCCTCTCTATAAAACTGTAACTCTTGTCAGGAACTTTGTCTTTTCGCGTAACACGAGAGAGAGAAAGAAAAAGAGTAGAAAAGAAACGAGAAAATCCACGGTAGCCAAGTTACAAGCAACTAGCGTGTAACGAAATACGCCTACTTTTCGAGCCTCATCTCCGGGCAAGTTCCGAAGTCTCCCGACGTAGCGAAACTTAATTCGTAGCTAAAATAAAAGAAAAACAAAAGCATTAATACCACGCAAACACACACAGACATACACACACGTCAACAATACAATCGATCCTAATATTTAGACTCGGATAAAGAGTATTTTCGAACGAACGACTAATTAACTAATCGCATAAAAGAGACACGATAAGTATAAACAAAACGTGACCTCGCGATCGTCTCTCCACTTTTCTTTAGCATATAATGATCGCGAGTTGTAATGGTAGACTCTTTCCTTCCTCTTAAGCTTTCATTGATTCCCGTGATTCCCGTGTAGACGTACATTAAAAAAAAAACAAAAACATACATAAGCATAAAGAATTAACGAAAAAGTATATATCTAGACACATATATGTGTGTATGTAAAAGTATATCTATACGTATAAAACTTAAACAGTCTCTCGTGTGTGTGTGTATATTTATAGATATATGCACCTTATATATGTATATGTACTATGGCGTTCCCTCTCTTGCTTTTTGTGTGTCAAGCTTTTCGCGCGCCGCGCTCTTTTACGCCTCGTAGCCTGTATAACACACACATACACACACACACATACACCGCTACACATATATTACACACTTGCGCCACGCTTCGTAGTTTCTCCGCCCCGAAAAGTCCTTCGAACACGCGTCATGTTGCTCTGGAGTCTCTCTCCTTCTTTTCGCAGTGTTTTTCACGCGTTCTTTTTCGAGAGGACGAGAAAGAGAGAGTGAGAGAGGGAGAGTCCAGTGTTAGATCCCCTTTTTCTCGTAGCGAGCTCGATATATGCGATATATATATACCGACGAAAAATCGTGTGTGCGTCTCCCGCTTATCGCGCAAAATACTTTCCGCGTCACCTACGCTTGACTGTACTTTCGTACTTTTCTCCCGCGGTTCTTCTAGACCCTTTTTGCGTTTCTTGTCGCGAGTGCAGTATATGTTTTTCAAAGTTTTCCAGAGATGTTTTCATCTTTTTCGTTCTGATCTCTTGAAAGCGACTGTTCCAAAAGTATTTTCTATATATATGTGTATTTTTTTTTTAAGTTTTATTTCCTTTATGTAAAGTTGATGTCGCGTTGTTATTTGAGAATCTTTATTTTTAGTTTTTATTTTACATACGTTTATTTTTATTTTTCCTAGTTTGAGTCAATCTTTTATTTCTATTTTTTTTTCTATTACTATACCTATACACTTTCACTTATACAACTCTGCGTATATATTACGTTCATTTCTCATTAAGTTTCTGCACACCTTAACTCTCCCCCATTCTTTTGCGCGCAGATTTTCTCTCGAGAAACCCTTTCAGAATTATCGCGACGGAATCTCACCCCCCTTGACTGCAAGTTCTTAATTCCGAAAAGACAATTACAAGACGTTGAATGAAGAAGCGAGCGAAAAAACAATTCGTAACGGTCGTAGATAAAAGAGATGAAATCCGTAGCTGTCGTCGACTAAAAAACACTAAAACGAAAAATTCATCTAAAAAAGCGGAACTAATCGCATAATAAAATAACGGGAGCTAATTATAAAAAAGAAAAGAAACACGGAAGAAAAAGAAGAGATAAGAATAAGGATTAAAAAAAAACTATCGGGAATAAAGAAAAACTCTAACTAAATCATAACGTTACACTTAAGATTACGAATACTTACGCATTAAGAGTATAAGAAAAAGGTGAAGTGAAGGAGGAACTACTAGTTCGACATTTAAATAAGTAATGAACTAACCTTACGTCGGCGCATCGTTCGCGGCAAGTGCGACGGAGCTCCGCGGGCTTCTCTTTCTCCCCTCCTTGAACTTAATTCTCAGTTTTCGCAGCGAGCCAGAGCGCGGGACAGCAAACGTAAATTTTAAAGCAGAGAGCCCGCGGGTCTCCGGGAAATCGCCGGTTCGACCGACAGTGATGTAACTATTAACATGTAACCCCTTACGTTATATTTTTCCGGTGGTAGCTCCGCGCTCGACGTCGAGACGTCTGTCGATTCTCGAAAAGCAGCTAACGAAAAAAAAAAAAAAAAATACGAACGACATATTGACATACACACTCGATAATATATTATTAAGAGAAAAGAAACTACTTTATCGAAAAGACTGACTTTAATACAGTCACAAACAAGCCTTTCACGAACTCTCGCATAGACGCGCGAACAAAAGTCACAGTGTAAAACAGCAGAATGGAGATGTGTGACTAGACGTCATTGTGCGAACATTCATTGAAGCAAATTAGATCGTTAAATCATTGTCTTACTTTGTATATCTATACTTTGTTAAGTCTTTTTGTAATTGTTGTAACGTGTTAAGTGTCGCTTTGAACATCAATCGATTGTTTTATTTTTTATATAAATTTTACATTTGTGCCTAAAATTATATTGTAAGGCCTACTGTCTTCTTGTAAAAATGAATATATAAATATATATGTGTGTCGTTTAAATTCGATAAGTGAGATTAACGAGCCAATTTGTGAATGAATATAAAGAAATAGAGAAAGAGACGAGGCGAGAGCTCGTTGACTTCTCTCACGTATTATATAGATACGCAGGGACGATTCAACGTCGAGCGCGCGAGGCTACATCGACCACCGGCAGTTTGTGATATATTTAGTGAAAACAAATAAGAAAATGGTTGTTATTCAAATTAAAGAGAAGAGAAGCGCCTAGCGGTTTTACATCCAAACTTACGTTTACACGACGGAATAATGTCTATACTTGGCGATATTTCGCTAGCTGTAAGTGCGTGAATTCGTCGAAGGCGGACACATATATCACGTAACGATTAAGAGGAAACGACTATCAAAGAGAGATGCAATAATAATAATAATATTAATAACTATATGTGGAAACGATTCATGAGGAGAGTCACGCGAGGAACTTTTTGTCCGCCTTCGACGAACCCTTTAGTATAAATCTGTAATAACGAGATAGGGAATTGCGATATATCCAGTTGAGGATTAAAACCAGTGGCCGAGAGCGAGGAGTAAGCGAATAAGTGAATTGAAGGAGAGCGAATAAGAAAAAAAAAGAATATTGAAATAATAAAAAAGTCGATAATATACAAGTACACGTACACGCGAGAACACGAACAACAACACGCATACACATTATATATAAATATACATATATATATTGTAATATTATTTTTTGAACTTAGGATTATAATGTAGAATATTATATATATAAATATTATATATATTACGATATTGTAAACGATCATTTCGTATAGCACTATATTAGAGACGCGACGAGCGAGGCGGTTGGCGTTTCAAACGAGACAAAATTCAATCGTGGGCCAGAGAAAGAAAGAGAGAACGAACGAGAATAGAGAGAAAGATGTAAAATTGAGAATTAAAAAAAAAATAAAAAAAGGAACACGTTGATTACGAGCGGCAGGTCGAATGGCGCGAGGACACCACGCGATATTTTTACCGAAGTTTTTTGAAAAATAACCGAGTCCCTCTCGACGATATTCCTAACGCGAGAAAACTTATATACGTACCAGCCTTGCGCCATTCTCTCGCCGCGTTATGTAGTATATAGACATTAGGCACGACGCCGCGAGTCATTCGCGCGTGCGTTGAACAAAAAAACGAAGTGCAAAAAAAGAGAGAGAGAGAGAGAAAAGAGGAGAACGAGAGATAAAAGTTTGATGTATGAGATATATATGGGAGCCAACGGCTCTCGCCGCTGCGTCTCGTCCTGTCCGACCTATCCGGGGCCGTTATCACTGGCGGCGCGTGCCTCTTTCTACTGCTCTACACACAAATCCTTCCTCTCCAGCCCCTCACCCCCTCCCTTTTCTCCCACATCCTCAACCCTCTGAAATATCTTTGCGCTCCATAGCGAGCCACATTGGACTTTCGGACAACGAATACGTATAGAGAACTCAACGAATAACGTGGATTTTTCCGGATTTTCAAGCCCTACTGTCCTCTTTATTATACGCTACTGGAAAGAGACATGAAATTCTAAAGAAAAAACTCTCCTCAGTTTACGATGACACTTATTTTGCAACAATCGTTATTTTTTATTATTTTTTTTTATTCATACTGTAAAATTTTTATACACATCTTTTTTGTTAGCGTGATACTTATTTTTTTGATATATTTTATTTTTTGTAATATTTTTTTTTTTTAACAATACGATGTATTTTTTAAATATACATAGTCTAAGAATCAACAATCAATTTGTAAGCAAAGTCTTACCTTTCAAACTATGTTAAATATATTTTTAAAATTAGTATATAAAGAAATTAATGTTATAAAAAAAATTTATTATTTTGAAAAATGGATAATAAAGGACGATAATCAAAAGTAATTAGAAATATTCTTTCCACTTGCGTCTACCCTATAGTCATCCATCAGTAGTCATATAACTGCGCGCGACTTTCGTTCGACGTCTCGCAGCACGTGCAACTCTCGCGAATGGCTTGCGGCGCGAAAATGTATTTCCAATTAAATCGGCTTTCGAGTCGGGCTGTTTTTACGATCGCCTGTCGGCCGACGGCTCTCACTCTCTCAGTCGCTGACTCGCGGTCGCAGTTCACTTACCCTCGTTTTTTGTATTACTTCGAAAGAGAACAAGAAATGGGAATAAAATGAGACGAGAAAAAATAGTCGAAGACAAAGTCGACGATGTGGGTTGCTCGCGTGTCGCGAGCTTTGAATCGAGCGGGAAAATCGAGGCAAACAAAAGTCGAAAGCGTGCAGTAAAAAGTACTCAAAACTAGTAAAGTGAGAGAGAAAGAAAGAGAGCGAGAATGAGAAATAAGATTAAAAAAAACACTTTCGGACTTTCTATTGTTTAGTCTATCTTTTTAATATTTTTTAACTATTATAAAGTAATTCGAAATAAATACGAAGCAACTAGAAGGATTCAAGCCACGAAGCGTCAGGCGTGATGATTTGTCAGGCGTTTTTTGATACGTATTGAAGAAAAATATAAACTAAAACCAATCTCCGTTACCGCCTTTCGTCGATTTAATTTCCTCTCCAATATTTTTGGCGCATTACGCGCTGTACGGCGCGTTATCAGTGTCGCGTCAAAAGATTTTCTCTTCCGTTTTTACATTACACGATATATTATTACTGTACGAATCGTATGGCTGAAAAGATGAGAAGCAGCGTTGTTTGCGAGAGATTGCGTTTAGTTTCGTTGAGCGGATGTGACGTTTATCATTATACTATTACCGAGGTATAAATATATATATATATTATACGAGATAGGAAGAGAAAATCAAGGGTATATAAGGAGCGGAGTAACGAGTCTATAGTTTGTGACGCATTGCCTGACCGAGACAGACAGAGCGAGAAATATAAGCGTGCGACTGCTGCGACGGCTGGTGATTTTCTTCCTTTTCAGCTGACGGTAAGGCCTGCGATTATACATATTATGCGACTCACATAATACACTGATTACTTGACGCTCGCGCGACGACGGTACCACCTTCTTTTTTAATCGTAGGCAACGGGATTTGAATACTTTGAGCGGTTTTTGCGTCACATTTCGTAGAGAGGAAACGAAAATCATGACGAGAGCATGAAATCTGTACGTGGACTTGATGAAAAATTAACATTGTGATGTTCACTGATCAAATATGTTTAATAATAAGAGACGTGGCCCACTGGTTGAGGCCCGACTTTTCTGAGTAAATTATGATTAATAAACAGTATGTAAAATTTATATACGCTGTGTTCTTTTTTTCATTTACAAATGTTCTGCCTTGCCTATCCTGAAACATCCTAATACTAATACCTCTTGACGATGAATATATATATAAGATGTAAGATTCAATGTAATAATTAAGACAATGGTTTAATTTGTGATTAAAATAAAAATCGTTTAATATTTAACAATTTTTTTACTCTACAAAAAATTTCCTCCTCAAATACAAAGATAATATTCTTTTAGTATAAAAAAATTCTCACAATTGGCAACGTTAATAATACATTAAATCTTTTAAGTACTAGAATTCGATGTAGAATTCAATCTGCTGCCTAAAGTCGTAGAAGTAACTTTGAAAAGCTAATTAAACTATGTTGAGAAGCTTTAACAAAGATATTTAATTGTGTTTTTGTTCATCATTATATCCTTATGTAGAAATTGAAAATATGGAAGAATCGAATTCACAATTTGACTATATATATCAATATTAATACTTCTTCCGGCCTTTCCTTTTACTCTGCGCTGAATATCTTCGTTTTAAAAATATATATTTATCATGTTAGCACTCGTTCTCGTTCGTTCTTATACAAGCAAACATTTTCACGCAATATACATGAGCGAGTCGCGAAATCCCCGCGGGGCTGTCAGGTCTCTCGCGTGCGCGCGAATTACTTAAATACAAATGAATTTCCGCGGAAATCCTTCACACAGTGTCTGGTCCTCGTGAAAAAATTTAATGATGATGTAATATATAGAAGTATTGATTTTGCGATCCGCCGGCACATCGATTGTTATGGTGTAATACGCCGCGCTACACTCGCGATTGATCTTCGCAATTGATTCTCAGCTTATAAGCTCGTGATATTTTTCATCGGTTAAGGGTGTACAGAGTGTGCCGACTCGTCGACGACGCATGAACCGGTTGATGGTGAAGAACACTCGAGGATCCACCTCGTGACTATTCGAAGCAACAAAATCATTCTCTTGTCGGTTTAGGGATATCTTCTTATTATGTGCGGATACAATCGGCATCAGCATCTCACGATCGCCAAGGCTCAGTCTCATCGAACATTCTTTGTATATTGTCTCGTAGCATTTTTTCTTGATCTGCAACGAATACATCATGATTAATAATAGTGCTATTTAAATTCGGACAAGGTTTGTAAATTTTTTTTTCGTGCAATTTATAAATAAAATAAAGCAAGATTTTTAAGTCAAAGAATATAAAAATAAGACTGCAAGTGCGTGAGTATCGTGTTATGAATGTAAGTTACGCTTTATAAATCTCGCACGTGGACTGTTCTTAGGGTTACAATTTCAAAACGAAAGCATTTTACTTTATTTTTTAGAAAATTTTTGGATGAGATATTATATATACATTACCTTGTGTCAAGTTAGCAATAACACATTGTTTTCTTAAGAATTCAAGGCAGAGGTTTCGTGGTAATCCAAAAGCGTGCATATTACACGTGAATGTACTGTAAAATAAATAAAAAGAATTTCTATATACACATCGTACTTATTTATTTGCCTACGAAAATTTTGAAAATCAACCGAACTCTTACCCTAATTGACCAAAAACAATGTTGGCGTGAAACCTTCTGTCCTCGGCTGCTGCGACTTCTTGATCAGTCGACTTGGGTCTTGGAGGCACGGGCTTGGCAGCACGTTCGCACTGCACCGCGTCGAAAAAGGCAGCGGTCCAGAAGCGCATTGACGTCCATATAGGCTGAACCCTCAGGTTCGTGTATAAATATTCACGATACGGCTCCACACCTGGCACTTCAACTGGAAAAAGAATGAGGATCGATAACTCTTTTATGCGTTCCGAAGCTTACTATGTACGTTTGCCTCACGTTTTTAAAATTTATCTTTTATTGGGGGCAATATAAGTTTATACACGGACGCGTCGTATATTTTTTTTTGTTACGATATAAAACTAAAGCTTCAAAATTGATAAAAATAGAAGAGGAAAATAAAGTCTTTTTTTTTAATTTTCTTTTTTGGAAAACTTAATTAAATTTCATAAAAATGTATAGATTTGATGAAAAATTTCGAAAAAGGTTAGAAAGCTTATTGCTTGAACAAAAGATGCGAACAATGTTTTCACGTCGCTAGTGCACTATCAAGAACAGAATTTCGTGAAAATATACACCACGGATACATTTAGGAGGAAAAAGATGTTTGTACCTTCGTGGTAAAACGTGAAGCACATATTCATAAGACTTTTTGCGGGCGCAAAGTCGTCCGCCTCGTGACATTCGAAAAGCGCCACGGCGAAGTGTTGAGCCAGTGAATAAAATGACTCCTCCGTTACGCAGGGGCGCGCTCTTCTTGCATTCACAACCCTCGCGAACCATATTCGTCCGGCTTCAGTCTGAAAAGCATGGTATCTTTAGTATACATGTATATACACACACATGGCATCACATAACTTTTTGGGGAGGAAAATATCGTGTTTACGGGACTTTCGTAAAAGCTTTTTCATCTGCTTTTCTAGAGCATTCTCGCAACAATATCAAAATGCAGTGGAACGTTACTATTTGAGTATAAAAGCAGCCTTATCACTAATTCTAATAAGAATAAAGCAGTTTGGGCATAATAAATTCTAGAACGAAATCGTGAACACTTTTACGATGTACTACTTTTGCACGTGAGGCATGTTGATTTTGTTGGAATAATTCATTGCGGATTGATAAAAGAAGTCACAGTAAGAGCGTTTTACTTACAAGAACCATTTGTCCGAACTGCGCCTTCTCTTCTTGATCAATCGAAACGGGGGTTTCAAATAGCTTAGGCACAAACATTTTCATAAATTCTACAGCAGCTTCCTCTGACTGACTGTCGGCTGATAGGCTTGACGCCCAAGACTGGATCGATCCAGATGAGCCTATGCACATAACAAATACATTATTAATCTTTCTAAAATTAAATTCATTCGAAACGTCCAAAAGGTAAGTCGAACACAAAATAATCGTAACAAGGTAGTGATTGTTTCAATCCATAGCTGTAGATAATTCAAAATAAACTCAATTATAAATGCAGGAAATTGATATTGACTTTTAAAAAATGATTAAGAAAATTTCAATAATAATTTACTTTGAATGACAGTGTAATAAATTATTCATGTGCTATGTATACGAAGAGAGAAGTAAATTAAATTTGTCGTTAATTATAATTCCGTCAAGCAATTACAATAATTTCGAAGAGAATTTAATGTATAATTAATTACTAACTGCCATCAAATTTGAGTCACGTCAGAGCTTGTATTAAGTTTGAACAGCGCGAAAATGTTGACGGAAATTCGACCCTGACCTGAGGACCGAAAAGTGATAGCGCACTCGAGATAGGCGGCAGGGGCGCTTGAGACTGAGCTTTGCGCACGTGTACCCAGATTACTTTATTCGACTCTTTTCAACAACTCGTTTCGAGCAATTTTTTCAACGTGTCTTGATTACTACACTTAGTCGTGAAAAATGAGAAGTAATTGAATGAAGGAAAGCATTACCAAATATTTTTTAAATAAAAATAAAATAATGTAAAACTTGAACAAAATTTAATTTATTTTTTCTAAAAAATTAAAAAACATTGAAATTTATATTATTAAATTTATCTGCCTAATAAGTGAAAAATAATAAATGTCCTGTGAAAAAATATTGTACAAGAAGACTATTTATAAAATAACAGTGTAAGCAAAAAGAAAATGCATACCAGATCTTTGCCAGTCCTTGCGATAATCTGAGTCCACGCTGGCAGTCGGCCCGTAATCCGCATCACTCGTCGAACCGCTACTCGACGGCATATCTGCAATCGCATTTTCCACTGGAAAAACCCTCTTACTCTCACCTCATCCAGGATTTTCACCACGAACGAGACGACAAAGATAGAAAGAAAGCAGCTGTCGTGTCCCTTTGGAAAAAGGCAGAGCACACAGAGTACGACAAATTGCGCAACTGTCGCATGCGCACAATTAAAACAATGCCCGCATATTGCTCTTTCGCTCCCCGCCTCGCAGGCGCGACTCGTATATAATAACGAAATGCAATGCCTTTTTCCAACGTCAACGACTACTTCTCTGTGTTGTGCGGCTATATATATATATATATATATATACACTACACGTGCGAGTGCGTGTATAGGTGGCTGCTGAGTGCACGCGTGTGTTTACGTATGTGAGTATGTATATAGGTATGTATATACATATGTACAAGCGATAAACGCTGGGAGGCAAAGAGAATGCGAGCACAAAAGCTTCGGCCTTTTATAAGCTCGGCTGGGGAACTGCTAAAGGGGGGGCCTATCGCTGCTACAGGCGCACGTACATATATATTACTTGCCTATTCTTCGAACATGCAAAATAACATGAGGTAATACTTATCATGCAGGTACATGTGTTTGTTCTTTTTTTTTTACAGTGGATATTTGTTTTTTTATGCCGTTTCATTCAACGTATTGCTTCGTTCGATAAAACGTTGCATAACGACTTTTAACTTTTTCAATTTACTTTTTTCTGCAGCCGCTCTGAAATGTATCTTATTAAATTTCGTTTTCATTTCAAATTATTGAACTATGTTTATAAAATACATTATGCTCTCGTTAATTATATATGAATTTATTCAGTATTAATATTAGAAATCCAATATTTTAGCATGAAATGAAAATTGCTTTGATGACTGCCGATATCGTTCGTATAATAAATAGAGCATCAGTCATTGATAATTTATGTATATAAATAATTCAAAAATCGATAATATCGCGATATAATCGTTCCACACGTATGGTTAACGAAAATAACGAACTTGTACTATTTTTTTTACGGTTTATCTGTAAAACTAAAATTACATAAGCGCGTTATAAGCTTTGTCAACTATAAGCTGAAACATATAGCCCCGACAGTGTGGCTCGTATAGGATAATCTACTGCCTCGTAACAGGAATCGTCGGCACATTACTTATACATGACGTCAAGCTGCTGCGGCGCTAGCAAATGCAAGAAGAAAAAAATAGGCGTAAGCAGACGTGATGGCAAATTGCACAACGTAATTCTAATGCCGTCCCTGTAATAATAGCGCGAAATTAGAAAAAAAAATTATATATACGAAGCTGTGAACGGTCTCGTGACATATGTATCGGTAATTTTTTCTGTATTCATTGAATCGTTATTTCCGTGTATAAATGCCAGTATATTTGTATAGATCGATTAGAAAATAGGATTACGTACTGGTGTCTGGTATACCACGTGTAAGTCAGTAAAGCGAAAGGAAAAAAAATGTTAAAAGAAAGTACAACGGGGGCATGGATAATAACGGTTATAGTTATTTAATCAAACACTGGGAGAGTGGAGGCAACATTAAAGTACACACGAAAGGGCATACATTTATAAAAAAATTACAACTACTTTTCGTGATCGTTGATTTACCTAAACGGAAAACCACGGTCTGATAACGGTTCGGAGCCCTTGCTTTATGGATGACAAAAACGATATAGAAAAAAAGAAAACAAACGTTAAAAGTCATCGTCACTCTCATGTGACGAGAAGTTATATATATATATCTCTATATAGCAGTCTGATGTCTCGCAAAAATTGCATGATTGTGACACAAGCTGAAGAAGTAATAATATATGAACAAGATTATAATAATAGTAATAAATATCGTAGAAAAAAGATATATAATATTTTTAAAAATTCTTTTTTTTTGTCAAGACACAGAGGAATGAGAAGCTTGAAGGTGTGTGGCGCCCTTACCGACTTTGCTGTTGAGCTTGTCGAAAGGATCAGGCCCGGTGGCTTTGACGTCCTTCTCTTCGAGTGGCTCGCAACTCTCGACGCTCTCTTTGTCTACCGGGCTTGTCACTTCCTCGACCTTTGGTGGCTCGGACGCTCGTTTGGAAGCAGACCTCGACGAGGCTATCTCCTCATATGACATACCCGGGTATTTCCTGCTTATGCGCGAACATCGCGCCATCTCCTGCTGCTCGAGCTTGCGCCTGATCAGCGCATCATAATCTTCGTACGTTGATCCGTTTCCGAATCTTTAATAAAAATCATATTATCTAGTTAGCTCAAGTATCTTACAAATGTTGCTAATGTTAATAATAGGTGGCTTTTGCTAAAAATGTTTCGCTATCGTTGCATAATGAGACTATCGTTTTTAATTATGTCCACGCAGTTTTTAAATTACGAAAGTGGTTTAGGAAAACTATAGATCACACGTTATTTTCTTATGCAAGGCTTAAATTTAATATTTTTATGTAAGTGGGATATATAGATAAAGCGAAATTGTAACATTTAGGTTGAAGTTTTAAACATAAGAAGATAAAAGTATAACATTCGATTATGTAGGAAATAATCCAACCCATATGAGTCTTTAATAATTTTGTTTTCATTCTATAGGCCATGTAATAGATGCGAAAATTTTTTAACAGTCAAAAAAGGTCTTGTCAAATTGTTTTAACCACACATTCATTTTTCTTGTGGAAATTTGACACGAAAAAAAAACGGACAAATATTAGTTTTACGTATGTCAAACTATGACGAAACTTCTACATATGTCGACAAATCTACCACAAGAAAAAAATTAAAAAACAAAGAAAACAGTTTTAATTTCATATAACATAGTTAAAACCAGACAAACCTGTGCAAAATTGCGTGCATTCAAAAATAACTAAAATTGATGTTTTTATCTGTAATCACACGCTTTTATTCGTCTATTGTATGACCTATATAGAATGAGAACAAAATTATTACCGAACTATGCCTCGAAATTTTTTTTATTTCTTAAAAACACTAAGTATGGATAAATTATCGATTTCCTCGCATACAGCGACAAAATTTGAACGTTAGCTATTTCATGATTTTACTAACATACAGTATAATAATAAATAGTAAGTAAAGCCTTGCGCGTGGAAGGATGCGATAAGGTGTCATTGTATTCTAAAAGGCTGTTTAACCGAGTCGTTACAACTATCAAATTTAGTTCAAGGAATAGTTGCGGAAGAGCGCTCATCCGTTCCCATTTCGTATTTACATTGACCGTATAGCTATTTACTCTTAATTATAAATTAAAAATTTCTCAATGATTTAAATCATAACTCACGAATGATTAATAAATGACACTTTGAAAATATTATTGTAACTTTAGATTTCAAAGTTTCAAATGAAATGAAAGGAGCCGTGCAAAGTTACACTTTCACGATCAACATGTGATTAATATTCATCGCGCTTTGACCGTTCTCGTACCAACGCGCAAAGTTAAATAAGATCGAATTCTGCGCGGGCAAAATATTTCCACGATAGACGTAAAAGCGCGAACTTTTCCGCGTAAACATCTCCGCACACTTGATTCTTAAACGATTATTCTATGACACGTAATATGAAAATGCAATACCGCATACTTTGCGCTGTATCATCTTCATTTCCTGGGAATTTATTTTCTTCCAAGTATACCTACCACTCGATCGCAACGAGTCTGGGCAATTACATCGAATTTAACAACATAAAACAATCCAATGGGGCTCTTTATTTTCACTCCAGCTCTCTCTCTCACTCCGTCGAAAGCATCTAAAAATAGCGTTCTCATTAAAAGCTCCTCCTCGTAACTGAACGCAATAAAGCGCGCACGCGTGGTTTTCTCTCTCACGCGCTTTCACCCACACGTGCGTGGGCGCCACCCCCTCGCCATCACTGTTCCGAGAAAAAAATACTCGCATTCGAAACGGCCGCTCGTTTCATACAACCTGGGGAACCTGAGTTTCTTCCTGGCATCCATCTCCTCCCGGGCGGCCTCCGCTGCTTTGGCTGCCTGCGCCTTGGCTATTGCTATCTTTGCGGCCCTGGCCTCGGCAGCCTGCGTCTGTGAAGTCTGCGTGGACGGCGAAGTTTGCGTAGGGTCGCTCTCCTCGACGCTGCTGCTCAGGGCCGTACCGATGCGGCTGCTCAGACCCTGCAGGTACTCGCCCCCGCCGCCCAGGACCGAGCGCATCGAGCGCAGCGCGCCCCGCGTGCGTCCAATGAAACTGCCGCCGGCGTTCTCGGTTGCCGCGGGCGTCGGGGCCGCCGTCACGTCTACCATGACTCTGCTAACGCTGCCCCTGTTGCTGCTGCTGCTGCTGCCTCTGCTTGCTATGCCGACGCTGTAGAGCCGTCCAGTCGTCGTCTGCTGTATATAGAGAGGGTGAACGTATATTTCGTTGCTCTCGATTCTTTTCGCCGGGTATGAAAAGAATGGAAGAGATTCGAATTTTAATGAGAATTCCTTTGTGATAACGGCTGTTGAGATTTCCTTTTTTCGTGTTAGGGTGATTTTGAGGAGCGTGGGGGCGGCGCGAGATTGCGTGACACAGGGAATCTTGTGCTACGACAGCGATGTGTAGTATGTGGTCGAGAGAGACCTGTTATTTAGGACTCGAAGGGGAATTCGAAGTATTACGTGCCGAATTAGGCTTCCTTTTGATGTCGTATTCATCAGAGCCGAAATAACTAGCCTCATAAAGCAGATAGAATTAAAAGCTTTAGAATTTGAATGCTTTTGATTGAATTAATAACCTACTATATTTTGAACATTGATTGGAAAGATTGCACATTTCAATTATTCTATTTTTAAGTTTCATCATTGATATAATACGCAATAATATTAATATTTTATTTGTATCATTAAACAAAAATATAACATTTATTTTTTGAAAATATGACGATATTACATGCGTAAACTGGATATTTTTCAATGCATTATAATAGGAGTCAACAAGTTATATTTTTTCCTCAAACAATTTTATGTTTGCAATAATAATGAATTTCATACTGAAAACATTCGAAAGGCATAAATGAATAAATTTAACTGTAGAGTTTATCAGTTTACGAAGTTTAACACAAGGATAAACTTTAATCGTAAAACTTCCGGATGAATTATTTTTGGTCAGGATTTTATCGACGACGATAAAAATTCCGTTGAATAAGCTTGCCATTACTAACTACTGTAAGTTGTTATAAGAACAATCGAAATGTTAAAAGTGCATACGCGTAAAAAATATTTAATTACATATTTTATGTAAAATGTAAAATATAATTATAAATATAGGTATAATGAAATCTGTACACGTACAAGAAAAATGTGTTATTAATACATTCAACCTTTGTCTCAATGAAAATGTTTACCTTGGCAAAGGTTACTGAAAAAATCTATTCCAATAAATATTAGTATTCAAGTGTAATTTGAAACAGTCTAAAAGTTACGATATAGCGTTGAAGAAAGAAGGTCAAGGTAACGCTCTGAATTTCTACCGCTTCCGATAGTGTTCCCACATTTTCGTACAAGATGTAATTTGTTATATTTGTAAATTCATAGACTATTTTAAAATATTTTAGAACAAATCTGTCATGAACTACAAATTATGTCCATTCTAAAAACTGTAATGATTGGTTACTGTGCTGCAAATTAAATTATATACTAGAGTCATAATACTTGACATAGAAAAATACAGCATTTTTATAATATTTTCCAAATCATACAATAATAAAAATTTTGATACAATAGCATAATAACATACTATAATCCCGTAATAAATAATATAATCCCGTAAATTATTATCAGATGGAAACCTTATGCAGGTCAAGAGTGTAACAAAAATATTTACAGTCGATATCCGCAATGCAGGTTAAAGTACGATTATATGCATTTGATGCTTATTACGCGTGTGACACGAACACTTCAATTTACTACTTAATTAAATAACTTTTCAGATATTTAGTTTTAAACTATTTTTACTAATAAAAAATAATAAATAAACACATATTACTTTGTATTTAGATTTAATAATTTTTCAATAAATGCAAAAATAAATAGATGATTTTATATTCAATTGCAACGAATTTTTTTTATAATTAAAAATTAGACTGAATAATTTTTCATACCTTAGGCTTCACTAATGTTCATTACTCTTTCATTGTAATTGATACGGAAATACACATGCTCTAAAGATAATTTAAATTTTTTAAATTAAATTTTAATTTTAACACTCGAATTATTGTTCATTTCTTTTTAGATATTTCATTACAAATTCAATGATTGAATCAAAATTCCAACATTTCAATATTTATTCATAACTTTTATAATGTAAATATAATCGTAAAGACTACTAGTTATATCCATTATTAGTGCAAAAATATAAATGAAAGCTACCAAAATTAGATTAATTAACCCCTTTTTTACCAAGCGGTCTTCACGTTACCAGCGACACATTATACACACATATACTTTTCTAAAACAAACACTGAATTCATAGGAACAATCACTAAGTTAAAACGCAAGGCAAGCAGTTTTCCACGATACTTTCGCGTTTTACGATCCCAACGAGAGAAAAGCCGTACTTTTTTCACACCGCACCACGTACCTATGAGTTGAATTATCCTGATGCTTTTGGAGCGACACGACAGGTCGTATTCGGCCATAGGAACTTCTCATTCTGCAATCTGCAGTGGCTAGCTGACACGTGACCCGCTCATTGCACATGCGCTGCAGAAAAATCAATACAAGTAACTACCAACGCCGGCAGCCATTCATATAATACGCTTTTTACGTCCAGCGCGTGGGCGAGCTCTCAACAGCTGATAATTTACCGGCAGCAGAAAAGTAGTTACAAAGACGAACATTTTCGATGGCGCTGTTTCTGATCCAATAATCAATTGCAAATCAGGTTAAAAATAATTTTCTAGAGACAAATACAGAATCTAATCGTTACTTTAATCGAGGAATGAAGTAAATAATGTAAAGAAAATTAAATAGGAAATGGTTATCAATAAAATACCTTAAATAAATAAATTAAAATAATCAAAAGTAAAGGCTTCTGCTCTAAATAATATATTACGTATGCGATAAATAAATGATAAACATCTCTGTGCAAATATTTATAAAAACTTCTTAATTTATACTTGATTTTTAAAATTATTCTTAAGTAATAGTTGGTTATCAGATAGGAAGGATTAACTACAATTATGTTCAAGATTTATCTAATTTAATCGTTCTCATATATTTTTTATAGACGCGTACATAGTATTAATTACATAATTACGCTTGTGATGCATATATTTTAATGTTTCTCTTATCTCGTTACACATTAATTGCAGTACATTAAACGTACATAAAGAGGTGCTGATTTAGGGAATATTTACATATTTCTGTGATCGAATTGTGCTGGAAAATAATTCCTAAATATATTTTATATAATATACATTTCTTTCATTTTGCACTTCCTTTTTATCTCTTTACAATCCTTACATATACACAAAATCTTTTGTTGTTTTTGCTTGCCAAAATACGATAACAATTATTACAATTATAAGTGTAACAATACTTTTGATTTGTTCGTTCTTATGAATAAACTTAATAGCAAACGAATAATTTTTACGTCAATTACGTACCGGTCAATGACTATGCAAGAGCGTATGACATTCACGTGAAAGAGGATAAAGGTCAGATGTAAAAAAGAACTTATATTTTCAACTAAATACATAATTATTGTCGTATTTCGACCATGTATAGAAATGTAAACATCTATTTACATAGACAATATAGAAGTATGTGCATATCTTATACATACAGTAGTTACATAGACCTCACCTATCATGCTGTTCATAGAAGTATCAATGGTCATTGGTCGAATATTTTTGCCTCAGACATTCCGCTTCGAAAAATATCGGACATATTTACATTAGACTTTTCCATTTTTTTCACTTTGCAATCGTCTACGATATGATTCGAAACGGCACTGATATCGAGGAAAATCACCAATGTGCAGGAAGGGCGGAAATAGTTTTTTTTCTTTTTATCTCTGAATTCACGTTGTTCATTCACTTTTCTTTAAAAAAAAAAAAAAAAACTTTTTTCGCTCTTCGATCACATTAGTCATAAAAATGAAGAATAAAAGTGGCATTAGGGTTATTTTGATTCTTTCAGTTGTTTTAAATCATTCGTAGGCGTCTCGGACGCAATCAGCAGTATTACGAGATAGATCCAGAGACAAATTGTGATCACATTTCCCTTTTGAAGTTTATATACACAAATTAACCGTGGCTCGAATTAATTTATATAAAGATCTATCGCGCGATTTGGCCCCTTGTCCGCTACACGAAGAAATGCCCGTGGTGAGTTTTAAGTATTTTTCTCGCTTGGTTACAATCACTTTCATCAGAGCTGCGCAAAAAGCAAAGACTTTTATTTTAGCTGCAGAATTTTAAGTACGATTTTCTTAAGAAGTACTTGGTCGTCATTACGTCTATAGGTAGTTATCAATATGAAGACGTTACAAAGTTTCAAAACAGTTGCTGTTTAAATACAGTCGTGCAAACTTATAATTGTTTCACTCTTATAATTTTATAGATAATTATAGCAGTCTGAATTCACACTTAATTAGTTTCAAATCATCCAAAAAATTTTTTTGATCGTTTTCCTTTGCTTTTATAATATTTTAGTGAAGTTATCTTTTTAAACTTTTTAGTAGAGTATGGATAGTTTTTAGAAATTTACATAAAAATGAATATTTCAGAGAAAATTTTGCGGAGCTTTGACTGCGTTTTTATCGTACCTTCTCTATATAGATCTGTAAAATGAATGCCAATTGTAAAGTTTAATTTTAATAAGTTCCAAAGTATACTCAATAGAAAATTGCTTATTCCAAGATTATTATCGAAGAATAGGAGGTGCTGATATGCATTTTACCAATCATTAATCCACTGCGCATTTCCTGATAACCACGCATTCATCACGGTGATAAGAAAGGATCAAGTGACATTAAAAGTAGTTATAGAAATGCTTATTTCTTACGATTAAGTGGTAATAATTTATTAAGGAGAAACAGTGATACGAATTTGTTTATGCAGCGCTGGTAGCAACGATCAAATCGCTTAGAATTCATTATATATATATGCACACACGCTGTAGTATGAAATTTATAGATTATCTAGGGTACGTGAAAAAATGACTTTTCTCTTTTCTTCCATCTTCTTTTTTTTTGATATTCACCTTTTAGACGCAAGATTATTCTTATGTATATTGGAAAGTCTCTTATAAGATTTTGCAGGTTTGAAAGCAACTTATACTGACTTATTCTCATCATGTGGACTCTTGTGTTATTTACATAAAAAATTTCGATCCATAAAATATGTATACGCTTTAATAAGTAACTTCACTTAAACAATAAACAAACAACTCTAGATCCTTTTTTTCACTTATTTACACTAAATATTTTGTACAAAACATGATCTCAATAACGATTTATAAAAAGAAAACAAGTAAACTATATCGATTACCAGAAACAGTGCATAAAATCCTCATTTTCTAAATTCTCACGATAAACAATTCAACGAACAATCTAAAGTCGAGACAAACTACGATTATCAGTAAACTCTCTTTAAATAATTTTATTCGCATATTTCATTTCCTACTCGCAGAAGTTTAGCCTACTTTTGGAATTATCCGCTAGTGCGACGGAAAAGACCACTCAAAGCCGTGTGGTTGTAAACTTCATAGTTTTAACTCTCATACAGGTGCATAGTTTTGCCTCGAAAAAATATTGCTTATTTGCGCTTTGTTTTTTTAATATTAATATAAGCTTTATATCGAAATCAAGTTAATACTTTATGAAAACGCATTCAAAAGCATAAACCTTTTGTTGAGAATGAAAAAAGATAATTCAGTGGAAAAAAAGAAAGAAAAAGTCTTTGTCGTTAATCATGCCTGTAATTTCTCTTTTCTTCGACGATTCAAAACTATAATATTTCTCTTACTCTATTGACGTAGCACAAATAAGCAATACAATATCCATTCGAAAACAAGAAATGCGCGTGCCACGGTGCCATCCGTATTCTCCTAACCGAGCAGACGTTCTCTCAATTTCCCGAAAAGAAAAACCGAGCAGCAGTTTCCTCCTTCCCTCTCCCAGCAGTATACAGATATATACAGCCCTCTCGCGGAGAAATAGCCGTATACGCCGCTGTTGTATATGTATACGCTTCTTTAAAGCTCCCCCGAATGTACGAACGAACGGCCGGCCTTTACCCGCCGTCTGAGTTTTATTTCGCGCTGAAAGCTTCCGCGCTCGGACTTTTATATCCTTTATTGCGAGATGCTTGGGCGTTTGCGCGAATACCGTTTTTTTTTCTCTTCCCCTTTCTCGCTCGCGTATTTCTTCCCGCTTATCTCGTATGCGCTGCGGTTGATTTTCTTTTCGGAATACGGCTTTTTCTCACGTAAACTGAGACACGCGAGATTCGGGAACGTTTTAGTAAAATTCAAATTGTCGTCACTTCGCACAAATAATCCTTATCATTTAACTTCAAACTCATATCTCGTGTGTTGTTTATTTTTCGAAAACTAATTAGCAACTCCTGCACAAGATTAAATTTAGATTTGTAGTGAGACGGCTACAAGAGATTATGTAGTTTTTTATCCAATGTATTGAGTATTATTCAGATTTATGGGAATCTTAACAAATACGTTTGTTAGCTTTAAAAATCATTTTGAATTATAAATAAAAAAAGTTCTGCTTTGAATAATTTAAGTTTGAATAATTTTCGCAATAAAATAGCTTTATTTGTTGAGATTCAACTAAACACTTTACACTTATCCGTATCACTACACGTACAGATCTTTAAAGTTTTCTCACTAATGAAAGACGAGGGTTTTCATAACGTCTAGATTGTTTTTTTTTCTGTAATCGATACACATGCACAATTTTTCGTCAATTCGCGCTGCAAGTGTATGCGTGCACACGTCTCTTATGCACGGGTGTGCTCTTAACTGCAGCAAATTTGCATGAGAAAGTCTTGTACGATCGGCTCGTTCGACTTTACGACTCGCAGCTACGAGTATGTCAATCGACTTTATAGTACGTGTCCCGAACCTATTGCAACTCTCATTTTTCTCTCGCTCGCTGTTTGTCGGCTTATAAAATATTTAAATCTCCGTTTCCGCCGTGTTGCTCGCCAATTCTCAGTCAAAGACGCGCGAGGTACGCGGTAATTGTTCACTTTCAATTTTATTTAATGGAATTTCGACTCTGAAGTATTCCATCTTGTGTATGTGTTGCTAGTAGGATGAAAGTAAAATTTGAAAAACATTTTTGTTTCCAGCGTTTATTTTGACAAAGGCAAATACTTATTCTTTCAGAAGTGTGGATAGGCACTGATGTAGTTAGTAAGTATTAATGTTGAAGCTTCAGTTAATTTTACGATCGTTTAATATAAAAGTGATTTACTAAGTAATGTTAGAACTATACGTGATGAATAGATGATACTTTATAGTTTTATTCCAAAGGAATACTAGGTTTTATAGAGATGTTCTATATTCATAATGAGTATTATATAAAATATTTAATGAATAATGGATCAAGTAGTTTATAAAAATTTTATTTTTTTTATTTTATGAAGGTATGTAGATTATATATAAAATGTATTACTTTTCGTCTATTTTATTTTAATACTATACAAATCTTCTGCATAAAGTGGAGGTATATAGAATGCAATATATCATGGAGTAGAAAAATTAAAACTTTTTATAAACGGTTACTAATTATTTTCACTTTTACAAATTTATTTTTATTTTTAAGAAATATATTTATGATATTTCTAAAGCAAATTTTTTATGTTTCTAAACTATTAAAGATTTCGAAAAATTATCGTACGAATTATGATTTGCATTTGTCAAAATAAACCTTTGTTACAGCAAATTTACAAAATCATCTAAAATTTATAAAAGAATAAATACACTCCATTAATAATTTTAATATTCATAATTATTACGTATATTTATTTATATCGTAAATATTTCCTGGTATATCTAATATCATTTTATCTTGCAACGATGATCCATCCACGCATTTTGAATTTTCGAAAATAGCTTGACAATCGATGAAGCGCAATTGCAGCTCGAAAACGGTCCGACAAAGTGCCCGTTACAAATCGATTAGTCCGCCTGATAGCTTTTGCGAAAAGCACTTATTTCCATAAAAAAAAGCATAACAATATCACACGCCAAATAATAAAAAAAAATACTTAACACAAAATTATAATTTCTATATTATCGCAAAACGAAACACCATACGATCGATGGCAAAGGAACATTCTCTCAAATTCAAAATCCTCTGTTTTCGCGACTGTCTCGCGCGAAGTGAGGACGACCAATCTCGCGCTCATAATGAAAATTCCGTGAATGGTTTATCCCGAGCGGAGATGAGGCGCGAAATTCGTCGGAAGAGAGAGGGAGAACGGCGAGAGAGAGAGAGATAGAGAGAGTTCGCCATACAGTGCGAAACTCGCACACACGCCCGCGTGTGTGACTCCCTCTTTCTCTTCCCCCCTCTTACTCGTTCACTCGCAAAATTTAACGATCGCACGTGTGTACGCTCGCGGTGCATCATGTGTATATATGGCGGCGTCCGTGCTGCGTCCGCGCAAGAGAGATATACAGCAACTGCAGGCGACTCGTGAAGAGTCGAAGGTACACGTATATATATATATATATATATGTATATGTATGAGGTACAAGTTCGCTCGCATCTTGTCCTTCTATGCCCAACGCGTTATCGCTGTCGCATATTTTTTTTCATATTTATATGTCTATGTATATACTTATATATCTTATATATATATTTATATAGGTGAGTGTGAATACGTAGACGTATATATAAGCGCGTTTCGCGTGTGTCATGGTGTATACATACGTATGCGTGTGTATATGTATATATATAACGTTCACCCGACAGACAGTAAATTTTTTTTTCTCCATTTATATGTATATATAACTGCGGGTTTCTTTCTCCTCTTGAGCTCTTTTTATGCTTTGTCGTATTTTACTTTTACATTGTGTCTGGTTATTTATCATATTTTACATTGAAAATTTATCGTTATACGCGTGTACGACGTTTAGACTTATGCTTAGTCGCTGGAAAAAGTTTATTTCCCTACCTTATAGTTAGCGACTGAAGAGTATTACATGTCAGATTTTTTCATTATACGAGTGTTCTCTGTTCATTCGTATTACAAATTATTTTGATTGTTATGTAAAAGTGTATTTATGTACGTATGTGTGTGTATGTATGTATAGTAAAAAGATGCTGGAAAGTCGATGAATAGATACGAGTATTATTAAATTTATTTTTCTTCTCCTTATAACGAAAGTTTTACGATGAAAAATATTCGAAAAAAATTTATTCATCGATTCGAATTTTTAATTAAGAAAAAACACAGCATCGTTAAAGTAAATAATTAATAAGACAACGCGTATTTTTGAATATCTTTTTTTTCCAATGTACAGCATGACGTATCGAAACATCGCTCATCGGCTAACGTAGACTCTCTCTCTCTCTAAGTACACGTGGGCGAAATTTCGCCATAAAAACGTAAGTTCAACGAAACCTAAAGCGAAAACAGCTCCTTTAAAAAAAAACGAAACGCTCGATAAACTCGGCGCGACGAAGAAAACAAACGCAATCGCAAAACACAACGTGAAAAATGTACAGACACGCGACAATATATACGCACGCACGCATGCGTTCGAAAGCACAGGGTGTTCTGCCGTTCCAGTATATATACTTTCCACGGCACCCCGTACTTTTCCGCTCGCACTTCATTATATTTACACGCGAAGGATGATCGACAAATGTCTAACGATGAGAGTAGAGTGAAGTATAGTCCCTTTACAGCCAGCGCGGGACACGCGCACGCGCGTTTTTACGAGTCGCGCGGCACGTATACACACATATGCATATGCATATACATACATGTATGCACGTATGTATCTGGCCATCGCATTTTATACAGGGCAGGGTTATGTAATATATGTACACAATGTATACGACTAACATCTTGAACGGTCGCTTTTTTCCCTTCGCCTCCATGGTCGGCGAGGCGGTATAGGAGAGAGGCTCAGGAATGCCGCGATAGCAGCTTTTGTTCGTCCGCACTCTCTTCTCTGCGAAATCCTATTATCTCTGCCAAGCGGTGTCTCCATCGCCCCTCTCTCATTACTCTCGCAAAAGGCTGCGGCAGGAGTTTTAGCCGTCCTCTCCCGGCTGTGACTTCCCCGTGGAGATAGACGGCGATCAATCGTCCGCGTATATATAGTAAACGCCGCTCTTGAGCTCAAGACGCATGCCTTCTTCGTCGTATACTTCCTCTTTGTGCGGATCGGCGCTCAAGTCTCGCACGTTCTCTAAATTAGAGTTACTATATAATTGCCCTTTAAATTAAACGACGCTACAGAAGTCTCTATAAGTATATAGTATATATAGTAGTAGTACGCTTTGAGCTACAGTGTGTAACACTAGTGCTGACGCCGGCGCTTGTATCCGGTTGTCTCTTAAAAATTAGAGCGACGGCGGCGGGAAGTGGGAAGAATGTTCTGCGATCGACGCACAGTGCATTTTGACAGATGGTGCAAAATCAGGCTCCGTTCGCTTTAAACGAGTGCGCTCTTCAGTCATGACGCATGGTGAGCTCTGGTTGATGCACACGCTGCGCCTTTCCAAGACGAGACGATGCCGATAAGTTATGTTGTATAACGTTCGCGCTGCGCTGCTAGATATAATCCGCAAGGGCAGTCGAATTTCCGTTTTGTGTCTTCCCTTGAAGCGACGATCTCACGTCCGACGCTAATACTGTTTGATGGCGAGCTCATGGTGTCATGTGTGGGTATGTACGCATATGTTATTTTACAAAAAGTACTCCTTGTTCTGCTTTCTCGGAGATCACTCTTCCGTCGGCTGTGTGTTCTCGGTGTTACCTTCCTCTTCTTCCTTCTGCTTCTCTTCTTGTTCCTTTTGTGCCCTGAGTTCTGCATCTGCAAGGGTAAAAAAGAAAGGTCGATTTTAATTGCTTTTGTGTGTTTTATTTATCATTTTTCTTTGTTAAAAGACTAGGATGTGACGGCGAATGTAATTATAAAGAATTCATCGAGTGAAATAATTGATCGTACTGTTTTTTTACCGTTGGACAAGGAGAACGGAGAAAAAGGAACATTTAGAACGAAATCAATTCGTTGGAAAATGCAGTATTGATTGTGTTTTTTTACCTTTGACAGCTTGTTCCTTCCAGATTCTCTTATTTTCTCCGAGACATTCTGTCCATGGCTTTGTAATTTGGAATTTTCTTTCGCCTGGTGTGAAAAGAAAAGAAAAATATTGTAATTACCACCTGTAGCATACTTTTTAGAAAAATGCATTACATAAATAGATTCAAAATGTCAAAGAATTTAAATCACGAAAGTTAACTTTTCTAATTATATACAAAATAACTAGCAATGTAGAAGCAGTTTATTGTATTATTGTGTATTAAACTTGTATAACTAAAGTTTATACATTATATGTATATGCAAGTAAAGCAACTGCTATTGTTACGAGTAATATTAACCGGATATGTTTTACTCTTTATTATCATCGCAAATTATAAAATTATCAGTGACAAAATATTCTACCAAGAAAAAAAGAATATCTCATTTTACCTCCACTAGGATCGTCAACGCTTTCCTTGGCGTTAAGTGGTGCAAGAATAGCCTCCAGCATGTCGCTGCACACTGCCATACTGGGCTCGACGATAAATTCGATAAAGCCTATTTGCGATTCAGCGACCAAAGTATTTTTTCGGTCACAAAGTGGCGAGAAAGGTAGGCCTAGTTCCTTCTCCTTGTCGCCTTGTCGGAAAAATTCTTCAAGGAGTTGCATTGTCCACCTGGTATTTTAATTGCAACAGCCAATGTAATTATATATGTATAAAAAGTAAACTGGAAAGTTTTAATTAATTTGTGCAAAATTTATAAATTCAAAATAAAACCATAAAAATTCATTGTCTTACATATTAGGCATCAACTTACCGGTGATGAAGATCCCATCGTTTCGCAGGATGCGAAATGTCGCAGCAGTGAAGCACAAGACTGACTGCCTTGCTCTTGTCAACGGTCGGCTCAGCAAGACTCAGCAAATTCTTCATGTTCTTCAGCTGCTGGAAATGAAAACTCATGTCGGTCGCTAGCACCATGTCGATCACCAGAGTTCGGAATTCACGGAACTCCTCCCTCGAGAGATTCTGCAGAATGTTGCAGTCGTCCTCGCGCAATATGCTGCAATGATAAAAAAAAGAAACAGCTTTTATGCTTGTAGTCAGAGGTATTACTTTTGTGAAAAACTAATTTTGCAAAAATTAATAATGTAGTGGAAAAAAGTAAACTTTTAATTTAAAAAAAGAAGAAAATTTTTTAAACAAACTATTTGAAAATACGCAAGTGTCCTGAAATCGTATAAATAATTTTAGTTTTACTGGCAGATTATTATGATTAAAAAAAAATATAATTTCCCTCATTTTTTTAACTTTATCTAAATGCTAATACTGTTTGTTTAATTAATTAATTGCAAACTTCTTTTCTAAAAATGAATTGGGTAACGAAGTTCGAACAAATTAATTTATAATTTATTTTCAATATCATTAAAGGATCTAACAAATACGAGAAATTGTCTGAAGTCATTATTGCAGCATATTACAAAGTCGTAACAGTATATTACAAACTTACAATCCATTAGGCTTCATTTTTATATCTGATGCATTCTGTTTTATCAGTAACTTAGGAAGATAACTAATAGCCCTCTTACCGATCAATATCATGTTCTGTTTTTATTATTAGATAGACTATATTATATAAATATTTCTTTCATTTACAGATAAGCATTTTTCTATCCTATTTGAAACATGTGATTAATGAGTAGCAGTATTTCACTGATAATTTATTAAATGTAAGTGAATAATTCACTTGAAGCTTTTGCAATTAAGTAAGCTGTGTTTCCTGCACTTCAGTTAAACCAACTGAGATGTCGCTTCCTCTCATTAGTAATTTTGGGGTCAGAATTGAAAGTTTTGGCAGAGAGATCGAAGGCCAACAACGATTGCAGTATACACCAGCTGCGGTAAATCACGCAGACATGTCTTGCCGCAGCAGTGTTGCAAGCGTGCATGTGTGTGTGTATGTGTGTGTATACGTACCGGAAACTCGCTGAGATGTGATGGTTCTCCAGAACAGCCCGGTCATTGTACAGTAGAGCCGTCTCGCTACCGGACATAACGTGGAAGTTGTTCGTCGTACCCGTGTGCTCGTAATCGTGGATGAGGGCAGCGACGAGGGTCGCGAAAATCTCCAGATCCGTCAGCCAGTGCTACGAAAACGGAGGAATATTGTACGAACAACTGTCAGGCAGTGCGCATTGTTTTATTGTCGTTATTTACGCATGTTTGTATATTATATGTCCTTTACGTGTGTCGCTCCCGGATATGGACTGTCTTCCGGGGTCACCGACGCGAATCGTAAATTATCGTGATATATTGCATCTATGAAAATTTATGAGCTCGAGCGCCTGTGTTTTCCGCGACTCGACTTCCCCAAGCTTGGCTCTTGAGATGATGTTTGATATTTTACTATCAGAATCAAACTATTATGTATTTTTTATTGTTTATTAAAATACTTCTTTTGGCCAGTTATATTTTTACCGTTCTGTTATTATTCTAAGATAAAATGTAGAAATATTGGTGCACTAAAATCGTGTTTTGTTTCAAACTATCATACAACTATATAGTTACAAATATCTTATTTTCACTATTATTTATTTATTGAACGATTTTAGTTACTCGTAATGTCAATAAAAGAATGTAAACGTCTAACAACCGGTACATAAGGAGAAAATTCAATCAATTAAAAGTATGTATAACGTGTCAGTGGCAGTGGTATACGATTATCGTCACAATTCATTATTCATTAGTAAGTATAGCGAAGTGAATAGAGATGATCTACTTCCGACGTATTTACGTCTAAGATAATCAATAGCTATCTTCCCAATTCCACTCGCGACAAGTTGGCTATAGAATTTATCAAGACAGAACCTCCGAACTGAAAGAAAGCAATCAGTACAGTTTTCTAACTGCAGTATCCTCGAGTGAAAGTACGGCAAGACGATAACAAAAGTTTCGAGAGCCTCGTTAAGGTAAATCTTACGTCTAGACAATGCAGCGTACTACCAATATATTTTCAGAAAATAAGCTCTTTATGAAAATTCTATTTAATGCTCTTCCAATTAAATTTTATATAAGTGTCAGATTTGGTAAATTACTCTTTTCAAAACAAGCATAATTTCATATAATTACTCTTAAATCCAAATATTGGCTTTTCATAAACTACTTCTCCGTATTTGTACAAGCGAATAGTGGATAATTATTGAAATACCAATGATTTGCTTGTCAACGTACACTACGGAATTACAAGCACCATCACCGCGTACCTATAAATTCGTAAGCAAGTCAACCCCAACACGAGCCAGTGAATCGTCACGAACGCCAGGTAAACAATTCGCGTCACAGTGTCTATAAACACTCGGTTTCCCGCGTCGAAGCAAAACGCACCTGCCTGCGCGTCAGCTGAGCCGAGCGCGCGAGCTTGCAAAGGCGTCTAAAATACAGCGCAAAACGAGAGCGCGTGCGTCACACGCCGGTGACGCCTGTTATACTCGACTGGCGCTCGACGCCGCGTTCGGTATAGGCCTGAATAAGGGTTACCCGAGAAGAGTATACGCTACTCGCGAGCTTATTCGGGTTACGCGCTGGCCGCCCTTATTAAAGTTTCTCTTTTACGCGCGTCGAAATCACCGTAGTAGCCTCAGCTCTGTGCTAGCAAACGAACGAACGAGAGAGGGAGAGAAAAGGGGAACAATCATTGAATCCGTTTTCAGGTGTGGAGAGAGAGAGAGGGGGGGGGGAGTGAAAGAGAGTGTATATTCAAAGCTGAAACTTGGGAAGAGGGTGGTGAGAGGTAAATAAGGGCGCAGCAGGTGCTACAGACTGGACGACTGTTCTACGCAGCAGGGAAGCTGTATACGCTGCCAGGGCTTTGTAATATAGCGTTACGCGTAAGCTTGGTCCTAATTTTCTTGTTGTTGTGCATCGTAACGGATGATTTAATTAGTTAATCATAATTGTAACAGTCTTGTGCCCTGAACTTCTTGAACCAACATAAGCTGTTAAATTATTTTTATTATTATATTATTTAGTCAAAATACGCGTAACAAAAACGTATTAACATCAGCTAAAGTAATTCCCGACTTCATTCAGACTGAATTTTAGAAAATTAAAACCGTATATTTATACCGACGATTAAATTGCCAGTCAAAGAAGGAAACGTTAAATTTTTACTGAGTTTCCACTTTTATTTGTATAGTTACTTTTCAACAATCATACTGGTAGTTTTAGCTTTGTTATTAAATCTTTTTCACAGACGTATGAATTGTGGATGGTACGAACAAGGATTGTATTGTTGGAAGAAGAAAAAAACGAAAAACAGCTAGTGCAGCGTTATGAGTTCATTATTTAGAATGTGTTTCTTTAGTAGAGATTCAACGTGAAAGTTTTCTTTTCAATTTACCCTCCTATCAATATAGGTATAGACTTTTTACTGTTCAATTATTGGCTCATTGTTTGCTTTAATGAAAAGAGTATTTGTATATTATTCCCAGGATCAGGGTCGCTTTAGATTGACGTCATAATATTATAATTATTTACTCAATATCATTATAATTTTAATCTCCTATATTTACTGTTAAATGTCCATTTTAATAACTAAATGCATTCCGATGGCGGCTACACATTCCCAAATCATTAAATTCTTGCAAGCGATGTTTTGAAATAATTTTTAGAAATAATTAAAATTTTTACTTGATTATACAGTAAATGGTCCCGAATATAATATTACAATCACACTTTAAAATCCTCTTTAAAAAAGTGATGGATGAAATCTGTCATCACAACAAGACTATTTTGATTAGTTGATGTTGATCAATTTGATTGGTTTGTGGAGAAAAGGCGCTAAAGACGAATACGTTTGAATTCTTTAAATTGAATTTTTAATTTTAAATATTCTAAGTTGAGTAACTAAATTAAAGTCGTATGAAAAATCGTTTATAAAAATTATAATAATGCCGTATATTTAAAATTGATTAAAACCACATTATACGAAATGACCATATTCCTAACCTCAATTATTCTTAAAACAAAGTGACGACGAGCTATATTGACTATTGGATTATAAAATGCGAAAATTGAAATTGTTTTATTTTAGTCACTTAAATTAATATATCTATTCTTATTATTTAATATTATTATTTAAATAATTAATATTAGTCGAATATTTCTAATTGATATTGTTCTAAAAACTTAAGTAATTCAAAGTAAAAGTATGACTTTACTACAAAATTTAGTTCTTGTTTTGAAACAATGTATAGGTAGAGCGTTTCGCCTGAAAAAAGGGCACTAATATTTGATTTTCTATTGTTTTACAATCATTTAAGAAAAATAACATTAAATTTATAAAATTTACAATAACATGGAAATAGGGCGCACGAAGCGCGCTGAACGTATAGCTTATAGTATAACGAAAAATACATTATCGAAACAGCCATCTGGCTGCATCGTTGGCACAAGAAATTAATTTACTCGTTCTTCGACATGTACGCAAGAACACAGGAATGGGGTGTACCTTTAACCACAAAACGCACATGCTCCGTGTATGCGATCAAAGACGGCTTTCTCTCTCTCTCTCTCTCTCTCTCTCTCTCTCTCTCTCTCTCTCTCTCTCTCTCTCTTTCTCTCAAGTTTCGAAGTCAGCCATACAGAAGCGAAAAGACAAACACATTCGCACCGAGAGGAAGAAACTCACCATCAAGCCAGTACGGCATAGTATGTAGTGCATTGTCTGGGCGACGTCGGCCGCATGGAGATTATTGTGATAGGGATTGCGATGCCGGCAGTATCCCTCCTCGACCCGGCCGAGGAAGCTCTCGAGGACGGCCGGTGGCACTTTGAACTTGTGGATCATGCCGTAGCGGTTGAGCAGGTCGTAGCCCATGTACTTGACTGGAGCGCCTTGCGCTGCCTCGCTCAGCGAGAACACGTCGAAGGACCATTCGTCGAGCGTCTGCAATTTCATCAAAAGTAGTTTTTTTTCCCTTTTGCTTTCTCATACCCTTCCCTTGTTCCTCCTTCTTCCCTTTTGTCTTTTATATCTATGTGCAACCGCGCGGCTCTGGATTCTCATCAAATTTTCATGAGCTTGGGAGCACAAGAGGTCAACGCGGGATCTCGCGACGAGATATCAATTAGGATTTTATTGCTAGTTCGCGAGAGGCGCATACCGTTGCCACGGACAAAGGACAGAGAAGACAGGGGTAAAAGTTGACTGTTCAAGTTTCGAGTTGTTGCTGCGTAAAGGAGTTTCGACGGTACCAGTTACGACGATCGTGGATATTTAGATGAAATGGGGACGATAAGAAAGTTCGCGGCCTTTGAGGAAAACTTTTTGTAAGATATGGTTATGTCTGACTCAACCCGGGACTTTTCTACTTGAATGCTAATTGTAATTGACAGAGATTAAAGCTTCGTTAAAGATTTATTCGTCCTAGTTGCAACTTTGATTGATCCGATAAGCGTTCTTATAGCAGATACCTTTGTGCAATTAAAGTTTACAAAATTAATTTAAAGTATTTTAGAGTAATTAATTCAAAAACTGTAGAATTAACTATTTGAAGCTTTATGTTTTTACGGAAAAATTTAGTAACACTTATCATACATCTCATATTTGTTTTAATTTCCTCCTAAATCTTTGTTTTTAATCTAATTGTTGATTACGAAATGTTCGAAATGGTAACGAGATTAAAACTAAAAATATAAAATGTCTTTGAAAATCAAATGTAGTCTATTTTTTGTAATTTTCCATAAGGTACGCATAAAAGTCAACGATTAACTAAAACAACAGAATATATTTGGGAGTAAAACAAAATTTGGTAAGCTTTTACATTAACCATAAGCTCGTTCCAGAGGAGTCGCATCAGATTAGGAATCTCGAGAGGTAGTAATATCAGCAGAATCGGAAATCGCGTCCAGAGCCGCGTGTACGTATATGTATATATATGCATTCTCGCTCATCTCCATAGCGATTCCCACGCAGACTAATAACGTCGTGTATATATATGGACGCGCGTGGGTTGTGCGCAGCAGTCGTACCTTGAGAACCTTAACGACGTCCGGTGGAAATTGCATGAGAGCCGTGTTGGTGACTCGCCTGTAGATGCGATCGACGAATATGCCCGCGCGTATGGCATGGGCGACCGAACGGAATTTCGGTTTCTCGTCGGCACGCCGTCTCGTCGTGCCCAGCTGTCGGGTGAAAGTCGAGGCGAGCCACTCGCGTACCTCCGGCGGCACCGCGTCCGGCTGCACCTCTGACAGTTCATCGTCCTCGTCGGCCAGGCGTCTACAGGGGAGAAAAAGCCGAGGGATCCTCGTTGTATTATTTGCGTCACCGTATCAGCCCCCCACCCCCTCCACAAATACAATGCTATCTTGTTTTTTAAATATATTGATATGTATATATTTCTGAATTGTATTTATTTATGGTGATCTCTTAGGTAACCCGAGATTTTCAGCGCTATTTAGCGTGATCACATGGAGAGATATAGTGTTCGTCAAAGACCGTATGATCATAATGTGGGAGTAGAACAATAGAGTGAAACATGTTTTTCTTTTTTATTTTATGGTTGTGGGTCAACGATAATACTTTAGAAAATGATCAGATCTGGTTTGAAGAATATCCGAATTAAATGAAGAATACGTGGACCTACCTATTCTTCTAACCTCCGGATTGTAAATTTAGTTAAACTTTAGATTGTTATTTTTAAGCTAAAAAAAATATTTCTGATATATGATTTTGTCTTATTGGCACTAGAGATTGAAATAGACTAGTATTTTGAAATAATGAATGTGGGAATAGGTGTTCACAATAACCAACGTAAACGGGTAGCGTAATCTTATAAAAATAAATAATACAAAGTCAAATAAATTCGTATTTAAGTTATTTAAGTATGGGTAAAAATATTACTCATAAAATCTTTATAAAACATAAAGAATTTGTAAACATTTTCTTACACTGTTTTTCCAAACTTATAACTTTTTGAGGAATCAATATTATTAAACTACTCAAAGCTTGAGTTAAAGTTTTTTCTGTCTACATCTTATTTATTTAAGTATGATTATTCTACCATATTTAACTTGAAATCTTTGCGAAGATATCTTTCCCCTAGATATTTCCAAATTCATTTTATGTCTAGAATCCATTAGATAAAATCTTAAAAAAGGGATTAATTTTAGCTAAAAAAGTAACATTCTAAAAATTTAATCCAATGTATATAATCCGGAAGAAAGAAACTCTTTACGTAAATATATAAAATTCGTATGTCAGTAGAAGTAGAAGTGTATAATTCGTGCATTTTGATTTGAGTCTATTTACTCCGCGCAGTGGTGGTGTGCATTGGTTTATACTACTGATTGCGAGTCATAATTTAATCTTTATATATTACAAACTGGTATGAGAAATTGATTTTTGAACACTGAGTTAAATAAATCAAACTCTATACAATGATTTTTTTTCTATCTTTTTATGAGACAAATATGAATAAGTTCGTATCAAGCAAAAATCAACGAAGATTTATTTTAATCACAATGGTGAAGTTATAAAGACAAAATTGTTTTTAATAAAGTTTACAGATCAATCACCAAAACTCATCAAAATTCACTTGAGATTTCATAAATATATCAAATACTTAGGAACTATGACAACATTCAAATACAATTCAAATTAATGTGAACAAAATTCTTTTTTAGGCAAGCAAAATGAATTCTTTTCTAACAATTTCAAAATCTCAAGCTTATTGCTTTAACTGCTTTTTTCATAGTTTTATTTAAGTTATAATTCTTTATATTCGCGCCTCTCTCGATAATTTAATTCAGATATTTTTTCAAAACCATTTCAATACAAAAGACTTCTTCTAAATATCCACATCCAAGAGCATCTACACAGTATTCCACGCTTGATAAATAATGTATGTGTTAAAAGAAAGTGTCTATGTGATGTTTAAAATAAATACGCATGCGTAGTGCGATTATATATAGATATACAATTAAATTACATAATTCTTTTTCAACGGTTATGTAGTATAACATACTAGTATTTTTTTAAACTAGGACTTCTTTATTTCATAATTCGTAAAAGTGTCTTTTTTCGATTGTTTGGTTAAAAACCTATATTTCTATATTCAATCTCGAAAACCACGTTGTACTGTTTAGCATTTATTTATACAAAGTATTTCTAAATTAGTGTGTATGTAAAGTTTAAAAAAAAGTTAGGACTTTTTGATTTTCCGCAGAACGTCCTAAGTATTAATAAACTAGGTTGTACTACTATGAGTATATAAAAATAATAAAGTAAAAAATAAATAATTTTATTGCCTTGTGGAAATCAACATTTTTTTATACTACATGATATTTATATTACAGTATAGTGTAGGTAACTGAATTGAAATTAGAGGTGAATATTTAAAAAGTCCTTTATAAGCCTGATCAATACCATACAGGGTTTATTCAAGTGTACATGTAAACAGAGGATAATGATATCGATCAGATACTTCTTTAAACATGATATGATATGACAAACATTTTTGACAATTAGCATCATATCGTGTGAACAATTATAAATATAAAAATTTGTTCAACTTATGGTTCGTCATTGTTTTAAAATAAATTTATTAAAATGGTGTAGCAATCACGAAGCATTAAAACAATCAACAGTTTCAGTTGTCTTGTTTTTAATTAAAGGTAAACAGTTGTAAATATAAAATTCTTACTGGTATTATGAAAGTCGCGGAAACGACACGCAGGCTTGCATGTCAGAGAGATTTTTTTGTTTTTAGTGTACTGAAAACATGATCCAGTAAAAAGTAAAATAAAAAAACCCGAGTAAAACACGCCGAGCTTTTTCCACAATTTTACGTGTATGGGATATATATATGACATTCAGAGTGGGTCAGCTGAATCCCTAATCAGAATTGTCGCATGCTTTAACGATGAGAGATAAGACCATTTCTACTACTAACAAAGAAGGAAGGTGTAATTTAGGACAGTAAGATATAGGATAAAAGCAAAAGTATACATAAAAAATAGGAAAAAATATACGTGCATTTTACGAAATTACATTAAGAGGTTATCAGATTTCAGTAATTACATAGTTTACCCAAATATTAAGCTACAATACGATTAAATATTATAAATACTGTACATCTGTTTTAAAATTTCAACAACATTTACTTCTGAGCAAATGAAAAACATCGATAATCTTCATTATTTACTTACAGAATAAATAAAACATTTAAGTGATTTAACACTGAAAAATTTTCATGCAAAAAGTATATTTCAAGTGTAACAAAATTTTACGAGTACTTTCCCAAAGAAATTCATAAGAACATCAAGATTATTATGATCAAGGGAGTACAAACCGAACTGCATAGATCCCTTTTGATCAAGTCATAATGGATAAATGATTGTTATATGAACCAAATTCGAATCTACGATTTTTTATATTAATTCAAGAATCAATTTAAAATTACTCTCATAATTAGACTTCTTTTTCAAAAAGTAAAATTTTCATGAGCCCGCATATTGAAGTCCTCGCGTGATGTCCATTAGTCCTCCAGATATCCGCATTCCTAAACAACTGTTAGAGATACTTCCTCTTTAACGATCGGTGCAACGCGGAGTCCCGAGAATGCGGAAACATAAAAAATTTAATGAAGATGCATCGTAAAAGGAATAGTGAACGGAGAGAGAAACGAGAACAGAAAACAAAACAGAAAATAAAAGAGCAAAAAAAATGCAAAAAACAAAAATCGGTGTAGAAGGGTAAAGAAAGGTAGGCGCTATATTCTGCGTGTACATTAGAAACATAGACGGAATAATAAAGTGTGGCGTGTTTGTGAAACAAAGAAAAAAAGTAAACAGAAAGAGAGAAAAAGAGAGAGAGAGAGCTTTCAATTCCAGTAATGAACAAACCTACGGCGCACGCCTTGCTGGCCGCTGGCTTCCTTCTCCATTCGCTCTGCGTCTCTATAAAGTAAAACACCAAGAAAAAATAACAACAACCATAACATGGGAAAGAAACACGGACGCGCGGGGTTCGGACAAAACATATGTATGCGCGACGCTTCTTCTTTCCGTATATTTTCGCTTCCGTATGAGGACCTTTTCTTAAATAAGTAATGCGCGCAATATCGGCCCATGATGCACACGCGAGCGCAAGGAGAACGCGCGCTCCTCTGCGACTGGTTTACCTGTCCACTTTTATCATGAAATGTCAGTCTACTTTATTGAGTACTCGCCACCCAGTTCTTTTATTTTTCAAAATTTTAACAAAGAAACTTGTAAATAATACTTCGTTAGAACAATATTAATTTAAACATTAAATCTCGAAAAGGTGGTGTAGCTGACAGAAATAAAAAGACTTTGTTATTTGATTTAGTTAAAGATGTTATTTTACGAAATACATGATGTAATAATATTATCTTTACTACAGTCATAATATACAATTGTGATATGTTTGTTAAACGTCAAAATTATTTTATACTTATAGTTAAACATATTTTATTCGATAACACTAACAGTATTTAAATGTTATAGTAATTTAACAATACAAATCAACCAATAAATTTTTCTGAGTAGTATCAATTTTGTTAGTAATATGTAGATAAAAGTAGACAGGATGAGTTATATTTATGCATCTATCAAGAAAAACTACTGTTTCAATGTAGTAAAAGTGTCAGATGCATGAAAGTTAACTAATGATCGAGAAAAGATTTAGATTTGTGACAGAGGAAAATCGTAAAACTATGCTAATAAAGTTTAGTTAAATGCGAGAGAATATTGCTAAGAAATAGTTGCAAGGTTTGCTATAAGAAATCATCTAAATAGAGTTAGTAATTGAAAGACTAGTTTTAGTTAGACGGTGCATTAAAATTGACATTCTCTAGCGTTAATTCACTTGTCCAGATAAAAGAAAATATGAATCAAAACAGATCCATATTCAGTGAAATAAATTTTGCAATTATATTTTTGAATATCGAAGATTTTTTGTTAAATTGCACTTATTATTTAGAAATTGAAATGCTCAATAATTTAAAAAATGTATTACCAACACATTTTTCTTATTTCCAAGTGTAAATTTTATAAATAAACACTCAAATCTATGAAAATTATTTCAGCGTATCATTTGCAAATAAAGAATATTGAAGTTAACAATTAAAATGGGAATCAATAGTAATATAAGTTAATATTTTAATGAATGCAATCTCAAATTCATTAATAAAAATGAACATCTCTGATATTCAAAAAGTTGTAATTAGCGTGGTTCACCGGCGAAATAGAATTACTTTGCGCGCGTTCATCAACTGCATAACACGTGTAAAAAACAAGCCCGAGGCAAAATTAAGAAGTCGCTTGCTCGACTGCAATCGACTTTCGATTCCCGACAGTCTAATCTATCTTAATTGATGAATCTCCGATAATCGATCGTAATTAGGCAGTGAGCGAAGTACGCGCACACGCGGCGGAGGCTTGATCGGACCTACGCGCGAACCGATACGTCGCTGTCCAACTCTACCCATCCCCTGAAAAACCGTGAACGAAAGAAAGAGAGAGAGAGAGAGAGAGAGAGAGAGAGAGAGAGAGAGAGTGAGTAACGAAGAGGTAGAAAGGGAGCCGGCAACTCCGCGTAATGGGCGTGAGAAGCGCGAAAAAAGAATTCGTAAAAATAAGAAGGAGAGAGAAAAAGTGGGAGGCGGACGACGGGTGAGTGAGTGAGTGAGCGAGAGAGGAGGCGAGTGTAAATCTCGAGCGCACTCGACTGTGCTCTACATTCGCGTGTGGCACGGGTGTGCGGGCAGCGCGCGCTGTTAATTTCGCAGCTACCCCAACCGAACTTTCTCTCAAAAACACGACCGGCTCTGACGGGATTAAGGCCTGTAATTAACTTGCATTTTACATCGAGAACCCGTGTAAACTTTGTGGGCACCGCCGCCCCGCTGCCACCGTGTGCACACAAGCTCTCCGTTTTCTTTCACGTTCGCGTGGCGCGGTAGCGGCGATGCCGACGCGTTGACAACAAAACACACGAGGGCTAAGGGGGGAAAAATGATTAAACGAGCACGGGGTGAGGTAGACGGTGAACCAAAAAACGTATACACATTCTCGTCCTCAACGTAATTACGCCTTTCGCATGCAGTTTTTCAGTTAAAAGTATAGTAGTAGCAAAGATAGGTATAGAAGTAGTAGTTAGTAATGGTTGTGGTAAAAGTGGTAACAGCAGTATTATGGTATTCGTAAGTTTAATAGTAGTTGTTTGATTAGTAAGGAAAATATTAAAAGTTATACAAATGATCAATATGTAGATAATATGTACATATATGAACAAAATCGTATAAAACACATTTATTTGTGTGGTAATCAGAAATGTATTTCTAATTAATTGAAGAATTGACTTTAGTTTTACAGGCAAATTGTTGAAGGTATTTATTTATTTTGCAAGTTTTTCTGGTCTTTTGTATTGGTAAATGTTACTGTTATTGACTAAAGATAATGTTAACCACGGTGTGGCTGCATCGTAGTCGAAATGAAATCGAATAAATAAATATCAACATTAACAATTATAACTTTTAAGTATTAAAGCCAATCCTTATGAAACTGTCAACATGAACACTAAAAATAGTTAAGTAGCTTATAAGAAAATTATGACCTGTCAGGTATAATAAATTATAGTATGTGCATAGATCAAAGTGTGTTTCTGTGCATGTGTTGAATATTAATGAAAACACACAAATGTAAAAGTATTCGACACCAGCAGGCGCATGGTCCAGAGCTAGAAAAAGAGAACTGTATTCTAAAAGTATATAATATAGTAATGTAATGTAAAACCACTAAAACAGAATAATAAACAGTGTACATAAAGGATAGACATATACAAAATAACGCAAAGACAAAAGTTCAGAGATAGATGGAAATTTACGATACATATCCACAGACAAGCAAATACATATGTATCATAATTTTATATGTCGCACGCATAAAAATGGTATATATACAAAGAGTCATGGATTTTACGTCACAATGTCATGCCGTGTATGTATGTGGATGTATTACGTGTCAAGTACAGTAAGTATCTGCAAGGGATAATATAATCAAGGTGCCTCTTTCCATAAGTCGAAACAGATAGATAGACAGACAGAAATAGGATAAGTAGACGTATGTCCGTGTAGTAGGTTGGCAAGCGTGCATACGTTCCTCACATTTAACAGAGAGATCGCACCTCTAATGAGCGCACTTTATCGGGGTGTATATATGGGGATTAGAACATGAATATGGCACAGTTGATACTCGAAATTTCTAGACTACTGATAGAGCGACAAATGCATGTAGTGAGTATCTTAAAGAGAGAAAGACAGAAAGATTACAAATCGTTTTTTCTTCTTTCACTCTTATTTAAGTTTCGAATGTATGCCACGCGCAATAGGCGTGGCACGCTGATACAGCGGAATTCCTTTTTTTTCTCTCTGTTTTTTATTCGTCGTTTTCTGCAGCAACGGAGCTTTTAGCAGAAACCTTTTGTGAAAATTAAAACCACTTTTCAAACGTGGTTCAGTATCTATAGCTCGTTTATATTTTCTCTTCAGAGTACTAATACAGATATTCGGCAAGCCTTTAAGTAATTAACAGGCTACAAAAGTTGTACCTTTATTGTCACAGTTTTTACAGCTTACGTACTGAATAATACTGTTTATTTAAAAATACTTTCATTTGGCTAAGAATAACATTATATATAATCAATCTTTTAATGGTACTTCCTATTTAAAAACTTTACGTATCGTTAGGTATACATTAACCATAAACGCGTATACAAAAATTTGGGAGTGATACGAAAACTATATATCAGTAATTTTGTGTGTCGCAAAAAATATTTTAAGTAACGTATTTAATTGCGATTAATGCGTACCCAACAACAAAATTAAATTCATTATGCCTGCATAAGAATAATACTAAAAAAATGAATACTATACTTTTCATGCACATGGTTTAAAATATTTTTAAAATACTAGCAGATTACACAATACTAAGTATTGAAAATATAACAGTAAAGATACGCATTTTATTGGGAAGAAATTAAAAAAGAGCTAGTATATTTATAAAGTACATTATGCTTTAGATTATATGTAAGATATAACAATATTACACTCTGAAACTTAATTCTATAATCACTCAAGGGGTCTAAAGCCGACTATTGTCTATAAACTAAAAAGTATTCATTCTACATGATTTCGAACTTCCTAATAGCTATTGTCTACAAATTTAGTATATCTAAAAGCAGTTCGACACTATCAATGATAATTACGCTCTAAACCCCAAAATGTAAAATCTGACGTTAGAAAGTGTAAAATCCCTTATTTACACTTTCGTAAAGTGCAAAATTCCTTATTTACACTTTCTAACGTCAGATTTTACACTTTGGGGTTTAGAGTGTAGATTTAACGGGCACACGATTTCAGCCTTGTACAAATTTTACAAATCGGTAAAACGCGTGCAAATTTATATGATTTTCCAATTGATGACAACGACAAAGCATTTATTTCAAAGTATAGAGAAAATTTGTATTTTATAATATTTTTTATCATTAACTATATTTTTTGGTATTGAAGACATCTGATGTTAACCAAGTATTGTTCTTTATTTATTTAAAATAAAAATATACATTTTAGAAATATACGTTTGTGTATCATTTGGTTTGAACAACGCTCTCTACATAAAGATGAGCCTGGCAAGATAGCTTGTAAAAGTAGCAGAATCATGCCAAACCTCAATTGTATTACAGCAGAACCTTGATTAAACAGAGCGCTTTATCCTGAAAGTGGATTATATTGCACACACCACAACACAAAATGTACGCGGTTCTCCACGTATCAGAGATGGTCAGGTTAATATTAACATTTTATTTGCATTGACTATGGGATATAATTTCATTACCTATTTTCAATCATAGTATTTGTTATTCACAGAAAATGAATATCGATTATTCGACAATAATTGAATGCAAACATTTCATACAGTTTTTTCAAATTATAAATACAAGAATACTGATAATATAGCGAATTTACATTAACATAAGCAAAATACAATTATAAACAAATAATTCAAAATTCATTCATTTTGTAAGTATGTATTAATATTTATTATTGATTATTTCATATTTAAGGTAATGAAAATAGAGTAAAGCTAGTCATAAATAATGGTATGAGTAGAAAGTGTTTTTTAGATAAAATAAATGTTTTTAACTTCACTTTCAGAAAAAGAAAACAATTTTTTGCTTGTTTATCTTTGAAAACTGCACTATTGTTGTTTTTGACATCATATACATAAATATAAAAAATATTATATAGTCTTTTGAAAAATTTTGGTACACAATAATTAATAAAAATGATTTTTTGTTATAACCAACAATTGTGATAAGATAATAAAAAAATTCGAACAAATTTTCTCGATACTTAAAATAAATAGTTTGCTCATTGATTATTACTAATATTTGAAAATAAATGAAATCATTAAAATAAAATTACCGAAGGCAGGAAAAATTGACTTGTAATGCTTCTCTGGTTAATTAAATGTATTAGTTTTGAAAAATATATTTTCTTTTCTTTATTCGAAAATTAATTGAAAAGAGTTTTTCGTAACGTAAAATATAGTCGTTAATGATAATTTTTTCAATTCTAAAATTTCACGTCAATGAGATCCTAAGAGCATAAGAATATTTCACGGTCGATACACTAAACTGCAAAAAATATTCTTTATACGTCACGACTTTTTTAACGCTTATTATTGCAGACCTAGCAGATGAATACGACGTTTATAATTGCATAAAGGACAGGGCGCATATAATAATAATATAATATTAAATTCCTGAGTGTGGAGTTTTAGTTAAAAGGGATTGGAAATTGTGAATGTTTGTCGAGACCTGGCCCAGACCGGAGTACGAAGCTTCCGTTTCTGAGTGGCCACAACGTTGCTTGCGGATCCATCTGCGTCGAAGCCGCCGCCCGGCGGTGGTGATGTTGTTGACGGCGCCGATATCATCCGCGTCGCCCTACGCGGCGTTCGCGACGTCTTCCTAAGATATTGCTCGTTAGTCATATACACATAAACCTTATTACAGAAGATAATTTACAAAAGTTGTTTCAAGTATAAGTCTAACAAAAGTTTGGTGCGCGAACATTTAGATCTTAATTTTTTTCATTATTCATTCGCTTCTGTAATTTCTACATGTAGTACATTAGATTATAAAATAATGAAGGAAAGTATGAATTTCTGAGTGTCCGATGTATGGAAGATTCAAATATAATTTATGAATATGGAAAATAAATCAAATAAAAAAATAACATAATAATGTAATACATAAATCAAATATTCATACTGCCATTAAATTATACGATGAATATTTTAATTTAAATAACTCGGTTACTGCAACATGAAATTCTTTGTATCTCATAACACTAAACATTAAATAAAATAGAATCAGGGGGAGGTATAATAAAATGCAGCATATAAAACTTTTAATGACAAAAACTTTAATAATAAAAGTACAATTAATGATCTTTTTTTAATTTGATACTTTTTCAAACGTAAGCATAATTAAGAATTATTTTAAATTATTTACTGACCGCATATGTAAAGAAAACATAATTCGAATGTAAAATATATTGATTTGAACTCTATAGCTAGAGTAATAATGGTCTTTGCTGTGAGTTAAAACCTACAATTATTGCACAAAAAAATATTTTGAAGTTATTTATCGGACTAGTGTATCGATAAAACTGCTTTAAAGTGGTATGCTTGGAATAATAAAAAATTGAATTTTCGTTAATAAATTTTCAAGAGTAGTAACATCTTATTTATACAACGTTGGATACTCGGAATTTCATTCTTTCATTATAAGTTAGTTAATTGGTCGTTTCTAGTGGTATGCTGCTTTTCTACGATGCGATATACCTAAAAGTGATGAAAAACGTAAAGCCAGAAAAAATGCTGTGCTCCATCATTATCATTCCTTTCTCCTTTCTTCCTTCTCTTTCATCTCTTCTCTCTATTTTACCAAGCCGTCGCGTTATTTATTATCCAAGTGTAGCACCGAGACTGTCGCAGTATCTCGAGGTTTCTGGAGAGCTGCGGAAGAAAGCTGCCATCCGGTCGATCGATCACTACAATTATTAACGTACTCGAGCCGCAGCTCTATGGAGTCAGTTTACTCTCTCCCTCCCTTTACTCTCCCATCGCGCCCACGCATTTTCCCATATTCACTTCCGCCTTTGAGAGGCCGTGCGGAGCATCAGGGCTGCATCCTCGTAGAGAACCCGTAGCGCTAATTAAAAATTGAGCGAGTTAATTGAAAAATTAACCCTCCGGCTGCATCAGAGCTGCACAGGCACCGCTATTGCAATCTACTTTTTCTTGGCTGTCTGAGGGGTCAGGTAGCAAAGCACGCGTTTGCGTACAACGTTCTTTGGCAAAAAATAGCGCCGGCCGCAAACCTCATCGGAGAGTTTCCTGGCGGAAGGTTACTGGAGCTCGAGTTGTCATAGAGAAAGGAGAGAATGACGATGAAGAGAAGGAGGAATGGAGAAAATAGAGATGTCAGAGTACGTTGACGGTAATTTGAGATCTTTCAGTCATTTTCTCCAATTTGTTTAGTCGATTCAACTACACTGAAAATAAAGATAATTTAGGTGATCAAAAAAGATGTTGTTGTGCTTATTACTGCTCTACAAAAATGTTTATTTACTTATTGATTGAAATAAATACTAGATGAAGAAACTTAGGATGGTTCAGCCACTTTAAGAGGAACATTTTTTTATTTTTATTTGTAAACAGGTTAGGAAAAAATTATAAGAAAGGCTTTAAAGTATAATAAATTACCTTAGAATAAGAAGGAACTAACTCCAAAGCTGGTTGGCAAAGCACCTAATTTGAAGGCAGATTGGAAAAGAAGCTAACTCAAAAGTCGTTTAAAATAAAAGAAAACTCGGAAGTTTTATTTATCGAAATTTAAGTTGATAGCACTGACTGTCTTTTTTTTATTCGTCCAATTTTATTCGCTCAATATTTCTTTTTTCAAACGAAGAAGAGAAAATACAGTCTGTGCTATCAACTTAAATTTCGATAAAGAAAAACATTCTCCCGAGTTAGCACCTTTCGTGTCCAAGCTCCAAATCAGCTCCTTTCTAACCGGCTTTTGAAATAGCTCCTTTTTATTCGCAGGTGATGAAATAAACTACTAAGATAAAAGTTAAGAATCTTCCAGAAGTGATATTGGATTTGAAGGGTTAAAAAGATTGAAATTTGCGTTTTGCTGAATTAGACGACTTAATTCGGCTATATTGAAAAGAAATTATAAATTAACTGATAAATAGTAAAAATTGAAATTTTTAACTATAAAATATTCTTTAACTGTTAAATCATACAAATATTAATTCAAACTAAAATAAATGAAGGTATTGTCAAGTTGCAATTTCTTAAATAAAAAGGAATTCCCTATAAATTAAATAATAATTCTTTTTAGTTATATTTTTAATCTTTTCACTTTCACAAAAAGGATAAATAAAAGACTCGTCCTCATCATATTTTCGTAATTTAAAACATATTACATCTTCTCATATTTAAATCACATCTTCTTCCAAAAATTGGCCGAATTAAGCGAATTATTAGTACAATTTAATAAGATTTTCTTGTATATCACTATTATACAAATTTCAAAATAAGGATCTAATTTTTCTGCTCGTACCAGTTTCAATTAGATTTTTAAACTTATATATTGACTATAAACGAAAAACTTTTGACTTTATAAAATACGAGACTCGCTGCTAATTATTCTCAAACAAATATAATCATAATTTATAAGATATATTTTTCATAGTTAGAAGCTGCCGACATAGATTACTTTAGCTTTTGAATACGTAGAGGTAGAGAACTATTTAAAAATGAGTGAATTAACGAAAATTACTTTATTCTGCTAAAAAAGTTATTATTTGTTTTATTGGTTCGTTCGTGTATTCCGAAAGGGAATTTTTATATTTTCTTTATACTATACATAGTATTTGGCATTTCCTAAAATATTTTTAGGAAATATTCAAAAAAATTACCAGCACAACAACATCTTTTCATAACTTTCTAATACTACACATTATTACGCATTATTATATATTATTCACAGTTTAAAAATATATATTTATTTCATACTAAAATTACAATTTTTGAGTACATACAGAAGTTGATTAAAAAGTTGAAATAGCGATGACTTGACATGTATTATCATCATTGAATCACTATTAACCTTTGATGTTTATCATCAAATACTGTTAACTAAATATCTCAAATATAGAAAGGTAAACATATTTAATTCTATAAGTTATTCTATAATTATATAGTTATAAAAGTATAACAAATACTTAATAAAGTTTCAAGTTAATCGATAAGAACTATTTAATCAACTACATTTTTAATTTAATTTTTGTTTATAAATTGTTATATAAAAATTTGGTTTATTGTTACAATCCACAGTAGAAGAAAAATACTGACCCCCGAAAATGATTAATACGTCGCAAAGAACGCGAGTCAGACAAAGAGGGTTACAAGTAAAAGTATCGGGAGAAATGGAAAACGAAAGCACCACATACTTTTCGTCAAGGTGACTGCAGAATTTTTCGTGGCGTACGGAAATAAGAGAACTGTTGAAATAATGTTTACACTGTAAAAACATCAAACAACACCTAACACCTATAAGAAATTATATATATAGCATTTTAGTCAAAGCGCGAAGAAATTGGCTATTTTCTACGACCTTTCAGCAGATTCTTTGTTCTGTGCATTTTACAAAAGATGATTGAAAAGTAAGAATACTATGCTTTCACTTTGTTCTGTAGTGAAAAAAAATTTAAGATCGAAGGTCGTGTAAATTTTGTACATGTTTATGTTATACAGGTATGTTATCGTTTATTTTTACAAATTTTAAAGAAATACAGACTTAATTTTCATTTGAACAGAAAACAGCTATGAAGTACAAGGAGTTGGAAGAAAGCCTCACTATTACTTTTACGATTGAAATTGATAAAATAAGTTGGGGATTTATTATTTCAATATCATTCAATTTATTCATGGGCAATGAAAGTAACACGCATCATTAAAGACATTATATACATGTAAAAATTTTATCATATTTTTGAAATGCAAAGAAATATTTAAAAATTATTAAAATTTAAAATTTTGCTTAATTTTCTCAAAAGATCAGTACTTACTTGGTCTCATCGATGAAAACTGCTTCAAGCACGCGAGCTGCATAATGCAGATTTCGTTGCAGAAGGTCCGCGGAAATTTCACCGTGTTGTAATTTACGCAAAAGGCTCCTCAACCTATAAACAGAAAAAGTAAATTCTTTCTTAATAAGCACGTAGCGTAAGCGTAGATTTTTAAAGATATTTAGTAATAATTTTAGAAATTTCTAAAGAGTGAGGTATCTAATTTCATATTCTGATATTGCAGAGAATATTTGTTTTTAGGTTAATTAGGCAAAAATGCTACAAACCTTTCTTCGGTATACTGTATATATATCTAAGTCAAACAGATAATGAGTCAAAAATTATGTTTGTCGCATTACTATTCTTTATTCATATATGAATGTGAATGAACCTTAAATAAGTCATTTACGGCATTTAGTCACGCGACCTCTCAAGTTAAATGAACTAGCATGTGACGACGAAGAAAAAAAATATGATTAAACTTTCAACATGAGGAAATACGGTTTCCCGTTAAAGTCTGTTTTTTTTTCAAATACATTTTTTCCCAGCATACTAATAAGTATTTTAGTGATATATATTTCAAGAAAAAGAGCAGATAAGTTAAAAAATAATGTGGAAATCTATCCTTATGAGATATATCTTCTAACATTAATGTTACGAAAAATATAATAGTTCAAATATAGATGTAACTTTTGACTTTATTTAATCATTTCGAAAAAAATAATAACATACTATTTGTTATTAACTGTTGAAAAACAATTTTTCATTAAATTCTAATATATAGGAAAACTTTATGTCTTACTGAGAGAGCCATTCAATGTCGATTCCCTTTTCATGACACCCAACTGAATCAATAACCCATAAAGTAAATACTTATAGAAAGAATAGCACTTTTATAAATATAAATTGATACTCCCTTAAGAGGGGCAATAAAAAAGGAAGAAAAAGAAAGTTCCTCTCGCTCTCTTCCGTCCTCCGAAAGTCCGACGAATTGGCCCAGGCGAGGGCGTCGAAAGTTCAGCTAAAGCAGTTCATCGATTTCGTCTTAGGCGCCGCCCGTCAAGGAAAGTTTTTCCCCGTTTCGGACGCGTCGTTCCTGGGCTAATCCGCTTACGAATTATCTCCCCCACCGGAGCGCGATAAATCCGCGCTAATTCACCGCGAGATAATTTTAACGAAAGAAGGAGAAATGCCACGAGAAGAGAAAGAAAGAAAGAAAGAGAGAGAGAGAGAGGGAGGGAGAGAGAGAGGAGCTGGTTTCTGAACTGTCTCACTTTCGAACTCAATGCACATCCGTCGTCGGGCAAATACAATGAGCAGTCAGCCCCGAGTTCAATATGCCGACAAGAATGAGCGAGTGAGAGAGTAGTCGGGGTAAAACGCCGTTTACGCGATATATATAATACCGTGTGTACCGATGTTGAGACAGTGAACCCATTGTCCACACATTCGAGGCTGCTCTCTTGGCGGCAGAGCAGGAGCGGCCCTCGAGGTCTTTGTTCGTATGCGTCATCGCAATACGAGACCGAGCCGGGGGTAGATGCGGAGTGAGAGAGAGAGCATTCAGTCGGCTTCAATCGTCGGAGAACTTAAGTAACCTTATTGACGAATCCGATACAAAGAGTCGACGACTTGTGGGTATTTGTGCGTCGCCCAATCCGCCGGAATCCGCTCAGGAGTATTTCCGCATTGACTTGGAAACCGAGATCGAGACTCTCTTTTGATGTGAAATTATATTCGGCGGGCGTCCTCTATGATTGTTAAATCTTACGTGTCATATTTTTCAATTCAAGAGTACTTAGCTGACAATTGATTTCGATTGTATTGTTTACTGTACACTTCGTAAAACTGACATTATATAAATTTATTTCTTCTTCAAATGGTGAATTATTTATTCAATTAATATCCAAAAGTTCATTAGATTATCAAATTTCGAAGAAAAGTTAAAATTTTTATATAAACATAATTTATAAAAATGTTTCTTAGTGTCGAATTATTTTTTGTTCAAATTGACTTTATAAACGACAATTGTTTTATTTTCAACATTTTTATCGCCGCGTTATCTGTTTAACAAAGGTTACAGAAAGACAAGATGATTGATTTGGTTATTTTAACCAGTGTGTCAAATATATGACGAGTACGTAAGCTTTAATTGACACTTTATCCTGAGCTTGTCATTTGAATATGGATAAGAAAGGTTAAGAAAAGGATTTTTAGCTCATCAATTTTCGGAGAAGGTAGTCATGAATAAATGACATAACAGTGAGTAGCCTTACCTGAGGGCTGCCTTATCACAGGCATCCGGAGTGTCGACGGCGGGCAAAGAGTCCGTCGTGAGATCCACATTGTCAAGGATCTCATCGAGATCGACGGATTGGCCTCGCTGATAGGCCTCGGGGCTGTCGGAATGGCTGGGACTTTCGAAGCTGCCGCTTGTGTTTGTTCGATTTTTAGCGGAACTTCGTCGGGTTATCGTCAGTGTGCCTTGCTCTGTAACACAGAAACGTAACAGAAAAATTAGATTTTGTAAAAAAAAATTTCATCATTCTAATAAATTATTCAAACAACTATTTTAATCTGACTTATCAATTAACAATGATAGTGTCACATATCTGAAAGAATAGATATTTTGACGAGGTTTTTAGAATTGATTTTTAGCATCGATAAATAAAACTCAGTCCTTCCAACTTATTCTAATTCGTCTCATTTCTTAAGCCATCTTTGTTTTGTTGAAAAATGATATCTAAAAAAATGATATCTAAAAATGATATCTCTGTTATTGGGCATCACTCTACAAGTACTTGCGTTACAAAAACGAGCAGAAAAGATGATAATAGATCGCACAGAAGTTCTAATTTCAGCGGTGGTTAGTAATATAATATTAATTTCTTAAATAAATATTAGCAATTAAAGATAGAGTAAAAAATTAAGTAAAAATATTTCAGGAAATTTTTAAGAAGAAAAACGAAAATATGCCATTGAGAAATCAAAACTTTTTTTCTAACTAAAGTTAAAATTAAAGCTTTCCTTGCTTAATTCTTATCACGGACGAGCTGTGACGGCTGCGAGGCGTCCACACTGGATGCCTCGCAGCTCTGATAAAAACGCTCCTACGATGTGCGAGAACTTGCGAGGTTTCGCCCGAAAGTGCAATCTTCACTTTCGGACGTGTGATCAGTTCGACGGAACTACGACGGTGCTCCAGTGGAGTAGCGACTGTCAAGTCAAGTACATCGAGATTCATCCGTAACATTCTATTATCTTTTCTGCTGATTTCTATAACTTATGTACTTCTACAGTGATGATTAACAAAAAAGACGTACTTTTTCAACAGAATGTTAAAGATCATGTTGGAGATTAGATAGCTCATATATTTAGAAATAAGACTTATTGGAATGAATTCTACGGAGTGAGCATTATTTGTTCATGTCACAGATTTTGATCTGTTATATGTGTAACACTAACCTTTTAAGTGCTTTTATAATTCTAAAAAATGCATTGTTAACTACTGAACTTATGGTACAGCACTGAACAGTATACTGAACGATATTATTTTTACAGGATAAATTTAATTACAATCTAATTCTGACGTGATTTTTGTAAATTTAATACATTTATTGTAATGTATTTCATTCATTAAGTTTCTTTTTGTTGAGATACTTTATTACGTCTCAAAATTATAAGTAGTAAAATACAAGATTTATATTTTTTACAAAATTTTTTATTTATTATTTTGATACGTTATCAGATTTTAGATTTATTGATATCAAATACATATATTAGCTACTCTTTAATTATTTTAACAAGCTTTTTAGACAGAAATATATTGTGACGTCGAGTAGAAGAATCTTAATATTCAGTGACTTCATGTAGGCGAACACTTACATTACTATATTATCAATACAGATGCTAAGTATTGGATCGATCCCAAAAAGTGAAAATTTTAGCCGATAGATATCAAATGCTTTACACAGACTTTGATTAGGAATTCATAATTCACGATTCAGGAATCACATAATTTATATTATAATGAAACACTCTAGTATATGGCCCATTCTAAATGGATTCAACGAGGAAAAAAAATTGAAGTCTTCGATTTTTTGAAACTGTAAGTTCATATTCTACATTAAATTTTATTAGACCCGTGTTTTTTCTTTTTGTCGTATTTTTTTCAAATGGCCGTAGTTTAGGCCCAAGTTATCGTATCGAGACGTCTTTTTTTAAATTGTGCGAAATTTTACCAGCTTTCATGTGGTTTTTCAGATTTTAAATAACTTAAATAGTTTTTGAGATGTATCGAAAAAATGAAAAAAGTGCTTTTTTCAAAATTGAATTTCTCAAAAAAATAACACCTTTTTTCGTAAAATTTGGATATGTTTTTCATGGCCAAATAAACTAGCTTTTTACCAATCAGCAGCGTGCCATCTTTCTTCGTTCGGTAGATACACCCTCACGAAGATAATTTCTACACGTTTAAGCCTCATATGTGTTATGTATAAGCTCGTAATGTAATGTTTTAGATAACTTTAAACATAGATAATAGTATATTATGCACCAAGGGAATAAGGTGAGCTGTGTGC
>JAWWEQ010000010.1:5761602-5818128 GCA_035583055.1 Torymus tubicola
TCACAATGTAATTCTTGATATCGCGCTACAGGGCTCCAAAATTATTTTTCGACAAAAAGAAAAAACACGGGTCTAATCCTTTATATAATTTTAGCGTTCGAGATAATCTATTTCATTCTCGGGCGATCTCGAATCTCGATCTCGAAATCGAATATTGAAATAAACCCTAATAAACTAAAATAATTAATTACATATAAAAATATGAGTTGTTTTTTATACTGGCTTTTCATGTAGATGATAAATAAAATTCGTTTTCAAAAAATGGTTAAATTGCACATTCATAACGAAATTTCTAAAGAATAACAAATATTGTGCCCATTTTAATTCATGCAGCAAAGCCGCAATGCGCCTCAACTTATCTCACTTTCCCGTGTGAATTCAGTATTCGTTGGCAAAATGCCATGTCTTATTTCCACGTCGAATACTTTTATCCTTACACCTTGTTACTCTGAAGTCTTTGAGAGTTCATTTACACAAGATTTGTAATGATGTATGAATATTTTGCATTAAACTACAATTTATATAAGTAAAATACATGTCGATTTTTTGGGTTAAATGGCAAAATGAGAACTTGAAGAACATATCAATCACATTATTCAATTCGTTCAATTTTTTTAGTTTATAAAGTTGATCTATTTTGAAAGCTATTATGAACAATTTACAAAACTTTTTAATCAACCATGTTATCTTTTATAATCAAAATATTACATCTACTGAAAAAATAATTTATTAGATAAAATTATCAAGATTTCTCTTTCAAATGTGTATACATTAGAAAAACCGTTGTAACGCAAAAGTGTCTAAAATAAGAAAAAAGATTCAATCACGATCACTTTCTGTATACATTACATTTAGTATCAAATAACTTTTATTAACATAAATCGAAATTGAAATAGAATAAATTGTAACAATTTTGGCTTAGATATTTTTACTCTAGTTCTAAATAGATTGTTTTAATACAATACTATGTTGGTATTATATTCTATTTTGAAATGTTTTAAATTTTTCGTATGTCACTTAAGAAATATCTTATAATTTTCTAAATCTCATCTAAAGATTTGAAGTCTTGTAAAATTAAATAAAGAGAAACTTCAAAATGCACTTACAAACTCTTGCCTTTGACCTTTTCAGTCGGGGCCGAGAGCTCGACCTCAAAAGTGATTTTCATTCAAATAACTCGGCAATTTAAAAACTGTTTTCAGAAAACTTTTCTACTGCACAAAAGGAATACCAAAGCTTCTCAACAAAGACCGCTTTTCTCGCTCATTGTCCTTCTAAAAGAGTAAAACTGTAGAGGCATAAAAATTGAATATAGCTTAGAACTCATATCAAGGAATTCACAGCAAGCACTAAATACAAAAACGTTCCGTCAGTTAGAATTTCCTATTTTATTTGGAATTTTTTTTACGACAGGTCTTCAATATGTCGGAGAATTTGTAGCGTATGACCCACTTTAAATTTGATTGCGCACTACCGGGAATAACTGATAGTAGGAGAGCTGAGTTAATTCCTTGCGCAGTAGATATCATCGGTTTTCTATTTCGTCCATTTTTTTTATCCTTCTTCTTTTCAAGTCTTATTGTTCTAGTTATGCCTGAGGCATTGCGTCCTGCTGAAACTGTCTATGAGGAAATTTCGAGAACATGACGATGACGTTTGAGATATTGAACAGTGAATCATCCAATTGATTATTCATCTGAAATATGATTCCGCAAATACTGAATATTATATGCAAATCAGATTGTTTCTTATAATTTGATGATATTATTAGACATTTTTTTATTAAGAAAATTCATAATCTAATAATATTAAAAATAGATATATAAGTTAACTACACAACTATACTTTATTACCAAATTATGCTTTATAAGCATCAAACATAATAAAGTCTTATTCAATTTTAAAAGCTACTATTAATTTGTAATATATTTAAATATGTTTCCATAATACTAAACTCTATTTCATCTTCGGTTAAGGAACTAAATATTTCTCATAAAAATAATTTTTATTAAAACCATAATACACAAGGCAGTACAAAACTATATTTGCTATATGCATCAAATACACCGGCACACAAAAAAAAGTTGCCTGTACATGAAACCAGACCCATATACCCCTATGTATTTTGACCCGCTGAATCTGAATCCGGGGTCTGTTTTGCTCGTACACCCCCAAAATTTTGAGTAAATTGCGAAAAACCGTGAAAAATCGCTGAAAATTGCGAAAAATCGCATTTTAATACATAGGCAAATCGAAATATGATGAGTATTTTGTTCGTACACCCTCAAAATGTTGAAGGAATGGCGAAAAACCTTGAAAGGTCGCTGGAAATCGTGAAAAATCGTATTTATTGACGTTGGTAAATGTTGAAAAGTTTTTTCTTTCCTGAACCAAATAAATTTTTTGTTAATTGCAATTTGCTAAACTTAAATCTATAGTTAATTAACATCAGAAAAACAAGTTTTTTAAAACAAAAAATTTCGCATGCGTATCGAACATTATTTTTTAACACGGCGTGTGGGAAATGCCGCATTTCGCACACGGAGTGTGAAAAAAGTTTATTATTATTTGCCTATGTACTGAAATGTGATTTTTCACGATTTTTCGCAATTGACCCAAAATTTTGGGGGTGTACGAGCCAAACAGACCCCAGATTCGGATTCAGCGGGTCAAAATACATACGAATATATGGGCCTGGTTTCATGTACCTGCAACTTTTTTTTGTGTGCCAGTGATATTAATTAATATATATACGTAGTTATAGGTGTTGATATCGCGATATATTTTAAACAATGATTCTCTAAATAAATAAAGATAGAGTGATTAATCCCAGCACAATAATTTTATCCACAACTCAATCTTCATTATATATACATAAATGTTATTAAAAAATATATTTTTTTTTTCAAATAATAAATAACTGTTACGAATAAAAGGTTTTGTTTGTCTTGTACTTTTTAAATAAAATTATTTAACTCTCATGCTAAGATATTGACATCTGGCTAATTAAGCGCCTTTTCTACGGTACTTTTTTCTTTTTATATATTATCCAATTTAATATAATGAGAGTTTCGTACTCAAAACGCGCTAGTCTTTTCTTTCATTAACATCGTTCTTAGTATTTCTCGCTTTCAGAACCTTACTTGCATAGTTAATCTTTTCAAGTCTGCCGAATCGTGCTGCCTCTTATATGACGCTAGCGCCACGGATCAGATTGGGATTGCAATGACTCTCGCATAATTCTACTTGCAGTCAGGCTAACATTACTTTAAGTTAATTTGATAAATATTTATGGTACGAGCCGTTTTAATAAGTCTCGACATTTTTAATGACTTTATAAAGAAACTCGAAGTTTGTTATAGTCGCGTGGTAGTTATATTAACTTATACTACTACTTCCTCTTAATATTTAATCTTGCAATAAAGAATGTTATCTAAGAAATTAAATTGATTGTTTTGCCGAAAATAAATAATTAATTAAATTTTGAGTGGTGAAATTAAATAACTTTAGCCGTATTAATTTTTTAATTGAATGTTTGCGTTAATAGACATGAATATACAAAGTATTATGAGCGCATTAACATGTATTCATTAATAAACTTGATGAATTTCTAATAGGAAACAAAACAATCAAGATGAGAGGCACATCTTGAACTCTCTGCGAGTGTGGCATTCGCGTTGATTAAAACCAGTTAATAACTGGAAAAATTTCTTGAGATTGAGGTATATTGAGTGCTTCTATGATCAGGGCTTGCTTCCCACCATAATGATTAATGGTTTACCATCTAATAAAGGGGCTCTTATCGCCGGAAGTCGAATGTGGTGCGGCTCCTCGCAAAATCACTCTATACACGATACCGCGTCTAAATATATACGACCCCGAGAAAATATTTTGTCCGCGCAGTGCGTAAAATAGAAGGTCATCGGCTTTATCAATGACGCGGAATCCAAATTTTAGTAGCAGGTCTTTGCCTTCCGCATTTGATAACAATGACTCTTTTAAAATGATTTTATATGTAGGTAGATACTCGGTGGATAAGTGGCTTTCAAAGAGATGTTAAATGCACTTAAAATCTGTTTTATTTTTTAATCGAATAAAGTTATTGCGAATTCAAGTAGATTTCCAAAAAGCACTTTTGTGATATTGTGTAAAACTGCTGTAATCGTCATACTTTTTGAAACATTATACATGATTTTGTTAAAGTAAGTCCACTTTATATTTTACATCATTTTATTAATATAAATTTTAATATATTGAAAGATTGGATCTTTATAGTAACGCAATATATTCCAGATTTTCTTCGCACGCGTAAAAATTGTAAGTGCGCTAGGTATAGGAGCGCGTAGCAGAGTAGGGCAAGTCTTTAAGACGATGAAGCGAGCTCTGCTTTCAACGGACATACTCTCACTGCTCGAAGTATGTGCACCTGAGAGTAACCTTTGTTCTTTTTTTTTGTAAGCTTTTCACTCTCAATAGAAAACCAAATATTACACATAATTATCAAATTTTAACTGTTCCATTAAATCGATTCGTGCTATGAATTTCTTTTACATTTTTTTTCTAATATCAATAAATCTGTTTAATCACAATTAACCATTAACGGCTATGTAACGGTATATTAGAAAAAATCTACTACGTAAAATCTGCGTGAATACCATTATCAAGACAAAAAGTCTCGAAAAAAACCACAGGCTTTGGCTTTAATTACGCTAATCCTCGTCTATCGTGTTTACCTCAAGGGATTTGCGCCCACACAGGCTGAAGAAAAAGGAAGAAAAAGTGTCAATTCATCGGTTTATATTGCAAAGGCTACGGTGTATAATCTATCACAGGCACGATTTCAAAATGAAACAAGTTGCGGGTAAACTTTTTCCATGCAACCAACGCGCGAGCTTTAAAAACTTTGTCACCGCGCGCGTGCGCTAAGAACCTACGTGGGCTTCCCGCAGTCTTCTTTTGGATTTATAGGAAAAAGTTTATTGCACGCGCACCACCTTTGTCAACTTGTTTCGCTTTTTCCTGACCCCTTCATACTGCTGTGATTTTCTTCAAAATACTAAATGTTTCTCACGCGGTGGGAACAAGAGGAGAAAGAGCTGGATGCATTATTCTTGGCTTGTTAATTGATGGTTTGTTGTTTTGAAGGAACCATAATTACCTTGAGAATAAAGGAGTCGCGAGAGTTTGTCTCTTTGTTCCGCAGACGTTTATCATTTCAGTTTATCTATTCACTCTGTTCACTGTTAACTACTATTTCACTGATAATACACTTTTTTGTGATATGTTTTTATGACTATATCTTTAATTTAATAACGTATTTTAATATGCCAGAATTCTATGCATGCATAAAAAAAGTATAAGAATTCAATTCATCGAAGTCAAATTGAAATTTTCATTGAAATTGATTGAAAGTTTTATTCTAGCAGTTGGATTTTTTCCGAGACGACTTTGGCTCACTTGGATTTTCTGATGAGTCACGAAGAAACTGGAAAACGCATTAAACCCGGAAAATCTCTACTGGATTAAACAACGAACTCTTCTTTAATTATTAAAATTTAACAGCCAAAGTAGTTTTTTTACTTACGATGTTTATTTTTAAGAAAAATACGCATGCAAATCATCAGAACCTCCGATCTACGTACGCATGGCATTTATATTGGACTATTTATCAAGTGCACGTGCACGCAATAAAAATTATCGATGCATCAGCTCTGCTCGCATACGGTTTTAGCGCGTTTATGTTATGTTGGATGCTACAAGGACTCGATAAAACGTAGTGTTATCGGTGCGTCACGTACTCCGTTACAAACATTATCTGTCTAAACATCTTGATAAAGACTATAAATTGATAAAGCACTAGATGGTCAGGTAGCGTGATCAGTATTGTGCGTTATTCGTTTAATTGAAATGCATGACACGTATCCATAATTGCGTCATTGTTGCCGTTAATTTATTATCATAAGACAAATTTATACGTGTTCAATTTTTTACATCATTCAATTTGAAAAAAAGGTTATTAAATGCTCAATTGCATTTTAAATATCTAAGATAACGAATGTTTTATTTTACGAATAGTAATTGAAAGAAAAAACTGCGATGAAATTTTATTTAGAAATTATCTAATTTGAAATTCTTTAGTGTCGTTTTATGCATGCTTTGAGCTGTAAAGACGCAGGGCGGAAGCATTGAACTGGAAGGCAATAAAAGTGCGTCATTATGCTTGTTTACGATTAAACTTTATACTTTATCACTTGGCTTCGATTTTTGCATAAATTGTACGGGGGGTTAATGCGCCCGTCTTTGGATATCGTAAAATCTCGAGAGCACCTGCCGCTTTAAGGTCCAGCGGTCGTTTTATGGTCATGCCGTGGCAAGCATTGCTTCAAAAGAATTGTGTTCCTAAAGTTTCTCAAAGCGTGAATTTAACTAATTAACTTTTTTTGTTGTTTTAAAGTGTTGTTTTTAGAACAAAAAGTCTAATTAATAATAAAGATCACAATAAAATGCGATTGTTTTAAATATCTACTCATAATGTTGATTTATTAAATTCAAAATAAAATTTAGATTAAAGTGAAATAGGGTTTTAATTATATTTAAATAAAAGAAGAGCTAGTAATTATAAATATGTATTGGTCTGTTATTATTTTAAAATCATGTTTGTCAAAAATTTTCTGCTTCATATGTTGAAATAAAACAGCATATGAATAGCTGTTTTGTTTATATACATTAAATCCTGTCAATAGGCATTTTATTCGCAGTGCAAATGATTGAACATGCAATTTTTAATGACCGTTCGATAAATTACCTTTTACTGCATCATGTTTACCATATTGTTTTTTATACTTTTGAGTTTTATTCACTAATTAAATGAATATACAGTTGTTTAGTAATTATTAACATTTTATCTGTAGTAAAAAATTGTTCTAATAATATTTTCTATGAATTTATTTATTACCCAGTCTACGTGTTCAGTAACAACCTATTATATAAGTTTTTGTATCAATACATTTCTGCTTTTGAAAGAGTGATACCCACGCAGATACATTCTAAATAGAAAAACGTAGGTAAATATTTAGCGGTTCCGGGAAGCTTATCTTAACTATTAATCGTAAAATTAAAAAAAAAATAAGTAAAAAAACCCGAGATTACGCCTGACATTCAATAGCAAAAATTAAAAATAATGAATCTTCAAATATCTGTATAGAATTTTCACAGACTCTTTATTTGTTTTTGTAAAGGTAACCTTATCTGGCTGTTAGATAGCAGAATTTTTATGTTTGTACTCGATTTACAAGTTTGTCATAAATATTTTACACGAACAATCGTGGTCATCCTCCTCCTGTAAATCAAACATACAACATTGATAAGAAGAGAAACTAAAACTTACTTGGCAGCTGACCATTGCGGCCCTGTGAGGCAGAGGGTGAGTGCGGGGACGAGAGTGCGGCCACCGAATCGCCGGTGGCCTGGGCCTGCGCCGACGTCGTCGTCGTGGCGCTTGCATTGCCGCCGGGGCAGCTCGCGTTGCCGCTCGAGGCTGCTGCCGCTGCTGCTGCTGCTGCAGTGCCGCCGCTCGAGACATTGCCTGCCCCGGCGAGCCCGACGTCGTCCCGCGCTTCTCTACGTTCTGGCGGAGATGCAACTGCAACAGAGGGATAACGAGCAGGTTAGGCTGATGTGTTTCAGAATACATTTCATCATGTGTATATACAAATTAGACTGTTGTTCAATTGAGCTTCTGTGTTATGCATAATTATCGCAGGAGGCAGGGTTCTTGCGTATGTGTAGATTAACTGTATGGGTATTGTTTAAAGCTGAATTTAAAGATAGAAGTATCTTGACTTTTTTAATTATAAACAGTTAATATTAAACATTGTAATAAAATTACTATCATATTAATAATAATACTGAAAAAATAATATTCTGGTTTACATGGATATGATTTTACGCCAAATGATTTATTTCTAAAATGGATATCTTGAGTATATGAATACTTGAATATTTTTAGCTCTTGTTTATTGAAAAATTGTGCGATCAATTCGCTCCTAATTTAAAAACCACTGCGTCACGTAAGTATATAGTATAAATCCATGCTTATCATAGTTTTTATGAGCGCTACCGCATTCTCATCATGGATAATAAATGGATGAAGACGTTATGAGAAAATTTGAAGGCCGCGGGCACACTGTCTTCATTCATCCGCCAGCGCGAAATTGATCGCCAAAGGGCATTGGCAAAGCTCGTAAATAAATTGCCAAGCTGCGAGAGCATAAATGTGCACGCGCACACACGAACATATATACATATATATATATAAAGATATATATATATATATATACCTCACGCCTGGTTACCGTAAATCGACGCGCGCGGTGTTTCTTAAGGACTTACTATACCCAGGAGGATCATTAGGGGTCCTCGTGACGTCAGCGGCCCGCGAGTGATTTAATGGTTGGGGAAAATAAGAGAGAAAGAGAAGGGACGACTGGAGGCACTACGACGACTGCTGCTCCCGCACCCCCCGTTTCTTTCACGCTCGAGCTTGTGTGTGTATATACGATGTCACTGAGCTGTGTAGTCTCTTTGTTGCGTAATTTCTTCGCCCTCGTCTTCGTGTGTCCTTATGTATATCTATATAAAGCCGCAGTGGCAAGCTACAAAATGACGAGTGCTCTCAAAGTTAAAGAGAAGTGGCGGTTTGTACGACTGGGGGCAGGGGGAAGAAAAGAAGTTGGAGGGTAAAAGTAAGATTGAGGAAAGTCAAATGCATTTTTACGATGAGGATGTTGGGCGTATTTTAATAAGGGTAGCTCGTACATAAAGGTTTCATGGTAATGACGGTCAGTCGCTCCGATAACAAGTACTTATATTTACGCTGATATTATGCTTTAGGTCAGGCCGATATTACACCAGAAATAACGATTCGATTATCGCCACCGGATTTTATGGGTAACGAGCTGCCGATGATGTACATTACTTTTTTGTTGTCATGCGTTAACTTACCTATATAATGCAAAATGGCGTTATTAATTTTTTATTATCAGAAGCAAATAAGCTTTGATAAAAGTACTTTCGCAACAACAAAACGGACAGGTATGGAATTTCCAATGATAAAGTTCGGTATTTTAGGATGAATGGGAGCACGTTATCGGCGCACTAATACAATTCAGAATGCAAAGCTTTGGTTTATTGCTTCGGAAACAAGGGATTAACTGCCTGTTTCATTTGATTATTGTGTCTGATTACGGGGGTGGAATGATAATACCTTATTAGTTCATAATTATGCAATAGATTATCATAAGATTATATAATAATAACATAAATTATTGGTTTTCTAACTAGAAAATAAAATCTGCATCTTCGGAACTAATGTTTACATATGACATAATAAATTAAATTGATTTTTTAGCTGCTTTAATAGATTTTCTTTGCTCTCCGATAAATTGCAATTGCAAATCAAGCGAAAATAGCGGGATTCTACAAGCCAACAGCACCTAATCAGCTAAGTTTCCAGCGGCGTGGCTACAACCCACGCGTAGGCAGATTGAATATCGTCCGCGTTCGTTGTACTGGCCGAGTGAGGCTTTGCGCGCGCGCGTGCACTCTCCCCAGCTCAATTATTCAATGTGGCAATGTGAAACCGCTTGGCCTTTCTGTTTGATCAAGCCTAACGCGAGTGCGCAATCAAAATCTCCATCCCGCTGAATAATGAACGATTTTATAACAATGTTTGTAAGGGACGACGCCACTCGGCTGAGTTTCACAGCTCCACCTGCGAGAACGAGAGCTGTGAAGATTGTTATTACGAGATGCATTTTTGATCTTTAATTAGTCCACTGTGTATGTATAGTGTGCGCGCCGTTTGTGAATGTTCCGGTTTTGGAAATGTCGGTGAATTTCCAATGACGGTCAAATCTAGGCCACACGCGTCCCAAAAATACGAAAATAATTGTGTTCTTTCCTGGGTTACTTTCATTTCTTTGTAAAGACAATGAGTTTGGAAGTAAAATCCAACATTGAGAAGAATAAATTTATCGGTGTTACTAGTATACTATTTACTTGTAACCGTATTGATATAGTTTCGCTAATTCGCAATTTTCACTATAAAATATGATTGCGGCGATTGTATAGAGTACGTTGTTGTAAAAGTAACTACATTATTAGTTCAATGTAGCTCTGATAACATTGATTATTATTTTTGCTTGTTGTTCAGATAGGTAAGCGCGCTTGTTAGAAAAATCTAAAATAATATACTGTGGTATAAAACCTGATAATATAAAAATTGTTCTGAAAGACATAAAAAGGGTTTGTGAAATTAAAAAGAAAAAATAATTATTTCATGTATTGATTATTAGTTAACACAGAGAATTTAAATATATAAATATGTTGCTTGCACTGCATGTGCTATATTACATTTTGTAATTTTACAAGCGTAATTAGAGACTCTGAAAATTCTAAGAGACATCTTGGTAGCGCAATTATGCTCCTAAACTTTGTCTCAGACGTTAATGGGTTAAACAGATTTGCTTCAAACTTGGCACAATTTTAGTTTACATTATGTGGGATAATCGAGTTTTAAGACTTACACTCGTTGGACTATTTTCAACATATTTCATCAATTAAATATAGTAATTCTAAACCGGACAGTAATTACTTGATTAATATTGCGAACACCTATGTATTTTTGAGATCTGACACTAATCTGTCTTCTATATTTGTACTATCTGTTTGTCCTCTTTTCGACAAAAGCGCTTTTTATTTTTATTATTTTTAGCACTTTGGCAGAAGGTCTCTTCGCGCTTTTTTAGGGCTTTTGTTACCTTTGCGCGCTCGCGCATCACTTGACAAAGTCGATGATCGGTTTATCGATGATGAAAAAATTTAACGAGAGGTTACCCGAACGCGACGACAAAAGAGACACAGAAAGCCGGCCACTCTCGCGCGAAGCCAAAATTCGCGGTATGCAGTGTCGTATTCGACGCGTCAATATTTTGCTCGCTTAATATGGCTTACAATCATATTTGTTTATTCGGTACTTATCGTGGCACGCTTGCCATTAGTGTTTGAAGTATTTATAAACGTAGGTGGATAGCGTCAAAGCAGGAACTAAAATATGAAAAGTGAAAAACTTTTAGAGCTAATTGATTTGTCTAGAAGTAGAAAACTTTTATTATATAATAATGAGAAAGATATCTATTAGAAATATGAAATATTCTTAAATACCATTTTAAAGAATAAATATTTTAATTAAAATATAACAAATTTATCAGGAAATATGTATAGGTATGATTAATAACAGGAACGAAAATAAAGTTGGGGGAGGATACGCGCTAGACCAGTAGGCTGCGTTGAAACCACCATTAGTAGTACTTTTAGACTAATATGAATTTAGTTCGTAAGTTTTAGCATGTAAGTTTATACTATGTTATTTTGTATCTTCAGCTATGTGCACAGATAATTACATTTCCCTCTGCAGAATTACTCATTTGTAATAATATCTGGAATAAATAATAATAATAAAATGATTAGCAATAAACTAACAACTTAAAGTGTACCAATTATCATTACATTAAAAGTTACTTGTTATAAAATGAACAGTAAATTACATTTTATACAGTAGAACAAAAGATTATGTTATCGTATGAAAAACCTGCAGAAAATTGCTATTTTTTTCATTATCATTTATTCTGCACGCAGATTATTCATTCAAGTTTTTTTTATTTTCTTTAATTCTTAGAAAAACAAAATTATTTCCTCGCGAAAAGCATGCCAACCGATAATAAATATTTTCAAACGAAACGTGAAAGTCCTGTCAGCTGCACTTCCCAGAAAACAATAGAAAGAGCGCAAAGCGATAGAACGCGTGAAAGGACAACCGCAGAGAGCAAGCCAGCCTTTCACGCACAAAGGGAGACGAACTAGGCGTGCGCGAGAAACCTAGACCAGCGACTACGCACATACACACCACATACACAAACACGCAGACATGAGCGAGAACTTGTGTGGAAGTGCTATTGATTTGTAACACCTGACTACAGGCCGCAAATTAGATTCTCCGGCCAATCGATTGTCACTTGCGAGCGCGCGACAACAAATCTATTGTCGAGCGTTGATTGGCCCATTCGGGGGGGGGGGGGGGGCCCGATCAAGCGCGAGACCAATTGAAATAAATAGTGGTCACTTTCTCTCTCTCTCTCTCCCCTTCTCCTTCTAGCCCCTTCCCACTAGCCGACGTTTTATCTTTTTCCGTTGTTCGTTTTATTATTATACTTTTCCTCGATGCGGCGCGCTGCTGTTACCCGCGTGCATCATTTTTAGTGCTAGCGATCGTTATTTCTCTTTTCATTCTTCCTGCTTCTTGCTCGTTTCTAGCGCATGTGCTACATAGTAGTTTTCTCCTATCGTTGTTTTATGCTTTCTGTTGTGTTTGTGATAAAGAATTTTAAGTTTGGTATTAGTTGTCATTTTGAAGAAATTTCTAGTAATTTTTCAGTTTTCTTTTTGTCGGTGGGATCACATGATTTTGTGTTGATTAAAAAAAAATGGATATCAAAACTATTGTTGTCATTATAGTAATTTTTAATTCATACCAGAGACATGATATGAACATGATATATGAATACTGTCGCCGACTGGCTTAGTATAAATAAAACTAATAAAAAGAATATTCATATTATTTTTTGTTAAGCGGAAAACGTAAGGAGAAATAAGAGTGATATATTAGTTTATCAGTAAAACGTATAACTAAAATGGAGTGAAAATTAAAGAATGCATAGGCTAGAACTCTTAGTGGGCGGAATTTTAAAAAAATTGCCGCCTAATAGAGCCACCCAGCTAGGAATAATTTTGATTATTCTGAGGTTGTTTAGATTCCGAATGTAGAAGTGCGCTTCTAGCGATGTGAATGAATGTGGACGAATAATCTGAGGGTTATTCGGGTCATTTTTGACTGTTATAGAGTCGCTGCCATGCATAGAAATTTTTCGAGTAAATTTGTAAAATGGATATTTAGTTGAGAGCGACAAATAAATAGAAGAATGTAGTTCGTTGTTTCTCCTCGTTTTTTCAGTTATATGACTAATGTAAAGTATAGCTTTATTGCAATAGAAAAATACAAGTCAATGCACTGTATTAGGAAAAATGGTTAGATTTTCGTGCGACGTTCGGGTACGCGCGCCTAATTGTTCGTAATTTATGGCCTTAGGCCAGAAAAATCGCCAATTGTTTCGGCTTGTGCGAGCGAACAGTTTATACTTAAACGAATATTAAAAAAAGTTTGTAAGAAAAACTCATGTGTTTTTCATGAGTGGTAACGAGGCTGAGCGAGTGCAGTCTCGTCAGTTGCTCAAGTCGCTAGCTACCGAGCGGTTGTATTTTTTCTCTCCCACAACTATACACTGAGGGAAGAATTGGTTTCTAATTAATAAGAAGATATATTAAAAATATATAGAAAAATTTATTTACATTTACTCTTTGTGAACTCTTATTAACTAAGCATATTAATAGTAATATTTTGGAATTTCATTCAAATGTGAATGTTTTCACATAATAATTTTCTTATTTCCCCCAAATCAACTATTTTAGTATTAACTGTTACTAAATATATTAACTATAAATAAATCCTTCTCTCAGTGTAGTAAAAAGTACAAAACAAAAATATATATGTTTCATTATTTTACATGTCTCCTTTACTTCATTCCTACCTTCGCCCTTGAATTAACAAATACAGTGACTATTAGTTTGTATATGAACCCTTTACTGCTTGGAAAACCAAACGGCTCTTTGATTACACGGATTCACTTGAAAAAAATATATGAGGAATTGATTAGAAGTTTATTAATAATAAAATGTAGATATTTCTATTTATACGTCACAGTATCAAAAAGTTTATTTAAACAAATTTGTATATTTGTCAAGCTCAACTTCCGAACAAGTCTTTTCATTTTCACAGACATTTGTATTTGTATATTTTTGAACTAAATGATTTACGGTTAAAGCAGATGTTTATACAATAACAATTATTAAAACTACGTTAAATTGATCAAAACAAGAGTTTCTTCAAGCCCACCAATATCCCGTGTATAAACCCGTCGGCGCAAGAAATTAATCAACAGCTAACTGACTTGGCGATTCGAGTACGCGTCTCATAAATAAAAGCATCCTCCGAGTGTACGAGTGTTGCTCGCTCGCCCGTTGACAAAAGCGGCAAAAGCTCGCCGCGAGGGCGCCTGGCCGAAGCAACTGGTTCGCGCGTTAATTTGATACTATACTTGGACAGTTTGTATCCGGCGGCTTTGCGCGCGCGCGCGCCTGAAAGTTATTTCATTCTCTCGCGCGGCCGCTGACTGATTTATCGTGAGCGCGCCGACGTCGACGCTCGCTTCCTTGTTCTAGGAACAGAATGTAGAAAAGGGATAGATCGCGATTGCCAGTTTTTGACCTAGGAACTGCGTCGGAACTATTGAATTATTCGCTCGTGTGGGTAAGTCTCGTTATTGGCTCTGAAATTGAAGTTTTCTTTTTGCATTTGGGCTGTTGCCGACGGCGGAAGTTGACAGTTGAACTGTAGTTAGCTGTGATGATAGTGCCAATAATGGGATTTCCCAGCTTGTTTTATTGAACAGTTGTTTAAGATTGAATATTGTAAATTCACAATTAAATTGTAACATAAAAAGCTTAGTGAAAAGGTGCGTGCTCAAAATAAAATTAAAAATAATTTGATAAATTCGTAGGATTTACAATCTGATCCGCTTATACTATGTAGTAAAGATACTTTGGGGTTCTTAGATTTTAGGATAAAGATAATATGTAATGCTTTATTCATTAAAATATATTATTTTCGTATACTAGAATACTAAACATTTTTATTTAAAGTATACTATCCTTCTAATAATTTATTTCATTAACAATTTAGTGCAGGAAATGGATATCAGAAGTGACAAAGTATTGAACATAAAAAGCAGTAAAAATAAAACCGTAAAAGTAGATTAAATGAAATAAAATTTATTAGAATAGTGAGTATAAAGGCAAGGTAACAAAATGCGGACTTGTTTCAAATGAAACGCTGTAAGAGTCTCATATATATAAATCATATGATACGAGGTGTTCGCGATCTCACGTTATGGCTCGTTTAACGAGTCTCATTCTTGTGTTATTATATTACGCATATTCCCTGACCCGCCGACGAACCTAAAAGCTAACATTTCATACTGGTCGTTAGTGAATTACGCATGCGATAATACTCCACGCATGTTTTTTTTTTACTGCGAACCTGCGAGTAAACATAAATTTAAAAAAATCAGTGCAAAACGTCGCTTGAAAGCTAAAATACATTTAATTAATCTTCAGAGTGAACAATAATTTTTCATCAAAATTTTGAAAACATTTGATTGAAAGTAACGAAAACTGTTAGGGAGAAAATTAATTACTTCGAGCAAAGTAAATTGTGCGCCAGGCAACCTGCAAACTGATACTCGTTAGAATGCGTTTTTAGTAACTCGGTGTATAATTATGCGTCCGCGCGCCGCTTTACGTTACATTAAGTCCAGTCGGCTGGTACACAGGTGTTCAATATAACCCCGTGTATCTCCCTCTCTCACCATTACCTACCCCCGAAACACAGTATAAACACAGATACGTATACACACACACACACACACACACATGCTCAGATACAGACGCACGCACAGCAGTGACCTGGTTGCGTTGCGCCCCGCTAAGGGTGAACAAGTTTTAATCAATGGAATGCAAAAGAGCAGATATATACACAATTTAAACGTTTTTCATCATACCTGCCTTTACATTCATACGTGTTTTTACCGTCATTCAATTTGAACATATTATGCAAAAAGTGAATGTCATCTTTGTTTGCTTTACCCTGTGCTCTGCAACATTTGCTTAATAATTTTTTCATGAACGTTAAGTAAGATAAGAGGTTTTTAAATTGAAAACGTGCACAGAGAAAGACTAATGCGACATAAAAAATTCATTAAAATACATGTGAGGTGCGTTTATATATCAAAGAGAACAAGTAGTGGCATTTTTACGAATTTCAGTGTTTAATAATTCATACGTCGCTTTACTAAGCTTGGACAATATGAAACGGGATCCATGCTATTGTTTTTTATTATGTAAATAAAGCATGATGTAGAAGGCAGTAATTATTCAAGTATTGTACACTGTAAGAAAACTTCCACATATATAGATATACACAATGTATATCTATATACATGGAAGTTTTCTAACCGTGTACTTCATATGTAATGCATGCCATTCATTTGAATTTTCAGGAATTCGAGTTTCTGAAAATGTCAATTGCATTTCTTGGCTTCATATCATTCCTATGTAAATACCCCTCAAAAATTTATGAAATTGGATCACTGGTGCTGACACATCTTCTAATATTTCCACGATCTACTTGAATAAGTTTAGAATTGTAAATACAATGATTATAACGGATTAACTCATTGTGTAAACAAACCAAAATATTATTTTGCTGCATTTTTGCGCATTGTCCTACTGATTTATCAAGAGTTTTTCTCTAACAGAAAAGTTTCGTCTCGACTATTTTCAGATTGGATAAGTTAACGAAGTCAATCGACTTGAACTAATCGGCTTTCAGTGTTCTAACGTACATTCGCTTTTGTAGTCTCCTACCCTCGAGCTTAAAAATAAAAACTACCTTATAAAGAGCGACATCGAAATGTTTGAAATTTTATTGTAATAAATGACAATGTATGCGTTTTACATTACAAGAAGTAGACGCCAATTTCTTAATGATTTAATTTGTAATAGATTAATTTCAGAAAATTTATTTGATCACATTATACTCCTATCAAATTATTTCAAACTAATTTAAAAATAACATTATAAAGATTTAAGTATTAAAATGTTATATTATTGATTGATTTGGATTTTTTACGTAGTCAAAATATTTCAGAATACAAAACGTATTTTCAAAAGGTTAGTAGTTGCGAACATTCATAGGGAAGTCGGTGAATGCTCGCTGAATACAGATTAGTCAATCGCGGTCTGCTGTTATAGAGAAGCTTGCAATGATCATACTAACCTAAATTTAGCTGACTAATTTCCAACTATTTATAAGTAAAGTATTTTAAAATAAAAGAAAAATATTTTTATTTAAGAGTAAATAAAACAATAGTGCAGACTGCATATTCTTTCATAAAAATAAGGTTACTTTATTAAAAGTTTAAATGAGTAGGAAACTATGTTAATTAAATCGGTCTAAATTAAAGCAGTTTTTAAATTAATGTAAGTCATCAATGTATAAAAAAATAACTAAATCATATTTATACATTTCTAGAGTGTGGGAATATACAGTACGCGAGGTACGAAATCGAATTCTGCGCGAACTGGTGGAAGCAATGGACCGTGTATCCAGAAGTAGAATAGTATTCATTACTGTTGGAAGCTGCGAAGTTTGTTCCAAACTGTGTTTCAGATAATCCAATTATCACTTTGCACAATGTCTCAGCAATACATGTAAAATTGAATTTTTACTTTGAAACTCCATTTTTAATGCGCTTTATAAAAGTTATAAATATTAAATTGCATAAATTAAATAGATCAACACTGCTGAGGGTTAAAGGTACATCTTTCGAGTATAAAATAATGAATAGGTATTCAATAGCCATTTTTGTTAAGTTTCGTATTTTAGATTGAAAGAAATAAAGTATATTATATATTTTTGATTATTATCGTGATATACCACTGCTCTTGTTGGAATAAATTAATTGTGGACATATTACTTGTGTGTTTTATAATAAATGTATACCTTTTTTATTCTTGAATTTATCTTGCGTTAGTTTCTATGTACGACTAATTAAACTACAATCACATTACAAATGTATACAATTTCCTTAATAAGTATGCAAATTGAAAATGGCATAATCAAAAGTTACTGAATATTTTATGTATATGGGAAATTTTCAATTTTCAACGCACGTCAAACACTGCAATTGTTCTCATATGACCGGGTATATAAATAAGTAAACGTATATCGGGACAAAGGAAGCCAGTCAAGGTTACGACGCATGTGTGTGAAAAATAAAAAGAGTATATTTAAGAGCAGTTAGAGACGATATTTGAAATCATTGGTTCAACATTTTCTTACAGAAAAATTTATTTAAAGCAGATAGAATTTTCCTACTCCTAATAAAATACAATTATCGATAGGATCCGTTCAGCAGTGTAATTCCCATAAATAGATAAAAAAATTTTTAATTCTCGGGAGAACGAGGCACTGAACTAACGACCCTGAATGTATAAAAGCTCTTGGAAATGGGCAACGGTGGTTCGAGTAAATGGATGATAAGGGAATTTCGTTGGCTGCACCCCTGGAACTGGCATTCGTGACTTCTCCGCCAGGGCGACGATGAAAGAGCACCGGGCGCATTACGCGTGTACATTACGAGTCTAATTACGTGTCGAGGGTCAAGAGCTGGGTGTGGAAAAAGGCGCAAGGAAGAGAAGGAGAATTAGTCAAGAGAGCGGGAGTTAGAAAGGGGCGATAGTAAAGCAGCAATGGTTGACTAGTTTCCGTCCTATCGAGAAAAGCCTTGAGTGATTTCTTGATAACGATATTTTATGTACGGTATGTCGTTATAAATATTTTTAATGCTTTCATCACGTGAATGAAAAAATAACTTCTCTGATCTTTAGATTAGATAGCTAAAACTTACGAAACCAACATGTTTTATTGGTTCAAAATTATAATATAAAAAATATTTATAAACTGATTTATTATTATCTGTGATCTTACATAATGAGGTTTTAATGCCATAGTATAAACAATTCTACAACATTAACTACAATTACGTAATATAATTAATTAATTAATATGGTTATTTAACTCAATCTTAATTTTTAAGTTTACATTCGAATGCATAAATACTCCGCAGTTTAATCTGAGCATGTTTCCATTGTAAATGTAAAAAAACTTGTGTGCCAAACGTGACTAACAGACGAAATGGAGCAGAACAACCGCAAAGGAAATTACTTATCGGAAAACGAAACTCTTGTGTAATGCAATGCGCTTACAAGAGAACATGTTCTCAATGAAAATATACTATAATTAAAAGTAATGACATTGTCAGAGATTATTTGAGTTAGAAGATCAAATCGTTAATTCTTATCAATGTGTTGATTTTACTCTAACTTTTGATTTAATATAAATTCAATGTGCAAATAAAACCTCAAGTTTTTACATTAATTTTATGTTATTGTTTAGTAGGAAAAAATTTATTTAAATTGTACCATTAATTAACTACAGTGACGTCTGCATACACATTTACCAATCTAACAATCTCATTATCGGGATACATAAATTTAATCGATTTATAAATCGTCCATAATAAAACAAAACAAAGGCAAAACTTATTGCGTTAACGAGATTTTATTCTAGCAATCAGTAAATTTGCTTAAATCGCATTACGCAAATATGTTCATTTACGTAACAAGAGAATAACTACAGTGAATTTATTACTAACTCCAACCATATAGAAAGACTATTACATGCTTCTGTAGAAATAAACTTTTAGTAATAAATTGTCTCTTGCATACACACGAACTATCTCAAAATTTAGCTTTATTAAATTAAATATCATTGCATCTAAACTAAATTAATTTCATATTATCGAGTTGTAATTACTATTTATAATTGAAATGCAAATATTCAAAAACTTTCCAAACCAAGCCGAATTAGGGTTCCTAAGTATACTTCCTGCAGCCAGGGAAACGTAATTATTATAAGAAGCCACACCAGCAGTAGTTAAATAAGGCTCATTGTGTCCAAACTCGTAGCAGAACTATTACTTCTACATGAGAAATTTCGAGAACAATTTGACTCTTAGCATAGTATCACTGAAAATCAAGAGAGTCTTTGCCCCACCACCCCTTTCTATAAAGGCATTTTCCGCAATTAAGCTACCGAAAACGCTTACCTCTTCCGCAGAATAATGGCGAATTCAGCTCTTTTAATCTTTTTTTGTTTTTTTCTTTTCGTTTCACCGAACGCGTCGTCACAGCGAAATAATATTATCTCAGCCGCCGTCACTGTGCAGGGGAGCACCTTTGAGGTTCATTTGTATCGTACCTCATACGCGTAGTACATACGCTTTTCTGTGCGCCCGTCGCCTGCCACTAGCCGTTTGATCCCCGCGAGCCTTGAAAGCGTCGCGCAGCCACGCGCAGTTTTTCGCTCGACGAGCTTTGCTTTGACTCCGCGGTATGTATATCTATATACGCATTTCCAATTCCGCGTGCGCGCGAAGCGAATTTCAGGCGTACTGACAAAGGCGGCACACTGAGCAAAACCAACGCGGAGTTGCGCGATGAAACGTCGGTGAATTTGTGACTCCTAATCTTCCTCTTTAATTTATTTGGCTTTATCTAATATACTAGCCTTTTTTCAGAACGAAGAGAGTTGAGAAAGAAAGAGAGAGAGAGACGGAGTAAAGAGAAGAGTAGCAACACAAAGGCCGCCCGCTAGCTCGTGCTCCCTCTCTCTTCTAACTTGCTTTTCTTTGTCCGGGTAATATTATGAGAGGAGATTGCTTGGTTTCTGCCATCTGGCTTTTCAAGGCAGCCTTTCTGCTCCCTTTAATAATATTTTTTTAACATGTCGCGGGGGGCGGGGGGTGTACAAGTTACCATGTCATACTTTTGAGTATGTGATGAATTGTGATAACGAAACTGTATGTTATAAATTGTTATTAATTCATAGAGTAAACAAATACATTCAATTCAAATATCAAAAGTTTCATCTTGCAGTTTGTATGTAAATTGGGTATTTTATTTTCATTAAATGATATTATTATAGATCCATTCGAGTAATAATTTTCCAAAGTTTATTATTATCAAAATGGTTAAATTGAATGTTCTTTTATTCAAAAAGTTGAGAAAAAAGTTTGGTTTCAATTTAAACTGCGTCGTCATAAGGGGGTTATAATGCATTACGTGCTACGGATACCAAATTAAGGATTAATGTGCGTGGTTTTCTCTTGAGACTATTATAGTGCTGCTTAAGGTTGTTCCATTTGTCTGATTATACGTAGTAAGCTAATTATCTATCTGGGAAAAAATGATTTATATATGATCATACATACTCCTACGCGACTATATATATTCATCATGTATGAATATATATAATACTCTTGTAGTTTTCAGTTATACATATCCATATACTTCAATATATATGATCCACTTTGAAAAATGCAGAAAATAAATATAAAACTTCTACTTAAATAGGGTTAGGTACAAATATCTGCTACTCATTTTTATAAAAGTTTTACGTAATAGAAACCAAAATTTATAAATATAATTTCTAATGATTTTTCCTACTCATTCCTGCTCACTCTCAGCCAATGAGGGGCGAATGTGACGTCGTAGCTCCGAGTAAATCAAGAAGAAAAGCGAACACGAACTCGCGATACAGTACAAAAAGCACGCGTACTTTTGCACGTGACCTGATACGAAATTGAATCTGAATATCGTTTGGCTGTAGTAGCTGACCGAGTAAAGGGAGAAATTACACTCGTACTTTAAAGACGATAAAACTTGCGTTTACACGTGGTTCTGCAGATGCACGAATTTTGTTCTGCCCTTATATTATACTCCGTTCCGAGCCGTTTGCTGTCTTCGTTCACTCGCTCCCTCTCTGCTAGTGAAAGGATAATGTTTTTCCTCGAGGAAGTACGTTAGTTGACCTATAAATATTTAAGTGACACGGGGGTAAGAGAGCGAACGAAGAATCCGAGTAGAATCGTTTAATCCTGCAAGGTTATCTTTCGTCTTGCAAATTTTTAAGGGAAAAATTAGTTTTACTTTTTAGTTTCAACTTTTAACTTTTCTGAAATTTAAAAATTCTCAGTGATGAACTTTATATTAAAAATGATTTCTACAAACATCAGATTATATTTGCATTGTTTACATCTACTATTAATATTTGCTGTAACACGAGAAATATTCAATTGTCGTTTACATATTAAAAACGAAAAAAATCTTAGCGTGTCAGTCACTGCACTTTTAAAATAGATTTTCGTCAAGTTACTTTACTTTACTAAAAGACACTTAGTAAGAATGTTGGGAATCTACTTTAAAACGCGGAGAAAGTTTGAATTTTAGGTAATGTATTCAAATTTTGCAAAGTGCTCGAACACTTTGGCTCGTTTCCTAACCGCACGAATGCATTGTCGTCAGTGCATCTTTTAGTTGTACAAGGTGACAAATAAATTACTTTTGCATGAATTTTCAACGCTTTCGGGGCTTTAAATAGGCTCGAACTACAAGCGTTGTAAATAACATTGAAGACTATGCATTACGAAAAGTGTGTCTTGCCACTTTATCTTATGACGAAAATCACCATAAAAGAAGTTCAAAACATAAACAGCTCAAGTTGTCAAGTCTGCGAGAACGCGAAGCCGCACGAGTCGCATAATAATTTATATTCAATACCAAACGTCGCATCTCATCGGAAAAGCGAGGCAATAAAACCTAACCCTCCGCCGCATATAAAGAAAGAATAAATTGAAACATCTCTCCTCTTTCCTCTTTCCAGCTCTCCTTGCGCCTTGGAGCATGAAACTCATCTGAAAGGAAAACGCGGCGGATGGCGCATAAAAGACGCGCGGCAGGAAAATGCGGAACGAGTATGCGGCCGACTCGCCACCAAATTACAGCTAGCTCGAGAATGACTTTTTCCACTCTGAGCGCGCTAGAGGGAGGCGAAGATTAAAGCCGCGAGAATTTCTCTCGGTCGCGCCACTGCTGACAATGAGTTCAGTTGGGAGTTTAGCACCCCGGAGCGGATTTGGCGGCGCTGCTTCTTCTTCGAACTTCGGAGTACGGCGAGAACAGTTGGACTTGCAAGTATAGTCAGAGGTGGGGGAGGAGGCACCGGCTCGGCATATAATTGTTGCGCGCAAGAGCTGCAGACTCTGCGCAGCCTGGTATGGACTTGATAACTCGCGCCTCGGGCAAGGATCGATTTGTACAGTATGACGAGTCTCGTATTGGGAGTGCTCGAGATTTGGAGATCTCCGAACGCACTGTTTGACAATTAACGGTATTTGTCGAGGGTGGAGTCGCTGTCGGCATTTCAAATTTATAGCTGATATGGGCTTGTCAATCATTGAAAAGTGCCATATTTTTAGTAGATTAGTGACGTTAAATTATATGATAAAATTTATTTGAAATTACATTAATTTTTTTTAGTATTTCCAAAGTATTATTAACTGCATTTTTTTGTTTACGTAATAATTAAACGATATTATTTTAACGTCAACGCAATCGCATCATCATTATGCGGTGAATTTGCTTGTTTAATGTATTCCGAAATTTTGGTTAAAATATTATGTCATGAGCATGCGAATCGTACTGCAATTACGACATTCCATAATCAATTCATGAATACACATAACTAGGAACGTATTAGTAATATGCATTCAATAACATTAATAGGTAGAAATAAATGTTATTAACATTCATGAAATTCCATACTTAAAGGTTAACAGTGGAAATATGTCAATTAATTATCAGAAATTATACCTCTAAAGCATGTATTTACTGTTTACATTCATATTATACATTATTTTATTCTCATTGGTTTGTAAATATAATTTAACATAATTATTAGAATATTTAATACAATTAAAAATATAAATGTAGATATATAGCTTAGTGTAAATAGTGACTTAACATTTTGATGTGTTCTATTTTCATCAGAATTAAACTATATTTATAATGACTATAATTGTTATGGCAACATTAATTTCACATGAGCAGCTATATTCTAACAGAGGATGGTAATCTACTCGGAGTATTTAAAAAATAAACACTGTATTTTCATCAAAGCAACACTTTCGAAACAGTTGTTATCTGAATGATTCAGCTGTGACCTATAACTCAAATATGCAACACGCTTGCGTTCAAAAATGCATATTCAAATCCCCCGCATCGAAAGACAGAGCGTACTATGTCGAAAATTTGCAGCAACCGTCGTCACGCCATCAGGCATCACAGTAACAGATATATATATATAAAAGCCATTAACAGTCGTTTGCATCGTTAACGTCCATTTCAACTTTCGTCCTCCGGAGGCTAGAAAAATCGTTCATTTTGACTGTATCTCGTTCACTCTGTTGGCTCGCTACCCACGTGCCGAACACTACTCGAAAATATTCAATAGTGGTTGTTTGTTTTGTGCCCTTCGAGATTGTCTTTACTACTACAGAACTACGTATCTACATACGTCTTTATTATTTTTTTTTATTTGTATTCTTAACTAAATTTAAAAATAACCAATAAAATTTACGTTAGAGTGTCTCATGAAATTGTAAATTTGAAAATAATAATTTTAATAAATAAAAGCATACAAAGTCTGAACACATTTGGAGTTGCTAGAACTTTGCACTGAATTCTAATTCAACAGTCGCAATCACGGCGTGCTCGAGAGGCATTAAGACACTTGGAGACTCTGGCGGGGGTGGTAGGCAAAAAGTCTTCACGAGCGGCTCTACGATAAAGCTCTCACCCTTGGAAATCTAATTCGCATCTTTCGTTCGTTTTGTGATCTTGCGTGTGTGTTTGTGCGAGCACCTTATATTAGCTTTTGTGTAATAAATAACAGCCAGACATTAAATTACTCTCGTGAAGATCGTTAAAATAATCTTTTCTATGATTAAATTAAAAAAAGTCTTTATATTAACTGTTTTTTAAATAAAAGTTCCATTAATTAATTTGTCATCTTAATGAAAACACCAGACAGATGCTTCGATGTAAGCATAGCATGATAGATGAATACTGAGCACCTCGTGTATATGTTAACGTCGTGTGCAGAGTAAAGATAAACACTTGAGTGATGCGAAAACCGGACATTGATGCCTTATTTGGCAAACACATGAGTACAAGTGCAACAAAAACAAACTCTTAAATTTACTTATAATCACTGCACGAAAACAAATTTTCTTTTCTCCTCCGTGTTTTGATGAATGGGTGTAAAAAGTAAATAACGCGTGTAATAAAAATCGATAACAAACTGCAGCTTTAATAACAGCACGAATTTCGTAAGTGCGAAAATACATATAACTATAATTTTCAACATAACGAGAATATTTGTACGAAAAATACCGTGATACTTCAATTAACGTGAAAAAACTAAAACATTTTGGAAAAATCAATGTGATATTCTGGTAAAAATTACAGTGCAATTAATTTTAGAACGAAATAAAGAGCTATGGAGATATAATAGAAATAAGTATTCGCAGGTGCATTGAAAAGAAGCAATAGAAAGACTCTATATCATTATACGTCGCAGAAGGATGAAAAGAATCACGTATACTCTGCCCTCAAGATTTCACGGTGAGAATAATGGGCCAAACGCACAATGAATGCAAACTTGTACGGGCGCGTGCTCACATCTTCTAAAAGCTCGTGAAACCGGTCCTCGTGACGCGCCGTGACGATTGCGAGATAAGCCAAGTGCCAGAAGAACACAGTGTATTATATCAGCGCGCGCACGACGTTATATCAAAGGCGGACCTGCAAGTTTACCTTAATGAAGCGGTAAAAGTCTTATACGTATCAGACCGTCAGTGAATTATTTTTATTTTTTCTGCCTCTCCCGGAGTTGCCATAAGCATGTACTTTTTTTTATTAATGAGCCAGGGTGACGAGCACATAAGTGGTCGTAAAACTCGGCGTTATCTGCGCGAGCCGAATGTACGTGGTTTCGAGAAAAGCAAAGTAGACAGCGTTGCGAGCTCGCGCGCGTGCGATGATTACGAGGTAATTTAGTGCGTAGTCGCCGGCAAGTTGTTTAACGAAGTAACTAGAGAATGCACTCAGCAGGAGGGGATGGTTGGTGGGAGAAGGGAAGGAATTATTTAAGAGCGGTAAGACGAGCTTATCCGGGCTGTCGTTATAATGAGAGAATTAGCGTAATCTCTCGAGTGAATATTTAATTTCATGGAGAGGTATTTCACCCGTCGGGTTCGTTCTTAATCTTTACTTTGCCATTCGTCGCGCAAGTGTTAATTCTGCAAACGTTAACGCGCCAAAGACCTTTCGTTCCATATTTCACGTCGCGCGCTGTGTACATTGCTTTCATATTATACGAGCACAGTTTCTGAAAATGTGATATTTAAGTACATTTAGCTCGTTGATAATCTTTAAATTTTATTGTACTCGACCACTGAGTTAATTATTAAGTACTTTTTAAATAGCTTACTTTAAAAAAATGAAGATTGAAACTAGAAAATAGGATTTTTAAAAAGTAAATAGACATTGCGTTATGCCTACGTTAACTAAAGTGAACGTCGCAGGTGTACTTTCTTATGACTACACACGCACGACTACACTTTACCGGTAAACCTGAAAATAAAGACAAACATTAGTCTCATAAAGTGATTCCAATTGCCGAGCCAATTTCCATGTCTTTCTTGACAGCCGAGTGAAAAATGTCGCTCGCGAAAGTAGCAAGTGATTGGACGCGCAGAAGACGTTCGTTCAAACTGCTGTGGGCACGAGCGCGCGGTGCACCGCACACTTCTCTCTCACTTCCCTCGTGCTCTCGCTCTCTCCTCACATGCGTCATTTTGCAAAATCCAATTCCATTCGGAATCCCGTAAATCTGCAGTCGCAGCGAGTTGGCTTGCGGGACGGTGCAGGTTTGAGAAAGTTAATTCAATAACGCCCGCGGAGAGAGAGAGAGAGAGAGAGAGAGAGAGAGAGAGAGAGAGAGAGAGAGACATAAGAGTTTTCCGAGGCTCCACGCGTGTGCTAGTGTGGATCTTTCTTGTATCGAAAACTTCGATGACATATAAGAGAAAAGAAAGCTGTGGGGACGAGTGTGGTGAATTGAGATGGTTGTGGCGCGTCGTGTGTTTGAATGTGAGAAAACGGAAAATTTGTTAGATGGAAGTTTTGATGGGACGACTAGTTTTATTCAAGAAAAAGTAGTTTCGACTTTCAGTATTTTTAAAAGGTATTTAAATTTTATGATATCAAATAAAACGCATTGAAGTATGATGATTTTTCATTCCACTGTACGCTATCCACTTTTGAAATTAAAAAATTTTATTCTTTTTAAAAGTATGCTCGAATATTTATTTTTTAAATTTCTTTTATAAATTATATTTGTTTATAAATGGACAAATAAAATATTTATAAATTAAATTTATCTTTTGACTACTGATAATATTGATTCTTAAAAATGGATCGTACTTTTCCTTACGATTTTCAGGTAAATGTGTATGTCAAATATCCTTCTTATTGTAATTTTAACAAGGAAATTGTATCTTTTCTAAAAAAAAAAGCAATAGCAGGTATTCCGTGAGATCGGCAAAATTGTCCGACAGAATTTCTGCAGTGAAACCGCGCTTGTCATAGTAATGCATTTTCAATTCAATGGTATTGTTTGTATTGAAAAGAGCTTTAAGCAAGCGAGATGACGGATGGGAAAGTTGCGAGCATGCGTATGTGGCACGCTCAGGAAACGCTACCCTCCATAGAACATATAGTTTTACGAATGCATTGTGACTGATCGTGAATGCATTCGTTCGAAAATTGTACGTCGATGGATTTTCGCCTCGAGCAAGAGAGAGAGAGAGAGAGAGAGAGAGAGAGAGAGAGAGAGAAAGAGAGAGAACTGTAGATAGTAGACCAGAATTTTTCTTATACTGCATGCTATTTCAGTTAAGGTAAACGCCATACTTAAGAGACAATCGTTTTATTATGTATCTGAACTAAAAGTTTTGAAATGAATTGTAAACAAGCTTAGTTTTTTTTTTAATAGCACATATCAAGTTTACTTTTCCTTATTATAAAAATGATAATTGTTATCGAAGTACAATTATAGTCTTACAGATAAAAAGAGAAACCCTTGCAATCCTATCAATTTTTCAAATACGTACGAACGTGTACTCTTATGTGCATGCCCTTAAACTCGGAAAAAATTTTTACGTAGAAAATACTGTAACGGTTATAACAGAAGCCGTCAGAAAAAATTAATCCCCATTACTTTTATTAAACTGTCGATGGCCATTTTTCTAACTGCTTCAATTTTTTCAGAGTTACTAAACTGTCGAAACAATTTTATAGAGAAATCTTTCCGCGAATAGCATTGCAGTAAAATTTTTAACAAAAAAACCAATTTCTAGAAAATTACAAAAAAAGATTTGTTTGGGTTATAGTTTTTAATTTTAATTATCTTATATACGCATTTGTAATATCAAATGAATCATACAGTTATTTATTTACCTATACAGTTAAAATTGATCTCACTAATTTATTATCTTTCACAAAACTACCTGATTTTACACGCATAATGTGAACCTTAATATATTTTCTTATTACCATTGTTTATATTTCAACATTTATGAACAACATAAAATTAGCTTTAATTATTTACATTCTGAACTAATTAGAGTAAGAATAAAACGCATATGCATGTGATGAAAAATAAATAACAGTTATCAAAAAATTGAAAGTCATACAGAAACATTAGCAACACTGTAAAAGTTTACCGAAAATTACGAGTTTTTCGTTATTAGTATACACTAGGGTTGTTTTAGTATATCTTTAAAGATTATTAATTATAATTTTTCCTAATTACAACGAGCGATAATTAAAAATTACGAATTCATCAAAGCCGCTCTCTTCTATCACAATTGCCCATAGCCCGTTGCGCAAGAACGCCACGAGCGGAACTTAGCGGAAAAGAGCAGTCGACACCGTCGTCGCACTATAGTGCGCGACGCTACCACCGAGACTCTTCGCGTTATGAAATGAAAACCGCACAATTTACTTATTTCCAATCTCGGCCCCTGCGGTAATCACGTAAAGTTATTGCCACGTGGCGCCTCCTTCATCTCTTCTCTCTTTCGCCCTCGTCGTCGTTTCGTCTTAATTAATTGCGATCAGAGGGGCGGGGAGGGGGGGGGCGCTGCGGCCGCGAAAATCCAAAGGTCAGAGCTTGCGCGGCCTACACCAGCGTCGAGCCTTGGCGCACGACGGTTATATATCCGAGAATCCGCGGACGGATCTTCGAGTGCGCCTTCAGCTCGAATTATGCTCTTATCAGTCGATGGGAGAAGGAGCGCGCCAGAAGAGGAGTGTATATATCCATTGTAGGAGTGCGCGTATACGTAGAACGCGATTCGAGCTTTGCATTGCGCGCGCCAAGCTCGTCTCCCTCGTGAACGCTAATTGCTATTTAATGACGAGACCTTTGGAAATGTTTGACGTTCGGACAGTGGGTTTCGACGGTGGATGCTGACATTTTTCCACGAATTGCCAATTGTTTTGATGGACTGGTTGTGTTGTTATTGATCTGACTTACTGAATTTTTAATAAAAACATAAAAACTCCTTTTGTTATGCTATCAGTGTATAATTCTTTTTGACACTACAGACGTTGATTTATATTTTTTAGTACACGCTCTTGTGTCATATTTATCCAACTCCTTTGTTCATATCATATTTTTTTTGTTCATTTATAAAATGTGTATAAATTAATCCCTTTTATTCAAAGAGAAAACGGATTTCCCAAGCTTCTTCCGCTACATTCAATACATATAAGCGCTTAATCGCCTTTCCAGACTTCTGTCTACAATTTTTCAGCGATCTGTCATTCATTCATGAACTTTTACATGTAATATTTACGATTCAGATTCCTCTTAAAGCTTTTATTGTATCCTCTCTAGTAGCCTGAAATGCATTTTTAAATAGGTGGATTTCGACGTTCATTTATTATTTTTAAAATCCTTTATGAATAATAGCTCGCTTACTTTAATACATTATTAGAAGCTTTTTTTTAGATAATGTGAAGTTAATGTGATTGTTTATTGATGCTCTTTTATAATCGAAATAAAATTAAGGAATTCTTTTCTTTCATTAAATAGTACAGTATATATATTCGTCACAAATAACTATACTATAAAATTTCTATATTTTATTTTTCCATAAAAATTGATACAAAGTAAAAAGTGTTTAAATTATTTTTTATTATCTATAAAGGCCTTTAACTATATCGTTATTCTGAATATTGTACCTCATTACAAAAGAAGTTTGATTGAATACTTTGAAAAATGAACAAAAATATAAGAAATTTGAACGTCTTGAAGAACCGTTGCTTTTGATGTCTCAATACGCGCAGAAAACTGAGAAATAAGCTGACTGCACGTATAATTCTAGTGACCATGAGCGTAAATTACACATGTAATATGTTGATAAACGTCCATTTCGTGCACGTGCAAGAATACAAAGACAGCTTCTCGACATTTCCGCGCGCATCTCCGGACTTTGCCGTAGCCACTTACGCATCGCACACACGAATTCTGTGGCTGTGGTGGCAGCTGTGCTCCGCGGAAGAGCAATTCCACGCGTAATGGATCGAGAAATTAGCCGTAGGCCGCAGTGACATAGCTACAGCCCACGTCCAAGTTCCCCTGCACTCACGGTTTTCTCCCTCTCTCGTACTTGTGCTTGTGCTCTAGGGATGCGCGCGTGCGCGCGCGTGTAAGAATTAAGTCAGTGATACTTGGACGGAGATTGCGCGTGCGCTCGTGTGTGGGTGGCTCTCTCGCTTTCAGTGTGCGTATTTTTCCAGGGCTTTCCAGCCTCTAAAGCCCTTCGTTTAGAGTCATCGCGGGGCGGAAACAGCCCAAGCGGCAGAGAAGGGAGAAGCAATTGGTTTCAAGTGCCTAAACGGGAATTCAGTGGGATTTCATCCGCTGGATACGCTCTTCTCAAGGGGGACGAGCACGAGGTTTTTTCAAATAATGTTTGCGTGCTTTGAAATTAGATTCCCATTGTGCTTCAAGATCATTTTGGAAGGTGAAACCGGATGGATGTGTTTATTTTTTTTCCGGTCATTTGCTGTGCTACACTGCGCTGCGCGTTATTGTTTATGGGAGATGTAGTAAAGATGAATTTTTTGAAGAAAGTTTGAGGCTCGTATATCTCTGGGAAAATTCCAGAAAAACATGGAAGTCGATTCGCGGTGTACGTGACTTACCACGCTTGACCTCATTCTACTTAAATCGTGGAAAATAGTTATACCGGATTTTTAACTTTTCTGGAGCACCTTTTGAATATTTTTTTTTATTTTCGTTGAGTTTTAATTGTGAGCTGAATTTATAATAAAGTCAAATTGAAACGAACCACAATACTGATGTTCACAACGTTTAATAATTTTTGTAAACAATGTATTAAATTTTATACTAATAAAAACATAGTTAAACATAATTTTCAAATTTTTATTTAAATTTTTTCGTAATTTGTATTCTATAATTCAGATTCAAGCTTATAAGATGTTCGGTACATAAGAAAATATTAATAGTGGTTATTTATGGTTGAAAATTTTTATTAGAAAATTCACTGAGAATAGAATCAAAATATTCAACTTTTAACAGCCTCATACTTACCGTCTTGTGATTCGCTTTTTCCTCTCCTAAGTTTCTTTCTTCTTTCCGAGTCGTTACTTTTATAGAATTAAATGAACCGAATTCGTGCATATTTAAAAGTTTTGAGTATAACTTACGGCTAATTAATTTTTGTACGAAATAAAATTGCTATGAACATTTGCTTATCGAAAAGAAGCAAGTGATATAAAGTTTTATTTTATCAGATAATTTAATTTTGCAATAAGTTAGTGATAATATAGCCTATACGGATTAATCGTATCTTTTACCAACTGCTTTGTATAATATGCCTATGAAACTATGAATGAGTTAATTATCACTTGAATGAAACTAATTTAACTTTGCTGCTTTATAGCCCTTTAGAATTTAACCGGTCAAAAACTTTATGAAGCGGTATTTTATTAAACACGTTAAGTATCGTGCTGCAATTAATTCCAATAGTTTATTCAATCTTAAAACCACTTTTTAGAAATACAATTATATTCATATAACAGCATATAGTAAAAAAAGCTTTTTGAAAAGCTTTTAAAAATTTTCATTATTACATATAGTGTCTATTAAATACATTCCTTTGACTATATAAAAATGAAAGTAAGTATGTAACGATTACTTAAATTTCATTTTATATTTCAAAAAGTTAGTTATCAATATGAAATGATGATATTTGCAGAAATACCCGGAATATGATCTCTTCCGTTTTTTAAATTTTAGTTTTCCGCATGGTGCATACAAAATACAGTAATGTATTTTCATTATTTTTCATTCAATTACATAAACCACATAATTAGTTAATATAGATGCATGACAAGTACTATATATACAAACAATATTTCATATTACGTAAAATCCGAACGGTATCAATAGCCGTTGCTTCAATCAAGTAGCTCGTGTATACATGCACAAAGCATCGAGAAAGTGAAGCACATCTCGCACCTCCCTTCTCTTTCTCTCTTAGTCTATCCTCTCTATCTCTCTCCCTCTCTCACTACATAGTGTAAATAATTAATCGGAAGTTGCTGAAAGCACGGCAACCCACGCGCAGTCGAGCGTGCGAGAGCTTTTTAGCTACAGGTGCACTATATATACATCTTGACTAAGAAAGTGCAACGACGTCAAAGGCCTTCTCTATATACTCCTGTCTGCATGACACAGTTGCTCCGTCGATGATGATAATAATAATAATAATCATCGTTTCACTTGCGCCCAACCAAAATCGCCGACGGCAAACTCTCTGTGGTCAATTTGCGCGAGAATGAGAAAAGAAGAAGCCGTAATGAGGTCGGTAGTTTTCGATTCACCAGCCACCTTCGCAAGTTGGCCAATGCGAATTTCTTTCCTTTTCGACGGACTCGATTTCGACTCTTTTCTCTCCATTTTAATCGCGCCAAATTGCAGCCTTTCAGCCGAACGAGCGCGACTAACCGACTAACTCAGTCGGTGTGTACACCCAGTTGAGCAGACACTACTATATATATATATATATATATATATATATATATAAACAGCGACGAATGCACAACACATCGTCGTTTCGTCGTCGTCGTCGACACCGCCGTTAATTATGCGCACGGCGGCGGTTACCTTTTAGATTAAAGGAACTTTCGTGCGGGAGGATCCGGGGTCGCTAACAGAATTAGGACGAGCTATTCGTTGAGCTGATCACTTTTGTTTACTAATTGTAGTGTATTCTAAGGTATATATAATTTTGTTCGTTTTTTTCATGTAGGTTTATTGTTTATTTTGACTACGTAAAGTAGGAAATAATACTCTGAAATAATGAAAGTTATCAGATAAATTAACTATTACCAGACTATTAATTACTGTCATCTAACTGTTGTTTAAAATGTACATTATCGCTAAATCGTTTTAGATAAACTTTTTAAAAAAATGAAAGACCTTCATGAAAGTGACGCACGTTCTTGTATAATATTATAAAAATACATATCTGCAACAGTAAATAAAATATTACATTTAAAAAATATATTCGGATTTTAAAAATGACATGATAAATATTAAACAAATGTTCATTCTTTTTCTTTTTACGCTTCATCTTTAATCCCTTCGCAAAATCGGAAAATGGAAATTCTGGTGACATATATAGTTATTTTTCAAATTTAAAGGTATTCAAACATCATTTACCTGTAAGATTACCCGAATATGCGCTACTTGACAAACGCCACAAAATCACGCGTCGACGTTTCTCCCAACATCACCATTACAGAGTATCAGGAAAAAGCCTCGAGCATGCACGCATACGCGATGTAAGCGCTAAGCTCTGCGTAAAACCGAAATACGTTTCACTGCAATAAATATGCGATTTTACGGTATAAATGTATTCATGGCATCGTCCCCAGTGCGTGCGACATTACAACAAAAACTCGACACGTTACATTTCCCTGTAGAAAATATATTCTAAGTCACGCGTGTGTATGTGTACGAGCGTCTCAGGGAATAAACTTTATCGGGCGATAAAAAAACAGTAGTTTCTCCTCTCTCTTTCTCCCTTCTTTTCCCATAACAACTTCATGTTCCTTCGACGATATAAAAGAAACCGCGAGTTATGCGCTCCAACGCGCGTGTCAGCTCTCGCGTATACATGTATTATTATATATAAGTTATATTCGTGGAGCCGCATCTTCACGCTCTTTCAGTCGAATCACGATTTTTCACTCGTCACAGCCATTCGTCGAACGAGTGATTGTTTTCGACTCAACGCTCTCGTTCACCGACGTGAAATATCGTATCGCGCGCAAAGTGCATTTTATCTGTGAGAACGATAGCGCGATGCGAGCGGTCGATATTCACGTTCTTTTTTTTTATCAACGCGGTCGTGGCTCGTTACGCTGCTTTATCAGATTGGGGGAGAGCTTTTCTTGTAAGTTCAGAAAAAACAACGTGTCCTACATCTTCATTTTCTGTGCGCGTATACGCGCGACGTGTTATCACGATGGAGCTCGACTGTACGCGCCGCACGTCGTCCTATCGCGGTTAGGTATATAGAATTTACATAAAATTGAATTTTATCTTATATATATCTAACTCATTGATTTTTCTGATAATGAAAATGGCATTGCGGGTTCTTAGATGTATTTCAATGTTGTTTGTTTGTTGGCGCATTCTTTGCCAATGTTTACTACACTTAATTGAATGCTATCGATTGAGACAAAGATTTTATCTATATTTATACAGATATTGATTTTAACGAATATTACGTATTTAAATCCCACGTAAATGTGCATAGATATTTTACTAAATAATTATGAGTGTCTTATCGAAAATGTGCTTGATGTATATATAGATATAAAATACGCAACTTAGGATTTTTTGGTGCTGATTGTTATTGTTACTATATGTACATAATATCGAATATATATTTTTACAAACTGAAAAACGTTTTTAACAGTCTGATGATATTTGAGCGACGATTACGCAGATTCGATTGTTTCAGTTGAATTCAAGCTTCGATTTTTCTGTTTTTCCACAACAATCAGTGAATTTAAAATCTCAATTTTCCACAACGAATGTACAGAACATGCCTATATAGTTATAGCTATGATTCGATTATTGATTAAATGTCCGCTTCATCAAGCAGTTTGATAAGTAATAAATGAAATGAATTTCACGCAATCCAAGTGGGTCGGATAAAAACTGTCGTTTACAAACTCTCGCTCTAGATGTTGTTGGACTTACCAGTGGAAACTGTAATTTACGGATTAACATTGACTGATGCTTAATCAAAGAGTCAAGTTTTCGTATTGATTTTTTCCTTCTTTCCATTCTATAGTTCATTCTGACACGGTTTAATGATGAGCCTTGTAATTACTATTGGTAAAATAAACATAAGTATAGGTTTCCCCTACATTTTTCTGTATTACGTAAATATTGAACAAAATGTATCTATTCAAAATAATCCTCTTGATATAGAAATAATTTTCATTATAGGTAAAGAATATACTTGTATGTGCTTTTATTACGGTCATAAATATAAAGTATTTTGTGAAATAAATGATTTTTGCAATGAAATGTTATTCAGTTGAAGCAATATTGCAATTTTCGTGTTGTTTAAAAGAGTTAAAAAATATTGAATTTTTGTATAAGGAAAACAAATAAAATGACACACATTGAAAACAAGCTAGTTATTTGATTTATGTAAGTGAGTTATATATTTCTAAAGGGTAAGTTTAAAATAAAAATGTAGACATAAAGTGAATCAACAAATGTTGAGATAAAAATATGCCTGTTCTCTTGTGTAGTTGTCATGGGCTGAAAAACTTACTTACAGCAACAAGAATATGTTAAATTTCCACTACGATAGTGTGTTGATAATCTATCAATCACTTCTTTATCAATCGTTATCAAGTGGATTAGATTAAATTATGATGCGTGTTTACCTTTTTTCATGTACGAATTGCTCAAACTAATTGAAGTTTTCCTCAGTGCCTCAACTCTTATATCTAAAAAATCATATTTTGTACAACTAATTTGAGATACTAGAAATAATTTTAGATAGAATTGGAAAATAATTTTTAAAAACTAATGCTAATATGCCACCTCAGAATATATATATTAATTAGTTTTCGCCTTCTGATTATGCGAATAGATCAACGCGTAGCAACTAAATAACTGAACGCAGCTACTCAATAAAAGTGATTTATACAAGCACTGTCAAGCAGTACGGAGTGTTTTTATCAATTTTTTGTTGTTTTCAGTCAAATACACACGCTCACTCGCTTACATGTAGTCGCGCGAATTTTCCTAAGAATTATTGTACACGCCGTGCATGTTATTGTTCCCTAAATCATGTACGCAGCGCGTGCCATAATTCTTAGTAAGCGTGGAGCGACACAACGTGTATGTTATACACATGAGGGGTTGGAGGCAAGCCGAGAAAAAAAACGGAGGGATTGAAAAACGAGAAGACGCGGTCAGGCGAGCAACGCTTTTAGATGGAATATACAGAAGCAAGCGCACTCTCTGCTCATAAAGTAAATCAGATTAAGTTCGGATTTTATTTATCGCTTGCCGGAAACACAGGCTTTGGCGAATGAACGGCAAATGGGCGGAATTGGGAGATCAAGACTTTGTGGAGAGAATAAATTTTACGCATGTTTTCGCGAAGCCACGTGTCGCTGTATTCTAGGTAATTAAACTGGCATCGAAACATTCCACACGGAAGAATGCATTTGTATTGATTGTAGAATTCAATATACTTGTGTGAAATGTAATACTCGGAATATACGTGGAGTTACTCGTGATTGTCTCGTATGTTTTTACATCTGTATTTTATAAAAGAATGTTCTCCGATAATAAATCATTATTATATCTAGCGGGGATCTTTTAATCGTCATTTTGAAATGTCTCTCGCGACGGAAACTTTATGAAGAGAGAAAGAGAGAGAGAGAGAGAGAGAGAGAGAGAGAGTTTGGTATGTTAAATCAGATTTTATGAATGAATTTATCTGATAAAAAAATGTTCTTAATAAACGTCATATTCAATTACAGAATAATACTTGGTTCATAATGTTGAACAGAAGACGGTATTATCTTTAACTATTAGGTTTAATGTAACGTTACATTGAAAATATTAACTTCGTTTGAAGTAGGTGCAATATATATTACATATATTTATATTATGGTATTATAAAATTTTCTTGGAAATTGTACTACGTTATACTGCGGCATTCCCAGATAATTGTAACTGTATCAAAGTGTTTGTTAACATTACAATATGAGATAAAAATCAATTTCAACTCCCGATAACTATTGCATTCCGCGCTGTCATATCAGCAGATTTCTAAAAAAAAGAAAGACAAAAGAATTATCAAGTATCCACAGGAAACACTACAACTATATAGATAAGAGTTCACTATTCAGGTGCATCGAGGGTATGGTTCGCGCGCAGGGGGCGCCGTTCTTCCCCTTCCTTTTTCCCTCTCGCACCGGCCGCGCAGGGGGAGAGACCGTGCAGAACAGGAGCCGCGCGCAGCGCAGCCACGGTAGCCATGCACCTGGATATTGATTATCCCGCGTCGCGCACGCACCTCGCCCTGTTACCGCCGGGGTTTTCGCCTGTATATGTATATATATATATACGTATACGTAAGTCTATATACAGACGGGGGCCGCGTCCTCGCTCTCCCTGCGAAATCCTCCCATCCCAGGGCGAGCCGGGGAATCCCTTGGATTACTCTGCCTGACTGTCGGGGATTCGCGGCGAATCGAGTCGCTCACTCTCTCTCTCTCTATATCTGTCGAGCTCTATATGTATATATACGCTCTCACTCTCGGTGCGCGTCGGCGTTTCGCTACTCTCTCTCTCTCTTCGCCGATTGCCTCTATATATACTTTTTTTCAGTCCCGGATTGGTAAGATTGCGTTTCCAGTTTTACGGGAGGGTTATACGAGTTACTAATAAATGCGTGAGCAGCACTGCGGAGTATCGAGCGGAGATTCTAATGGAGACTGAAATTGGTAATGCACTTTTCGGTTCTCGACGATTTTAACTCACGAGTTTTATTGTGCGGGTAATGTGATCAGCGTACTCTTCAAAATTAGCAAGCTATATCACTATTAGAAAACTTCCATATATATAGATATACAGTGTGTGTATAGTTGAGGGAGCAGAATGTAAACATAGTATATCTATATATATGGAAATTTTATAACAGTGTACAAGCATAGTCGAAAGTTTTCTTTAGTCAACATATAATTATTCCATTTGTGTGAACACTTAACTACTTCTAAAAAGTTTATCATTTGAAGGAAGGACTTAGATTTGAACGTGATATCTTAAAGTTTGAAAAGAACATTTAATATCTTAATAAGTTCACATAAAGAATTTCGAAATACTCTCAGAATATTTAGGAGCATATTATGTAAAATATATTGATGTTTGTAAACAAAAAGAAAATCCAATTATAGCATCATAATTAAAGAAGCACTTGAACTTTCCATAATTAATAATATCTCTCATTCTTATGATTAATTTTATTCTACGAACGAGCTCTTTTATGAAAAAGCTTAATCCTAATCTCCAAGATTTAAACACTGCTTTAGTCATTCTCGTTTCACCCCGACCCGAATCCAACGCGCACAATTGGAATTCCTCTTTCTCTCGGGCTCTTTCACTTCAATTATGAATCCGAAAAACTTTTCCGCTCGAGCTCCAATCGCGGAGATCGCGAATTTCAGCCCCTTCTATTAGTCGCGCGCGCGTATATATACATCTTTCCAAATCCAAGCGGGAAAAAAATCTCGTAAAAAGCAAATAACTTCGGTGAGCTACTCTTCATGCAGTTAGCAATAAGTCTCGCACCATATCCGCGAACGTGGCGCACACGCCTGTAGTTCATTTCTCCCCCTCGGATTCGCCCGGTATATTATCATGACTGGAGATAGCGAAGTTTTCCGCGTCGGCTTTCCGCGCTCGCGCTGAGCTTTTTTTCTTATACTTTTTTTCCTTTTCGAAGCCGTGAGAAAAGGAAGGGAGAAGGGGAGAAAGGTAAAGGAAAAGGAAGAGATAGGGGAAGGAGATGCGCGTCGCTTGTTTAATTACGCTCGCTCGAAGGGATACCCAGTAACTCAATCTCCCCCTCAAAGTGGCACGATTTCTCGGGAAAAAGTCGAGAGGATGAAGAAAAAGAAAAGGAGGAAGAAGAGGGAAAAAAAGAGAGAAAGATGAAGACAGCGAAGGTGTCCATTTTAAAGAAGAAAAAGGGAGCGCACGCGCGGCTTCGTTATATTCCTTGTTTACTGCGCAGATGTAAATTCCGAGGATCGAGTGTCGCACAAGCGGATCAAAGGCGTCGCGAGTGCGTAATGCGCCGTCGTCGACGAGCGAGGAAGTTATAAATTTTCTCATGTCACGTCGGCGGGTCGAGCATAATGATTCGACATCCAGCGATCTAATTTGATCGTCGCTTTGTGTCGTTCGACACGCCAAGCCTTTTGATCTCTGCAATGCGCGTTTTACAAATGGTGTAAATTCCGCTTGCCTTGTTCAAACGTCAAGCTTGAGAAATAATTGGAATGACTTTTTTTTGTAATCATTTTGCATAAATTTTTTTTCTCATTGTTAGAAGTAACACGAATACCAGACTAGAGCAAACAATGGCACGTCGTGATTAAATGATGAGTAGAATAGAAGAAAAATACACAATTACCATTATTGGCGTGTCAACAGTAGGTAAATTGCACTGGAATAATTACAACACGGTATTCACAAAATTACAATTAATCGGCAGTAATGCGACCGGTATACAGGATTGGAATAGCAGTTTGACTAGCGCTACGAGATCGAAATTACATTTTATAATTACTTCCGGTAATTGCCTGACGCGCGCTTAGTGCCTGACCGAATGGCGTCGTCGTCGCCGTCGTTTCCACTCGCTAACCTCGGCGGCTTTATTGGCCAAAGCAAACCCTTGTACTGATGTTATTACTATACCTCTTTCTTTAATCTCGTTTCACGCAAATGGCTTTTACTTTACGTTTTCATTCAACACACTGAAATGGATATTTAAAAGTATTTATCTTTTACTAAAATTTTATCATTTTTTCTCTACATAGTCTATATTTTGTAGAAAATATAAACTATTCATTACAAATGCTTTATTATTATTCATTATTGTCCATTCTCATAGTTGATGTACATATATATTTAATTGTCAACGTTTATTTGTATTCGTTTATGAAATACTAATAAAACAATTGAAAATGTTTTCGTCTACAATTGTAACAATTAACATATAAATAATTGTGATTGATGCAAATATCATCCAGCTGTTATTTATATGCTTACATAAAAACGGAATCCTCATTTCGGTTATCTGAAATTCTAAAGACTGTCTTATCTCTCGAATTCCTCGACGTAACCGCTTTTCCTGTACGAGAACAAGCCACCGGATGAGAAAAATCAGTGGCCGCGTACACAACGCGAATGTCGAGCGGCCGCGTATTAATTCGCCTGGGGCTGATTAATCAATGTCTTAATCAAGCCGGCTTCTCTCTCTCTCTCTCTCTCTCTCTTCCCTTTCTCTCTCTCCCTCTCTTACCGCACTTTATGCACATGCCCTGGAGCGCTTGCGTGGCGTGTACGTAGCACATGTACGTATATACGCGCAGATTTCGCGCGTCGTTGTATTTGTTATCTCCGGAGCGCCCGCGGCTTCCGCATAGTAAATCAGCAACCACGGCGTATAGCTCACGGCTCGGCCCGTCGTCAATTTCGTGCGTGCTCGCGGGAAAAGCTATAGGGATAAACATACACGCGAAGGCATACACGCACACACATGCACCACACATGACAATGCGGACAAGCCGATGTATGGCCGCCGGTGTATATACTGAGGTGGGTTGCCGTCCTAATCCACTCGCGAGGCGCTTACGCGTGTTTTCGTTGTTTACGACGCGTTTAGGGCTGTGTCATAATGTTGTCGTCTTCGGCTTAGAAGGTACACTGGAGGCTGTTCACGTGGAAAATCTCTGGAGATAGCTTTACTACAAACTCATTTGGTTTTTATGTTTTCATTAGTGTAGTGAATTTATAGAATTGTCAAACAGTCTGCTTTTTGCTTTGAAGAATAATTTTTTGAAATTCATGTTGAAATTACTCGTATTCTTTATTCGCAATCAAAAATGTCTATGAGCGAATATTTTCTGCAGTTTTATTAAATAAATTATTTTATTTTGATTGAAATTAATAAACAATCAGTTAAAGGTTACGCATTTATTGATAATATTAAATGCATGTACGTCAAATTCTGCTATTATCGATTGATTCGAACGATATTTTATATAGATTATATAATTTTTAAATCAAGACTAAGATTTATTGATTAAATATACATCAATGATCCTATCTTTAAAAAATGATGGATTTGTTGTGAAATCATTTTATTCGTAATTTGATTGGTTGGATCATTTGGGTTGCTAGGGTACAAAAATAAAAGTGACCCGCGAAGCACGCTTAGAGATGACTAGTAAAAGATAAAAAGCTTAATAATTATCACGCAATTTAGTTTTTAAATGTTTATTAAAAAAATAATGATATTAGAGCGAATTTTGAAAATACTGCTTCCCTTATTATCATAAGAAATTGTGAGAACTACTCAATCTGAATTATTTAAATAGAATTCAGATGTGTACAATAAGACAAGTGATATTTGGATGTACATTTAGATCTCATGTTTTCGAATTTCCTTTAAACGTATTTTTATCTGATTTCCCCAGGGCTTGCGAGAACTAGACTCTTGTTAAAAAATTTACGTTCATTACATCAGTCGTAATGACGAGGATATAACGTGGGCGTTCTTCGGCTATCAAAAATCGAGCATTCTCTGGAAATTCTTATTTTCTCTTCTAACTTTTTCACTATACGCATTGCACTTAATTGTGAAATCCCTCGCGCGAAAATTTCAATCTATTTCACAAGCTTTTCTCGAGGCCCCCCAATTCTTTGTAAATCCACCTCTCTTCGAACTCGACTAAAAAAAGGAAAACAATAAAAAAATTCATCGGGAATTCCAGTCCGTCAGCAGAACTTTATAGTGGCGCGCACGAGCAAAAAAAAAGAAAAGATTCCCGAATCCTTTACGTGAACAGGATGAGAAAGGAAATTCTTAAGTAATTCTGTCCCTCGCGTGAATTTCACCCCTCGGTGCTCCGGTGATCCTGTACTGAATAATAGATCGCCGGAGAAGGAAGACAGAGAAGCAGAGCTGCGAGCAGGTGAGCTTGCGGTCGAGACTCTTTCGGACTGTCTTTACTGCGCTGCGTCACTTTATTAATACACGAAGTGTTGTGAAAGAGAAAGGAAGGTTGTCCCCTGAATTGAAAATGATAATATACTAATGGAGAAAGTATGCTAAAATTCATTTCTGAATGGACTTATTATAGAATTTATTTATGGGCTGAGCAATTATGGGCTTTCGAATTAATGTGATTCGCAGGCTTTTTTGTATAGTGTTAGAAGGAATGCGCATATTATTATTAAATTCGTTGAAGTTGAAGTACTATCACAAATAGACTTCCTGGCTATAATATAATTCAACCAAACGTACATTTTCCCATTGAAATGACGTAAAGAGATCGATTTTTCTTTTCATTTCCGCGGAATGCAGTCTTTATATGGAAGTTCTATTGTTAATAAAACTATTATAACAATTAAATAAATAATAATAACAGTTACTTTATCTGAGCTTCAATAAAGGATTTCAAGAAAGAGTATATTATAATTATTCGTATATTTCAATACTCATTAACTTATGTGTAGAATATCTATAGTGCATGCATCAAAATATTATAAATGCTATTCATTATGTATTATTATATAATTGTACTTAGATTAGTTAATTTTTTAGCCGATGCAATAATTATACCTGTAATTGATATACTGTACGATACTGCAAAAACTTCGTTATTTATATTTTTTCATGTTGCCAAATTTAAAAGTACTGATTTCATTATAGCTTGATACGTTTCTAAATGTAGCTTTCTATATTCGAAGTTCGCGCTATTCATACGTAATGTTGACATTGCAACATTGGTCATGAGTGAGAAAGATGTGTCTAGTCTGTCGACTTATTCTTAGACGACCAGTGCGAATGGAGACACTATTATAGTTGTTTCTCTTTTCTTTCAAACATAACCTTAACGAAAACAGCGACCATTGTACAGCGTAATCTTTATTGTTGTTGTTTAGTAAAATTCCTAAATTTTAAATTCAAGTTTTCTAACGCAGGTACGTTCATATATGTTTGTGCTTTTTTATACAATGCATGTTGTTGTTTCGAGCTGAGAATCTACGTCGTATTTCGTCACTTTCTCCTGATTTTCTGGTTTGTTTGTTTCTTACCCGATAATAATTTGGTAAATAACGTAATCTTTCGTAATAATTATTCCGTTGATAACCAACATTAAATTATTGAATTATAAAATTTTATACGCACGTAATGTAAATTTATGTTTCAAGAACATTATAATTATAACAGTAATTTGTTATAAAATGTGCATAAAAATTAAAAATTCAATCCATTTCAATTAAAGTTATATAGAATAATTATGCGTTGAAATTAAAATTTCTTTGTATTGCATTAGTTATTACTTCGAATGCACAACATATGCGGACCATCATCGAACTTCAAACAAAAGCGTACACTTAGTAATTTTATTAGTAATCAAATGTGAATCATTTTTAGTCGAAAATTTTCAAAAAGTCTAATAATTATTAATAAATATTGTACTTAGTATACGGTAGCTTAAATAGATTTTCCGGTTTGGTATCCAACCGACAAAGGTATTTTCAAAATTCATCAGAATAAGAATCAATAAGTCATTTTGTCAATCAATATCAACTAATACATCACGACTAAATCTCCAAATATTTCCAAGATAAACTGAGCTACGTCGAAATCGCGTGGTGCACACTATATCGCAACTATGCGGTCACGTTTTTTTCTCTTCGTCCCACCTGCCAACTACAAATCTTTATCTCGGCATTTTTTTGTAACGAGATAACCCCTCTGACCGCAACACTCTTACCTTATATACACTTCCACGTACGTAAAAGCAAACGCATGGAGAGTTCTCACCTACGATCACTCAAGGTCGCCTTTATTTCTCGCTCGCGATCCGTGCTCTTGCGACCGCGGGCGCTTTTTTCATCGGTACGCGAAAGAGAAAAGGAGCGCGAACAGAAACCGGTCGACATATAGGCGTGTCGATAGGTACGCCAAGTGCCACTTATACACTCGATTAATCGGCATGCGTGTGCGCCGTTGTCATAATCCGCGGCGCACACCAATGCGTAACGGCGGGCTCGATTTTGGGAATACCCGCACAAGCGTCGTGTGAGCACCCAAAGGAGATATACTGTAGATAACGCCAGAAAGAGAAAGAGAGAGAGAGAGAGACATTCTTGAAGGGGCTCGAGTCACGATAAACCCGGCAGTAGTCGATACTTCGGTTTTTTTCGATCAGGTGTCTCGGACTCTGTTACGTGAGTCGAGATCATCAGATAACCATTTTTTTCGAGTATTTTCGGAACAGTGGGTATTCGATTTTTTTCGGTTCTTCAATCCATTTTCTTTATTATAGTAATCTTGACCCTTGTCATGTAGATAATGCATTAACAAAAATATACGATCTTTAATTACTTATATCAATTTGATTAAAATATTTGAGCATTATGTAGAAAATCTTAATAAAATTGCAATAAAAAAAAAGTATGAAATTGTAAAAAACTGAAGCATTACTAAATATTCTACAAAATTGCAGTCATTGTAATGGGAATTCACAATTTTCTTTTCTCGAACACATAACTTCCGATAAAAATAATGACTATTTATCTTACAGAGAAGGAAATCTCTATAATTCGTCGTATATGACGCGATGAATGCTGTCTATAGCGCGCGAAGCACCAGCGGATAACGAGCATGTAAAACAAAACAGACGCCCCCTCTCTTTTTCGCGTTTGGTCGCATTATAAAAAGATGAAATGTGACTGCTTGCCGGTCAGTGGTCATATACAACGTGATACGAAAAGTGTCGCGTGTGTCGGTGTATGTGGAGACGTGTGGAAGGCGATAAAATTTTACGAGTCCACAGTCTTAAAGCGGTAAATTACTTGTCACTATAGATGGCTGAATGCATCTGGTGCTTCAGTCTCCGGCCAATCGACGCCTAGAACTATTTATTTGTTTTTTTTTTGTTTTTGTTTAAATGAGTAAAATTTTTTCATTTTATAAAAGCGAGTGTGTTTCGGGGACCATTTAAAAGTAAACAGAAAATTGTTTAGTTTTAGGATGGAAATTTTCATCTGCAAATATTATTATTACTTAGGATTTATTGTGATAAATTAAGCACAACAAGTAAAATTTTTTGTAATTGTCAACTTACTGATATTCAACATTTTGAACTGCATTACATGATGAAAAATAACGTAGTTTATGCAGAAAGAAAGATAATAATATTTCTGTTTGACAAACGTACTTTATTGGACTATTTTTATTAGCAGGAAAAACATGAGAACTCTCGCTCTTAGCGCGTTTGCGCTCCTCTTTCTCGGAGTTCAGGGAAACTCCGACTGGTGGAAATCTATGTCTCTGTACCAGATTTATCCGAGAAGTTTTAAAGACAGTGATGGTGACGGGATTGGAGATCTTAAAGGTGAGTTTGCTTCAAAATTTTTTTGCTTTGCCTTGGGAACGAGTGAAATCTTCTAAAACATTTTCTTTGAATATTGAATTCATGTTCAGTCAGTTTCGAAATTCACATAAATTTAGAAAATGATTGGGCAATAAAGTAGATTATTTACTTAAAAAATTAGCTACATTAGAATAAAAAATATTAACGAGGTTGGCAGAGCAATTGAATAATACATGTTGCTACTTTTATTGAACGATATCTTTCCAGTGGTTTTGTATTTTGACACGTTTTAAGCCTCACGACTCATTACGAGAGAGAATGATCTACGTTATGCAAGAGCAATCAATTGCCGGAAACTGCAAACAAAAACTCATAACGCGTGTGACAAACAATGATTTAAAGATATTAATTACGATGACCACATTAACTCTTTTATGAAGTGCCAGATGGAGTACATTATCCATTCGTCTTTACACAAATGTTGAATATGATTTTGCTTATAAATTATTCCAAATAATTGTAGTCTCTAGAAATATATAAAAAATAAGACTCATTTATTTTCTTTAATGATAAGTATTTGATAAGTTTGAATTATTAGAGAATAAAACACCAATAATCGCAATATATGTTAAATTATATTGCAGTAAAGTAAATTTGATTATATAATAAATATTATATCAGGATGTGGTTAAAGGCTTCACAAGTGATAAACTATGCACATAAAACATGTATGAAATATTTCAATTTTTATATGGCATCGGGACGAGATTTTGTATTTTTTATAAAAATTTTAAATAAGCTACAAAATATTTTTATTGTATAATAAACTTAAATAAAAATATATTTTGTAGTTTTAGATGAAGACCGGATTCCATAAAAAATATGACTGTTGTGTTCGATTGGATATGTAAAATAACTGATTTATTAACCCTTTAAAACATTATTTTTTCGAAAAACATAATTTTTTTATGCTTATTTTTATCTATAAATATTACTTTTATCTATAAATTTAATTGTCAATTAAATTGCATTTGTATGCTCTCTCATCACTAAAGTAACTGAAAAGGGCAAAAATCCAAATCTGAATACGTTATTAAATAGCCAAAATCTAAAGAAATCCACGTGGTAACTTGGGTCGCCACCATGCTTCAAAGAGATAACAGACGATTCGGTCACGGTTTGAATGCTTATGGCCCACTTCTTTTGTTTATTTACAAAAAGCTTTTACCGAAATCAGTTTATAATACGTAATGAAACAAAAAAATGTTACTGATATTTATTTAGCATAGTTCAAATATACTCAAATTCAACATTATAAATGCGTTCTTGAAAAATTGTTATTCAAGTATGAAATTTTATCAAATTTCAACTAACTCTAATACAAATAAATCGAAACAACATCCAAGACCATTAAAGGTATTTGAATTGGAAAAACTATGCTATTTATTGAAAACGCTAACCAATCTAAAAACTCCGAATTCACTTGTCGAAACGAAGAGAACGTGCACATCCCTATTCCTCTCTCGCTCCCTGCAAACCTTCACCTGCACTTTTATAGAAAGGAAGCCCGCACAGCCTGCTGATTGAAATTTTATCGCGAGCGCGCGAAACTCCAAATTGCTCTCTCCCTTGCGCGCGCGTGCACAACATAGCGCGCAAGATTGACGGGCGATGATAGTCACTGCAGCCTGACTATCCCTCTCCTCTCTTTCTCCCTCTCGCTCGATTAATCGAGTACAGCGGTGAACCTCCCTTTGCTCCCCCCCCCCCCCGCGTTCCCTCGAATTTATTGTGAGTGTCAGTCGCCGATGGAGTATAGGTGCTTCCTGACGTCAGCCCCGTGTCGCGCGCCTAACCGAGTTATCCGGTTTTCGGATTCGACTGTGCTGGCGAAAACGACGTTACCGTGTAGCTCGTCTCGCGGAGTTTCAATTAAGCGCCGATTATCGATAATTGAAAGCCAGTGGCGGCCGCCTCGGCCGTTTCGCGCGGCACGAGAGTGCATTAAATATTTAACCGGATGAGGGCTTGTATTTAAAAACAAAAGCGTTACTGCAGCTGCGCTGCTGTTTTCTCGCGAGCGCGCAACGGCCGCGCAATGCGAATTTCCAGAGTTAGCAAATACGGGATTCAGCTTTTAACGGGTGTATCCATCAGTTGTCATGGAGCCCGATTAATCTAGCTAATTAAATAATTGCGTAAAACTGTTTCAGTTATTTGTTTTAACAATCGAATTTAACACAACTGACGTTGATTTCGGCTAGAAATCAATGGTAACGTTGTTGTATTTTTTACTCATTCTTCTGACTGGCATTCAACTGTCAATTTCTATATAAAATATAAAAGCTTCAATATTATATTTTGAACTGATTCAATGCTTATCGAACTTATAAATTCAATTTGATTTTAATTTAATTTCACTTAATTAATTTTCTAATAAAACTATTCGCAAAGTATTTGAAAAATGATTAAAAGTTGATGCAACTCTCGTCAAAATGGTTTAGTATAATTAATTTTCGAAGGTAAAATACAAAAATGCAAGCATGCTAGCTAGCTCTTTTATCAAAATTCGTAAACAAAAGGAACAAAAAGTTTCATCATAGTACCACACATCATCAATTCTCTTTCCTTCTCTCTCTCTCTCTCTCTCTCTCTCTCTCTCTCTCTCTCTCTTTCTCTCTCTCTCTCTCTTTCTCTCTCTCTCTCTCTCTTTCTCTCTCTCTCTTTCTCTCTCTCTCTCTCTTTCTCTCTCTCTCGATTTCTCCCTTCCACCACCATTTCGCACAATAACGCAACGCAATACAATTTATTACGATTTCCGATATCACCCTGACAATTTCTCACTAGCTTAATCAATCGACCGTCCAGCTTCTCGTAAAAATAATCGAAACTTAATCGAATGCGTATCTCTTTATTTTTCTCCTCTTCTTTTTGCTTCGTATATACGCGAGCGTTGGTAATCGAAGCGCTAGCGCGTAGCTACCGGTAGGAGGGAAAAAAAAGAAATTTAATAAAAACCGCCCCTTCATTCCCATCGACGCGACGTGTCTATAGGGCGCACACGAGCATGTGTATATATATGTATGTGTGTGAGTGAACGTCGACTATTGCGAGAGCACAGAAATAGATGCGGAGACAATGGCCTATGCGTGCGTGTGTTCTATCTTTTGTACGCCTCCGGCGCGTGACGTTCGACGAGCACAGGGTATAGAGTCATATATAGGCGTGCAGGGTACTCGCGAGCGAGCAGATGGAAAATCATTTTCTCTATACGAGCTCTTTAAATTTTCACAATATATTGTTGATAAAATAGTTTGGTACGTAAAGTTGTACGTAGATTTATATTTTAAAATACAATAGTTGTGGAAAATTACTTGGTAGTATAATAATAGTAATAATTTAAATTTATTTACTAATATAGTGCCCAAAATTAGTAGTATTAAAAATGATTTATTCATTGGTTGAATGATTTTAAAAATTACTTTTTGTATTTATTTAGAAACTGTTTGATGTCTTCATCCCTAATCCAGTACTTATATATTGGATTTGTATAAGAATGTGAAATGAATCGAAGAACTTAATTAGTGTTAAAAATTAGTTTCGAGAGCAACTATTGTGTTTCAACTTTTCTCACTTGGGTAACTTTATCAAAAACAACATTCAATTTATTTCTAATTCAAGTATATACCTAAATTAAACATTTACACCCCAACAAGCGCCGCTATAATTCACTTCCACCTCACTATCTCCCTTTCTCTCTCTCTCTCTCCCTCTCTTTGGTGCGCCACACCAAACACTCGGTGAAACGCGCGCAGGCAGAGACGCCCCAATAGCATCTGGCGGTACACAGAAACGCACGTATAATCTGCCCTCTTGCGAACGGGGAGAATCCGATGACCTAGAAGCTGCTTGCGTACGCGCTGTTTATCCGCGAAGTGCTATCGCGGAAACGCATTCACCTGCGTATGTACATGTGTGTGTGAATGTGTGTGTATATATATATATATATATACACACACACACACTCACAAGTAAATCGCTTGCGCATTAACCGCCGGCGCAGGTGGGCACTGGTGTTGTACCGTCCCACGCTGACAAGTATTTAAAGGGGGATTCGAGAATGATTGCTCGTAGCGAAGGTTGCTCGTCGATGCTATGGTGATTGAAAAATAAGAGCGTCGCCTGAATGATGGCTTGACGCGACGTCGGGATGTCGACGTATTAATGGGAAAGAGCACGACATTGTATGACGGAAACCAGCGGAATATATAGGGTGAAACCGTTGTTTGGAATCGCGTTATAGGTATTAGCTCAAAAAATAAGTAACTTTTGTTATAAATGGTAAATTTATGTTAATAACAATTTTCATAACATAATTTCTTTGGAACATTAACCATTAGTAATAATAAATGTATATGCATATATTCTTCATAAAGTGAGCGAAATCTAAACGCTAATGAATAAATTTTCATTAGCCGCTGGAAAACAAAGGCGTAGCTTAAATTAGCCAAGCCAGAGTTGGAAATACGTATTTGTTGAATTAGTTAGCTCGAGGCTGTACGTGCAACTTCAATAATGCAGAATCCGAACTAACTTCGAGACACATGAGCTCGTTAAGCTTTCTTAGCCAACGATCACTTTAGCTTATAAGGTTCTCGATTTAATTATTAAACGAACAAAACCGTGCCACATAATTTTGTGAACATTTACAATACGCCAACTTTACTTCGTTTTGTAGGAATCCAGAGCACACTACAACATCTGGTAGATACGAAAGTCGATGCCTTTTGGCTTTCGCCCATCTATCCTAGTCCCATGGTCGACTTTGGCTACGACATCTCCGACTTTCGCGACATCGATCCTGTTTACGGCAATATGGAAGATTTTGATAATTTGCTCGAGGAGGCACACAAATTAAAGCTTAAGGTCATCATGGACTTTGTGCCCAATCACAGCTCGGACAAGCACGAGTGGTTCGAGAAGAGTGTCAAGAAAATCGAACCCTACACCGACTACTTCATCTGGCACGAGGGTAAAATCGTGGATGGAGTTAGGCAGCCACCGAATAACTGGGTAAGTATTTTAATGATAAAATATGTTTGCTAAGCATTATTCGTGTCAAATAATTTTTTCCGTATGAAAATATAAAAATAAAACTATTTAGGTCAGCGTATTCTACGGATCCGCATGGACGTGGAATGAGGAGAGACAGGCTTACTATTTCCATCAGTTCGCGCCGGAACAGCCCGACTTGAATTACCGTAATGAGCGTGTCGTCGAAGAGATGAAGGTAGAGTGAAATACTCAAGAAAAAAATTATTTACCCACACTCAGATTTGCGAGTAAAATTTTTATTGAACGCCTCATATTAGTAGTCAGTGGCAAGTGACACAGATGGTATCTTTAGTCTCTCGAATTGTCTCTTATGATATAAACAATAATTACATAGACTTATACAATACTATAATACGTAAAGTAGTCGTGAAAAAGGACAAAAGTTTCGGAGATTAAAATTTCAATCAAATAGGGTCTCATGGCTATGATCAGATCAAATTGAATAATATGTCTATTCCACTTTATAGCTAAAAAATATTATTATCTGCTTGAAAAAATAAATAAAGATCGATCGAAATCAGCAAAACAAATTAATGTTAAAAACGACTAAACTCTTTATCTGTAACAGAACGTATTGAGATTCTGGCTGGACAAAGGCGTGGACGGTTTTCGCATGGATGCCGTTCCTCACCTCATGGAAGTCGAAGATCTGCGAGACGAGCCACTCAGCGGCTGGACTAACGACCCAAAGAGTTACGGCTACACTTTGCACGACTACACGAACAGCCTGGACGAGACATACGACAAGGTACGCGAGTGGCGCGATGTCGTCGATGAGTACGGCGACGGTGATGACTCACGTGTCATGATGATCGAGGCCTACGCCAACATGAGCCGCACGATGGACTATTACAGGTACGGAGCGCACTTCCCTTTCAACTTCGGCCTGATCACCTCGGTCAACCGCGACTCGGGTGCCCAGGACTTCAAGCGAGTGGTCGACGACTGGCTCCTCAATCTGCCCGCCGGGGCTACTTCCAACTGGGTGGTGAGTATAGTGCGCCTTGAGGCCGATTCCCTCTCGCCCCGCTGTCAGGGTTGTTGTTTGTTTGTTTGTTTGTTTGGGTGTCGACGTACTGTTGTATATGTGTATACACGCAGAGGCTGTGAGCACGTAGAGGTGTATAGGATATAATTAGTCGCGTGGGGTGGAAAAAGTTGGACGGAACACGCCTCGGAGTTCGCAGTTGTTTGGTTTTCGCACGGCAACTTTTTGCGTGTGGGTGGGCTCGGCTTTGTTTGGGTGGCACAAGGTAATTCGCGCTGGCGTGTAAAAATTTTTTTTCGGAAGTTTCGCCAGTGCAAGGGTTGTGTGAATATTTCATGTGCTTTTAGAACTTTGTAATTAGCATGATGCGAAAGAAATAAAAAGTCTATTTCTTTGGCGATTTATATACCTTTATGTCAAATAATTAAGTCTTATTTTTTTTGTTTATTTTCTCAATTAAATAAAAAACTTGTATCTGACCATATTATTACATGTAAATATGTATATATGCTATTGCGCAATAACGTAAAAACCGTAGACGATTTTTAGATTACAAAAAGTTTCAACAGTTCTGCTTTTTTAATGTGTTCTGTATGAGTTATATAATAAAAAAAATAATCATGTGGGAAGCTAATTGTTTAGGCTATTAGAAGGGTCTTTTTGTTCTAACGTACAAAAGATATTTCTTTAGCAAATTAGATAAAATATGCAAAATTAAAATAAATAGAAAAATATGTGCGGCTCTTTCTTTAAAAAAAAATTGATTATTTTAACTCAAATGATTATTTAATTATTTGACTCTTTTTCAAATATTTCATATTCTATATTAATTGCTATAGCATGTGAATACGTAAATTTCTCGGAAAATAACAGCTAATCAAACATTGTATCTACAACTTTGTTCAAACTTTTTTTTTTTACAAGCATTATTAAGCTTTTCTCTTTCTTTCACAAATCCATAGCCGGGCAATCACGACCAAGCGCGTCTGGTGACCCGCTTCTCCGCTGAGCTCGCCCCAGCTGTGACGCTGATCGTGCAGCTACTACCAGGAGTCGCGGTCACATACTACGGTGAGGAAATCGGTATGGAGAACACTCAGCTCACGTGGGAGGAAACCCAAGATCCCCAGGGCTGCAACGCTGGCAAGGATGGCTATGAAAAGGCATCCCGTGACCCTGCCCGTACGCCCTTCCAGTGGGATGCGACCACCTCCGCTGGTGAGTACACATACGTACACACACTGAAAGCTAACGAGATAAAGTTTGCGAGCATGCGAATTTCGTCCCGGCGGCGGTTTGCCGATCGAGATGTCTCGATAGCTCGGGGATAGCGCAGGGTAGAGTTGACTATAGCGATAAGGGGAACATACCGTGTCTTGTATACTATCCAGAAGGGGAAATGTGAATTTTTATTTTGCTTTTTCTCACGCATGCGTACTTTGATTTCTGTATTTTGCCGGTAAATGAAAAAAATAAGAATATTTTAAATGAAGAAAAAGAAAAAGAATTTTCATTCGTTTACAAAAACGTGATTTTAGTTTAATGAATTCAAAGTAATGATTTTGAAATAATATTTTATAAATTTAATAAAAAAATGTATTGAAAATAATATAATAGTGTAGTTACGTCTTAAATATATATATAAATATCTAATTCAAACTTATATTTTAGGATTCTCAACAAATCCAAAAACATGGTTGCGCGTAAACGATAATTACAAAACAGTGAATCTCGCTGCCCAAAAAGCCGCTGACAAATCGTACTACAAATCATTCCTGAGGGTGACAGACCTGAGAAAATGGCCTGCAGTAAGAGACGGATCGATTCAGACGAGGCTTCTGAACAACAACGTATTCGCCTTCTCAAGGTAATTCACTTCTTACTATATATATGTATCGATGAGATAAGAGCAATCTTCGGTAAGAAATGAAACAGCTTTTCCGCACTGATAGCGTTTACCTTGTAAATACCTTCCTCGTAATAAAATTTTCTCGTTTTTCTTGCACTGGCGCGCGTCTCGTGCCAGAACAAACAGCAAAATGAATATAAAACACTATCGATTTATATACATATATATATATTTATATTGCACTGTATAAATAAAAATCTCATTTCACGGCTATGGGGTGGGGCAACCCTCGTAATTTTCCAGAGAGCTGGCGGGCGAGAGGTCGGTTTACGCGGTGATAAACGTGGCGAATCAGCCGCAGACTGTAAATTTGGAGGCCTTCGAGAACGCCCCGACCAAGGTGCAGCTCTACCACATGACGACGTTAGACGGCACCGGAGTAGGGTAAGTTGGGCCTGCCGTTTATTATACGATAAACTCTCGTGTTACATGCTCGCTTTTTACACGCTGCGTCGGGTGATTCAGCGAAATTTACACTGTCTCTGTGGGTCTACGAAGCCAATCGAAAGACTAGCAGAGGTGCAGCTTAAAAATTTACGCGTGAATGAGGTGGGTTATATATATATAGTGTCGCGGCGTATAAAAATGTCGGTCTTATGTATTTTTTTTTCGAAGGAACAGAGGACATCAAAATACTGGCGTTTGAATAGCGTTAATAAGAATAAAAATCTGTAATCATTTTCACTCTCGCGTAATTATAAATTATCGTATTTCGTATTCAATTTTAAACAATCATCGTACCTCTTCAAATAGACAAACAATATATAAATAATGTATTATATTGAAAGTATTAAGTACATTGATTCTCTCTTTTTTTTGTACCATTTCTTTTCCATGTTCATCAATTACTACGTTGTCCGTGCGAATAACTTTATAAACCGTTAACATATATCTTAATTCATTGTAATTAGACTTATCTTAATTAAATTAAGCATGCAAATTAATGTGTATACACCATTTCTCAATTCACCGTCGTCGCGGCTGCATGCAACAAGTGATACCTACTTCAAGCTTTCGAAATGAAAAGTTAGTGAACGGTGAATGTCAATTTTCCACGATTAATCAGCCTGAACGCTTCTTATCCTCTGACCGCGCAATCGTGTAAGTGGTGCAAAGCTCGCGAACGATGTGAATTACGTAATGGCGAGATACACAACTGACCATGCGCGAGTATGCGAATGTGCATCCGGAGGGAGAAGGGGGGAGGGGAGGGAAGGGGGCATCCGAAAAGGGCGCGACGCGATAGAGCTTTCAAAGGGAAATTGCGGCGAACGACTTATCGGGCAATATCGCACACTCGACGCGGAATCGGATTATTACAGGCGCGCTTTGAGAGGGTTACTGTGCGGCGTACAGCTGCGGTTCCGCGGATCGAGATCAATCGAATTCGTGAGTCGGCTGCCATTGAGAGCTTGAATCTACGAACTTCGTTAAAGGTTACTTTGCAACTGATTAATTGATTTCTATTTTATCAACGATTATTACGTGTATAATTTAATCAAGCCAGAAGAGATCACTATAGTTAGTTTTCTAAAATATTTACGTTTATACCTATAAGTATCTTTTTGATATTTAACATTATAAGGTCTAGCATAATGACATAGTATATATTTAAAATATATTGCATACTGCCAATACAATTGCATTTCGTGATTGAGAGAAAATGGAATGAAAGATAATTATTCGAATATTTGATTTGTAAAATAATTTGAAGATATCAATATTGAATTAATTTTTCTTTTTATCTAAATGTCATTTTAAAAATATAGAAAATATGAGTACAGATGATGTGTCATACAATATAATGAATTTAGTAAATCGTTTTATACTACTTTTCATACTACTTATTATTACAAACAGAAATAGTTCAGAGAAGTTATGCTACGATTAAATTATAAACTTTAAAAGAAATATTATTTTCTAAAAAAAAAAAAAAAAAATACTTCCACTTTCAGGCAAACTTTGGATGCGACTAAGGCTTTCGTACCAGCACGTGGGGCCTCGATTTTCGTCACCCCCGAATCATCCGCTTAACGAGGAATATAGGTATGTTCCCCGTACGTCCATATACGTGCATGAGCCACTTGTGCGTATCACGACGATTCCAACTGCATACGCTTGGAATATTCAGCAGTGAACAATGATGCTATAAGTGTCGTCGACAGAGTCGCAGTTTGATACGAACGCTGTTGCACGTTTTCCACGTACGAGACTCTCATGAGACGCTGGACACACGTCGAATTATCGGAAGGGGATATTAACCCGGCAGATCAAGCTCGTTAACGTCCATCTTGGGACGGAAAATTTATCGCTGGCCACCCGTTATTATCAATGATTTACCGACTAGATGATGAAATTAAGGTTTTTAATTTTGTTTGCCGCCGCCAAGCTGTAAATTATCTCGTTTTACGGTATGACGCAGCTCGTGGCGATTATAAGCCCGTGTGTATAGCTAATAATTGCGTTTTTGTATATACATTATAAAGTTTTGGCTGTAAATTTCTTTTTGTTATTTCGTAAATTAAGAAGACATGTATTGTACGTAGACGTCATGAGTGAAAGAAAGAAAAAAATAAAATAAAAAGAAAAAAAAATAAAATACAAATTTACGTGCTAATTAGTGTAGCATAAATTAAACGAAACAGCAGTTACGAAGACACCCGACAACCACGTTAATCCACTCGCTTTTAATTGAATTAAACGACACCATCCCGAGTTTCCGCTCCTCTCGCAAAACTCCCGACGCATATATACAACGTGTTCTCTAATTGTATGTTTTACTCAACGGGATCGGGTAGAGCGCGAAATTCTAACGATAAAGGGTGTCTTGCCGTTCTTTGCAAAACGGCGTTTTGACGCCGTTACAGGCGTCCGAAAAAATTATTAAACGGGCTAATCAGCATCGACGTCGCGCCCGCGACGGAGAAGTAGG
>JAWWEQ010000010.1:5818228-5857746 GCA_035583055.1 Torymus tubicola
ATATATATATATATATATATATATATATATATATATATATATAGATATAGGCTTTTCCTGCATCGAGCTGGAATTATTTTTTTGCAGAACTCGCGAGTTGGCGGTGAGTAATTAACCACTGGGGAAAAACGAATCGTGCTACTGCCAGCTTGCAGCAATGATGAAGCATCGACCTTGATTGCAAATGCATTACTGTTATTTATTTAAAAGACGTATAAATATTTATGGGTGCGCTTTATGTTTTATCAGCTGCTTGTATTTGTAATTTCAACATTCTCGTATAGCCGAGAATACGGCTGTGACTCCGAGAAAATAAAGAAGATTGAAAACTTGGAAAAAAAAGACAAAGAGGAATCTCTGTGCATTTGCATTAGCTCTCAGAACAAGTTTGGCCTTGGCTTTTTGCTTTTTCATCGTTACATTATATCCGCCATTCCAACGTGCAGTGAATCTCGAAAAGAGCATCGAAACATAAGAATTTCTATGATTACTGATTACATCTAGCTATCACTTACGTTGTGCTAACAGCGAAGATTTAAAACAATTTAGTTGTCTTCAGTTTTTGCACTACGTATAATGTTTTAACGGATTAGTTTGAACGTATTTATATGATATTATCGTTTATAACTTAGTTTTAAAACTATACACTGTAATGCATGATCTACGAAAATGGATTTAATAAATAATACAAACTCCGATACTAATTGATCATTTGCATCAACATAATATATACTTAAAGAAATTGCTTTATGTAACCCAAGTTGAGATTGAATTTTCGTTCTCTGTGTCAAGCAAATATATATTCATACATCAATCGCGTTTATCGGAAATGAATTAGTTGATTGAAATCCAATAGGTTCAACGTATGACTACAATTCTGTTGTATTCTTCAAGATGCATTAACAACTGAATACGAGCATCGTAATGTCATAAATAAGAAATATCCAAATAATGTTTCAATTTTAAATATTTGAGTAAACTGTGAGCACTCGTGCTACAAATCTCTCAAAACTGATTTCTTTCTTCTCAAAAAGAAATGCGTCGTTGAAACGCGTATAGCTCTAAACTCAATATGACGTGAAAGTTCGTATGAGGCAAAGGGAAAGAAGCGCAAAGAGCGCCGGGTATCTGGCAACTCGATTGCCGGGCAGGGATGTCGTTCGGTCGGATAGAGTTTCGACAGCATCCAGTACTATGTGTGTTGTCCCTCGTGATTTTGCGCATAATCTCGGCTGCTTCTTCCCCAAGAGTTTACCGCTTGTCAAAGAGAGAAGACTTGTATGAGCACTTGATCTATCGTTCGTTGGGTATATATCGATTTTCCAACTGTTGCTATTCTATGCGATAAAAATAGTTGGTATGTTCAAAAGCATTTTCGGTTTTTCAATCAAAACCCTTTATTTTACCGATTATTTTGATAAAATTCAAATTTCACGTTATACTTTATTTATCATATAATATTCCTCCGTTGAAGATAAACGCTTGAGATCGCATGTTTAATTCAGTATTTATATTAATTACGCGTTTAAACGCCTGGTTAACCGCAGTTATCTAACAATCAATCTACTTCAAGTTCATATCATCTACAAGTAATCTTAATAGCTCTTAGAACTTGAAGACTCTCTTCTAATTATATATTTTAGTGCGCCGAGTAAAACTGCTCTTTAAATTTATGCAATTTGAGAAAAAACACACACATTTAAAATTCCAATAATCAAGGGATTCCAGTATAGTGTTACTCTTTCGAAAAAAACCCTCTCTTTTCAACGACAATTAAAATAAAGTGTAACGGAAACTACCTCCGGAATAAAATATGAGTCTGGCCATCAGCGTATACGCTCTGCAATTACGAGACAAAACCATAAAAAGTCTCTTGGAAAAAAGAAATCCTCCGCCACTACTCTTCGACTTCCACGAAGCTACTCATGCAAAATACAGACCTCGTACGCGCGTGCGCGCACTCGCCTATATCTTCGCACATCTAACCTTTTCCGCCACAACGTGTACGAAACTACACACCTTCGCACTGTGGGCGTTATTTCTACGATATACCTTTGCGCGCGCGCGCATGCCCGGCAGCATTCCACGAAGCCAAGGTCAATAAACGGTTCAACAACCGACACGCTTATCGTGAATTATTAAACGCTTAACGATCGCCGTCGCCTCTCTCTCTCTCCCCAGTTGCAAAGCTCTAATCCGCGTTTGCGAGCCTCGCGTGCACGCCGGATACGCGATAATAAGATCGCACGCGCGAGCTAGTCAAGTCATCGAGCCGGCTTTTTTCGCGTTTACGGGCAACTCTCGCAGCACGCCCTTTCTCTCTCTCTTTCTCTCTCTTTCTCGCGAGCGCGCTAGAGCTAAGTAATGATCGATCGGTGTTGCCGCAGCTACGCGACTCTGTGCGGTAGACGTAATGGGTAGAGTTTAGTGCGCGCGCGTTGCACGAGATCGACGGCCGACGTTGTATATAGTGCGGACGCGTGCGCGCACCGTCGGAAGCGCGTCGCGTGTAAGCTATATATGCAGCAACGGTTGTTAAAAGTGAGATTTCGATGAATGTGGTAGCGCGCGATCCGCGTCGCGCTTGTAATTTTCACGAATGGTTCATGAATTTCAAAGTGCGCTATCGCGATACTGCGGCTGTTTTACGACTATGGAGTTTAGAGAATTTAATGTGCCGATGTTCGGTGTGACGCCTGTTCGGTTAAGTTTGTATGGTGATGTATTGATTTAGTGCGCTGCTGAAGTGGTATATTTTGACTCGGTCTTTCTATAGTTGCATAAAAAAATTTCCAGGCATATTGGGTAATAAGAGAACATTTTTATTTTTTTTTTTAACTGATTGATTTATAGAAACTCGATACATAGCAAAATAATTCAATTTATTATTTTTCAGATATCAAATTCAACAAGTTATATTGTAAATTGTACAACGAGGCAAGAGAATACGTTATTTCTAGTATAGTTTTTTCCCGTGTTGAGCATTGTATTTTTCTTGATAACCATGATGGGGCCTTTCTTTACATGCAAGTTGATTAAGTGATTTGGCATTTTGAGTCCTATACAAAAAAGGAAAGTGGATCTAGCATGTTTAAATTTTTCTACTTAAAATGACTAGCAAAAATTAATTTGAATTACTACTAATATAAAAAAATTAAGATACAAAAAATATTCTGAAACTATATTATATTTGTGACTTAATCAGCTAAAAAATTTTTTTAGGTGCACTGTACCCAAAAAATAAATATTTCTAAATTTGGGCATTGAATCGATCTGCAGGCTCAAGAAATTGATGGACTTTAACCGTATTTGTCTTAAACTGTTGATAATTTATGTGATTAAACTGACTACAAACTTAAAGTTGGAAACTTAAAATGAAAAACAAACAAATTCTAGAAGAATTTAACCCTTTTAAAAATTAAATCTAAAAAATAATCCTCTGCGATTTAATTATTCAGAGAAATAGAGGTTTATAAAATAAAATATTTAAATTGTATGTATGAAAAATTTTGTTTATGTTTAAATTTGATTTTTTTCTATTTAAGAGTAATTTTAAAAATAATATTATTTTTTTACATTAATGATTAACATTGTCACGATTTCGTTATGAAGAAAATGCAATTTTCTCGTTCAAAAAACTAGTTTACATAATATTTAACTTTAAAAAATATTAAATAATAAATTTAAAAATGAATTGTTGATAACATTAGAAAAAAACTGCCCATCGCCATTATTAACGGATGTGTTGAACGAATGAAGGAACTTTGATTATACAATTTTATGGAACATTTTGCTGTTACAAAAGCTGCAATATAAATTTTTATGATAGAGTGTGATAGGGCACGTTAAAAGTGACCATATGTTTTGAAAATAAAATTGAAGTACGTGTGTTATTCTATTGTACAAAAATGGTGATATTCTTTCTGGGATTTAAAACATAAATAAAAGAACAACTGCAGAGAATGTAAATTTATCTATACAATAAAATAGCGCGTCTCTTGTTGAAAACTAAATGAAATTGAGTTTGTAAATACTTAAAATAAAAAGATCTTCTGCATGAAGTTTTATGTAACCTATTACCATAATAGAAGAACAATGAAACTTTAGCCTTATAATTTTCAGTATGAACAAAGGTGATATTTATCTTTATTATTGCATTAAAGTTTTTTGTATGAAAAGTACGAATACGCTTGAAAACACAAATGTGCATTGCAAACATACAATTTCATTTTCTGTTAAAAATATTATTTTTGCTATAAATTGCAATAATAGTTTAACAATTATGTCATTAAATATTAAATGTAACTTGTTTTTTCTACTTAACGATGTTTGGAGTCACAATTTAGTATACTTGCCTATATATAGGCTTGAATACTGTATTAAAGTTGCAAATTCTTTAAAATATCTCAAAATAAATGTTTTCTTTTAGAAATTTGAGGTACACTTAAAGATTTTCAAAAAATAAGTAAATTTTTTAGTTCGACTTCATTTTTTAAAGTTTCAGGTCGAACTACTAGTGTCATTATATTTTCAAGTTATACGGAAAACTGTACATTTTTTATTTAAAAATACTGAATACTGTAAAATTTTGTTTTGTTATTTTCAAAAACATTTTCAAAAAAATTAGGATTTGTAGTTTATAGAAAAATTCTTTGTGCTATGCGTATTGGATCTAAAATATAACTTTTTTAAGTAAAAGTGTTATTCAACATTTTACCCATATAAGATTATCTGTAATGATTACGGATATCCTTTCTACGGATAACCATGTTGGTATTCACTGCAAAGTTTGATCGTTATTAAACTTTGGTGTACCTTGTTGCACATTATTATACTTCGTGATAATTTGGTCGTCAAACCCTCAAATTACTAACTTCAAGTTTTCTATATTACTCCGTTTCTAATGACTAAAGAATATAGTCGTAAATTTCATACTAAACGGAGTAAATAGTTTTAGCAAATAAAGTATACTTATTGTTTTATAAAACTCAAAGTATATTTCTTATTTCTTGCGTTTCAATATTTTGATTCCTGTAATCTTTAAGTATACACTTCAAACAAATGGCGACAATTAACATTTTAAAGGAATAATCGCGAGAATGCATCCAATGCGTTTCCTAGTGAGATTTCCAAGACCTTCTCTCATGTGCGCCAATAATTCAGTACGCTTGTTTCGCTGCACTTGAAGTATTCTAGATTCTCCCTTCAATCGGGCACAAACGAAGCGTTCACAAACAAAGCTAAGAAACGGAATTACGTAAGACACACAAGGCATATATACATATAGCTATGTACATATAGACTCGTGCGCGCGCGCGTAAGACAGTGTGGCGGAGACACCGATACACACGTGGGCGCGCACATGTATACACACATACAGTTGAGCGTATTGGGACGACTCGCATAGAATATTCAAGAATACACACTCACGGCAAGGATCAGGTCTGCACGCTTGTAAAAGATTTATGTCGTGCAGAATGCATAATACGGTTTCCCCAAGATTGACTGCACTATCAACGCGAAATATCGTTACCGACCTTTTCCTCTTCCTCCTTCTCTGCTGCCGCGTCGACGTCTCTATACGCGCGTGTGTGTGAGAGAGAGAGAGAGACAAAGCCGTCCGCGGAAAAAACCGTGGTAGTAGCGAATTTTTCATACGGCCAATTCTTTCCACGAGCTGCAAATGGATTATACGCGAGCGAGTGCCGTACCCGACTGCTTTTAACGTAAATTAGTTAGTACTTGGCCGTAAAAAATTGCCACCCGGCATCGTATTAGCTTCCCGCGGGTATATAGCGTTATCAAGCTCGCCGTCGCTTTCATCCGCGCGCGTACGCGTGCCGTGCGCTATATACTGTAGTTGGCGAGAGTAACAAATCGAATCGGGTAAGTACACGCGTGTATTGGTGTGTTTGTGTGTGTACGTGCGTGCGAATGTGTAGTAGCGGAGGAAAACGCAATCTATCACCGAAACAAGTAGCGCGCGCGAGCGCGTGCGAGAACTGAAGCCGCGTTGAATCGATGCAGAAATTACTTTCACGTCGAGGAGGAGGAACTTTAGCGCCGTAAAGTTTTATCTCCTTTTATACAGCTTAATGTACTATCTTAATGGGAGCATCTGCTTGCCGCGCGAGATTTATTTCGACTTCTTTTTCTTTTTCGCTTGTCGCACGCTCTATATCGAGTGGCATATATACATTAGGGATTTCGGGTTATAAAGGATAGTCTTTCGAGCGCAAAGAAGAGAAATGATTTGTACACGCAATATGTTTACGATTACACTGTTTTGTGTTAACAGGTAACAAGTGTACAATGAACGTCGTCTTACCCTTTTTATGTTTCTCACTGAACGTTATAAATACTTATTCTGCTTTTAACTTTATGATCGCTTGTCAACGAGCTATTAATTAAATGAAATCAGCGCACGGGTTGTTGTTCTACACGCGCCACAACAATATTTTACTTTCTCTCATTTTGTGTACAAATTGCCTTTTTAACCCTAATCGATAATCAGGTGCTAACATTTATGATGTAGCTAATTTCGTCAATGAAAGATTGGCCAACAGTTAGACGTATTATTTACTTATTTCGGACTTTATTTCCAGCTTTGAAAATAAATTAACAAAATTATATTTTTAAGTAGAAATATTTAAATTATCATCCATTAAGTTTTAATCAGTATTAAAATAAAATCGTATTTCTAAAATGTATTTGGTATTATTATTTTATATATTATGATAATACTATTGCTGTGCAAATATTAAAAAACTTGTTTCTGAAAGGTATACGTGACAGAATGATTTCTTCAAGGTGAAATATTTGAATCTTTCTTTTTTTGTCCTCTTTATAGAGAATTTTATAAATCATTATGTAATGTATTTTGATTCTTACTATATTTATCATACATATATTTGCAGTGAGTTTCAGATTATTCTTCATTATATTGTTAGCCTTACATGCTATTTTTTGTTACAAAAAGTTACCGAAAATTTTGAAATTCTTTTTTTAAATGTTTTATGACTTGGGAGTTTAATTTAACAATAGTATTAAATTGTATTGCATTCCACGTTTTATTTTTTATAAACTCAGTATTCACGAGCAAACAAATAATTAATACAATAGGAAATCGATAATAATACAGACATTGCATATAAACAATTTTGGTACCTGTCAGAATGAAAATTTTAATAATATTTGCCATTAAAATGTGTTTATATTACATGTAATATTATTCGTTAGAATTAAATTATACCAACTTAATGAATGTTACTATAATTACAGCATCATGTATACCGAATATAATAATACTTATAATTAACAGTAGAATTTCGGAGCGAATTTTCATTGTTATTTTGAGTATTCCGAATCTATCTATACTGTATGATTCATACGTATGCATTGACGTATGTATATGCCAATATGAAAATAATTAGTATTGACGTAAGTAGTCAAAGCAAATCAAATTGAGCTTACGTAGCTCAACGGTATCCAACACGTGATAGAAAAATGTTCGGGAAATATTTTCATTTGACCAAAGGCTTGGATACATTTGAAGGATTTCAAATCCGTCAAGTTCCCCATGTCCAAATCAAACAATTTTAATTCAAGAAAAACTATTATCTCACAGGAAAGATCTATAACAAATAAATACAAATTTCAGTATTCGTCATATCGTGGTTTCATTAGCTAAGTAGAAAAAGTCAAGTAAAGTAAGACGCGCCACTACTTTCCTAGCTCTATAATCTTCCATATAGTATAACCATTATATAAGTATATAAATGATACACCTGCTCAGTAACTTTTTATTCATAAAAGCATTAAAAAAAAAAGTAAAAATAGAAATCGGTAGCTCTCACAGCGCCGGCTATCCGCAACGACTCACCAATAACGTAGCTGTAGCCATCGAGGGTGAGGACGCACTTGCGCGTGGCGGGTGGTGCGCTCGTCGGTAACCCAGGCACCACGTGCCTGGCCGCGCTCACGGCCCCGGCGAGGCCCGCGCGACCGAGTCGGCGCGCTGCTGCCGCCGCAGCGGAGCAGCCGCTAACCGGGCCAGCGCCAGCTGCGCCACCGGCCTGCTGTCCCGGATCCGAGTGGCACTTGTGCACCGGGTCCTTCGTCTGCCTGGACATGCTGCTTCGGTCTGCGGCGTGCACTCCTCGTCCTCAGGCCGCATCTCCTTTGGCCGCGCGCTCGGTATGTATGCTTGGCCGAGTGAGGCTGGCTTGCTCTACATCCTCGGCCCCGCGCGCGCGCCTCCCGTTTCTTCCTCTCTCGCCTTTTATTTCCCTCGAGGTATATGCTACGGACTCCTTACCCCAGGCTGTCCAGCGGCATTCCTCTCCGCTCGAGAGACTTTGTCCCTTCGCCCTATCTCATCTCTCCCATTCCGTTAGCTCGTTGGCCTAATCGCCAGCCCCCAGAGTGCGAGCGAAAGAGCGCAGATGTGTATATCTCGGTCTCTCCTCACTGGCGCAATCAGCCCCGAAATTCTCTTCCAGGCGACCGCTCGCCGAAGATATTGTGACCCTTAGCCTCGAGTTCAGCCCGCCGTCGAACACTCACGGTGACTACGCGTAACTACTGACGCGGACGCGAAGGTGGCCATTGCGCGGCTACCGGATCGCACGCACTCGCGTTATTATTATCGGCCGTTATAATAAAGTCCAATTATACCGGGAAGAAGCTCGTAGCGCTCCTTGCTCCCTCCTTATAATATCTCTTTCTCTCTTTCCTTCTCCCCCCGGAGAAAGCTAACCCGTAGCACAGAAGGGGGAAAAGAGAGACGAAGAGCGCGCAAAACGGCTCTAACTACCAAGGCGGCGGCGCGATCGCGCTGTTTGTTTTACTTGGCCTCGGCTCAAGTCTTGCGCTCGCGCTTTTTCCCTCTCCCTCTCTCTCTCTTTTACTTATACGCCGAGAGCCACCGGCGTCTATTTCGAACGATTCACGGGCGTTACGCCATATCGGCCGGCGCAAGCGCAAGCGTGTGCACACCCAGAGTCAGCCGCATCAACACACACACTCACACATACAGCGGCGACAGATCGTCGATCCCTCCGCACGCGATACTCGCGTGTTTACATCGGCCGGCGACGCGAGCGCAGTCGCGGAACGCTATATAGAATGAAAAAGCAAGAGCGACAAAGCTTCTTCTTCCTCTTCTTCTTCTTCCTCTTTATGACGCTGTCTCTTAAATCAGCGTTCGGCGGCCCGCTCTGTATTTACGACTGGACTTCGCAGCCGAGCGAAACTACGGCGCTTTTTATTAATAGAACCTCGCGACGGCCCTCGTCGTCGTCGTCGTTGCCACCGCCGTCGTTGTCGCGCCAAAGCGACTTGACGATTAATGGATTTAAAGCTCGGCGCGCGCGCGAGCTTACGCTTTTCCGGAAACTTGTTCCGTGTGTGTGAGTGTGTATCTTTTCGTTTTTCTTTTTAACCTTTTTTTTCTCAGTACGCGCTAAAGTAGTAACACGTGCAGCTGTTTGCTTTTTCACGCGTTTCTCCTTCGTCGCTTCGAGACTTTATCAAAAGATGATGTACCGTGCCACGCTGACGTATGACTACTCCTTTTTTTTTCTCGCCTTAGTGTCTGGTACATATATGTTTATGCTACACTGCTGGGACACACATATGCGAGCTTGTCAGTAGCCACTTTTCTTACACTCGACTTCACTCAAGTTTGTCTCTTATGTCCTTTTTTTTGCTCCTCGAAAACTTTGCTACTAATGTCTTCACATTGACTTTCAATCCTCGGCTACCTTATCACCAGCCATTCCAGCCGCTAAAGCGTCTTTATTAGCGCGACGCTCCCCTGGCGAGATAAGCTAGAGAGCGAGAGTGCGCGACAACGAATGGCTTGCTGTCTCTCTGTCGCTCTCTCTCTCTCTCTCTCTCTCTCTCTATATCCGTTTCGCCGTTTGTCACTCGCAGCGCCTCGCCGCTTGATTAACGTCCCGGCGGTTCTCTCCCAGGGCTCTCATTCGTCGCGTTAAGCCAAACGCCGTCGCTGCCAGCGTCGGCCGAACGTCAACGTCGAGTCGTTTGTCATCCGAGGGATCGCTGCGAGGTATAGGCGATAGCGCTCATTCACCGGCTGATTTTTGTCTCCCCTCCTGTTTATTTCCTATATATTATTGTATCACGGCGCTTTTCTCACTATTAACACCTCTTCGCAAACGATTCATCAATCTTTATTTTTTCTCCGTTCACGCGCGCACTGCCACGGTTACTCTTCACACGCGCATGCATGAGTTCAATGTGGTTTCGACCGGCATCTGATCAGCAAACAAAACAAACACAGTGCATGGTTCTATGTATCGTCTCTCCCTCTCTCTTTCTCTCTCTCTTACTCTCTTTGTCAGTGGAGCAGTTGCGCGTGCGGTCAGCCGGACGCGAGACCCGCGTGCGCGAGACTGCGTAAACACACGCGCACGTGATGTCAACAGAGTCACCACAGGGGGACACCTTTTTCTCTCTCTCTCTCTCTCTTGTTTCCTCCTTCACCGGCCTATATAACGCGAGGCGTGCAGGTACACGCGCGCGCACGCGTACGAACGTCCACCGTCGTGTGTGCGACCCGAACGGCGGTAGCGCTACTACTGAACTTGCCTCTCTCTCTCACTCTGTCTCGCGTGCGCGCTCTCGCTCTCGCAGAGAGCCATTCGGAATCGCCGCCGACGCCACCGCCGCTGCTGCTGCGCCGCCACCACCACCGCCGCCACCGTCACTTCAGCCCCTACCGCCGCAACCCCTCTTACCTTTCGTGGTTCACTCTATCTATTTCTCTCTCTCTCTCTCTCTCTCCCTTGCGCTATCTCGTACTATCTCGCACGCTCTCTGTCTCTGTCTTTCTGTCACCGCCAAGCCTATCGAGAAATTCCTGACTGTATATATGTATACTGTTATATTGTATACGTGTGCCCACAGTTCGTGCGAACTTTTTCCGGTCCTCGTTTTATCCCTTTTTTTGTGCTTTGTCCGCGGTCTATATCGCGGTTGGGCGACATTGTCGTCGTCGTTGGCAAAAGTTTTACAACTAGAGCGAGAGAGACAGAGAAAAGGGTGGGTATCCGCAGAGTGCGAGTTTACCTGTGTTCGGCGGTGGCGACGTGTATGTGTATGGCAATTTGGCTTTACTCGTCGTCTCGTCGTAGGCAAGAGGAAAATTGAGCTGCTCCCGAGGAAATTTTCTAGAGTAGGCTGTGTTTGGTTTTTATTTACCAGTTGAAAATGCGTTTTTACTGTATTATTATTGCCTGAGACATAGTCGGTACTTGCTTTATTTTTGCGTTATGTTATGTCAAAAAGATAAAAAAAAGCTAGAAGATACGAAAGGTTAAAAAGTACGTGTTGACATTTATAAAAATGTACTACTTCTGCTTATTAATGGATCAAATAAGTTTGAGTAAATTGCATTGAGGCCATTTATCTCTGTTGAAGTTCATGTCATTATATATTTTATATAAATACCAAGGTTGGAGAAGTGAATTTTAAGGTAAATAATGTACTTTGGAACAGGAGAGTGACCGTAGCTAAAATTCAGTGGACCTTCTAGCCTTGACAGTCATTTCGTTAATAAGTGCTAGAATTTTTGACAAAAATTAATATCCATGTTAATAGAAAATAACTCTAAATGACAAAATCAGATAATCTTTCAACTTTTATCAGAAATTCATCAAAAGTTTATATTTCAGTACATTCACTTAATAAATGGAAATAGTATTTTTTGATTTTTAAATTTTGTAAATAAGACTGGCTATAATGTTTTTATTTTAAATCGTATTTCCAAAATAGAATAACAAACATTTGAATCTCGAATTAGTGATAGAAATGTAGTTAATATGTCTTGCAGTAGCCCGCCTGCATCTACTCAAGTTTTTAAATATAAATTAAATTTAGTAAACTGCTGTGTGAATTACGGAGGACGGAATCATTGCGCCCAAAATAATTAGCGCAGCAGTGCAGATATATGCTATATAAGACTCACATGAGGACTTCAGATAGTTGTAAAATAAAAAAAAATATAAAAAAAATTCAGTAAACATTGTTTGATTTGTACATGAATTAATATTTCATGAAATATTGAATATTAATGAAATTTATTCATTAAAGTTGTAAATTATTAAAATCACAAATTATCTAAACTATTTTTTTATTTAAATATAGAGACAAATTTAATTAGCAATTAACAACTTTCAATTAAAACTTTTAAGTTTCATATAACGTTACGTGTATACATCGTCTTGTCAAAGCATCTACTTTTTTTCTTTTCTCCTCGAACTTACATCCGAAAACGGTTCAATAGTGAACTGATCGTTATTTACTTTTACCTTCTTTAAATCTTTTTATCCTCTCCCTGTTGATTACTTTCCTTCTCTTCCTATTCTTCGCTGCAGCATTTGCTACTCCTTTCTCTCTTTCACCTTACTTTTTGTTTTGATTGAAATTTACCGGTTCTTTATACCTCTTCCTGATCTTTTACTAATCTTCTCTTTATTCCGATTATTTTTGCCTTCACTGATTTTTTAATATTCTATTACATATTTTACAAGTTAGTTAAGTGCACATTTAATATTTGATTAAACATATTAAATATTCTCCAGCTTAATCTGTACAATGATTTCAATGTTCAAAATTTCTATTAATATTAGTTAATCCGTTGATGCTTTCTCAAAAAAATTTTTATTCTTGAATATAATAAAATGTACGTGAGATTTCCAACGAAAAAACGGACAAAACCATCGTAACTCTCGTTATATAATTTCATTCTTTTGCTTCGGTACGACCTAAATTGCACATCGTGCATCCTATTTTTGCAGGATCGTGAATAGAATAATAAGATTCTGAAACCCTCTACATACATTTCATTTTGATGAACGGTAATTGTGCATTATAAAAAAGCCCATTATAGATTTTATATTTATAATTTGTATTGTAACTGACTTATTTAATTGGTCCATTTTAGATGATGAAAAATTAAGTTTATACGATCTAAAAGGTGTTTTAACTTTTATCTACTTATACATTTCAATTTTCCAGCTGTATTTCGAAACTTGTGCGCAGATAGTGTATCCATTTATAATGAAACTATCTTCTGAAATAACTGAATTATTTGAATATTGTATATAGGAAAATTACTAATATTTATCAGAAGTTAAATAAATATGAATGTTTAAGTTATATTTTTACTCATATTCGTAATGGTAAACAAGATTTGTAACGTAAAAATGTTAGTATAGGTGATTTGTAAGCTAAACAGATATAGATGATGTATAAACGCTTTGGTATCATGCAAATTGTTCATAATAATGCAGCCGATAGATTAAAATAATAACAGGGGAGTCCCAAACATTCTCACAAAGTTTTCTATCGTGCATGATTATTTAATAATAAAATGTGACTAAGAAATATTACGATCCTTATTCAAATATATAGGTAATTGTTGAATTGTTTTGAAAAAGATAATTACAATTCATATCTGATAACTATCCAAGATGATTTGATCAAGATGAAAATGTATCCTTTTTCAGGCTTAGAGAAAATTCTTATTACAAAACAATCTACTTATTATAGCGATACAATATCAGATCCGAACGTGATCAGGTATATACCGCTTCACCCACACCCGCAACTCACATCACTGTATCCACGTATTTCTCTGGGCCGTTTCGCAGTCTTCCCAATTTCTCGCTCACCCTCTCCTCCGCGCGCGCACACACATATCCCCGATCGCCGTTTCCCACCTTTCTTCCGTTATAGCCTTTTCATCCCGGTTTCTGCGTCTCGCCTTCTCTCTTTTTTGATCTCGCAAGCGAACGCAGCTTTGATCTGGCACGCGTCTTTTCTCTCCATGCTTCTCCTCCTCCGCTCGTCCATTTCGCCCTTTTGTTACGCGCGAACTATTCTCTCCTGGGTGTGTGTATATATATATATATTATATACAGCTTCCATATCCATTCTTCGAGAAGGAGGATATGGCATATTCCGCGCGATTGCCTTCCAGCCCTCTTTTCTCGCCGCACGCGCGCGTATGTATATGAGGACCTTCGATTTGGATATCGAAGCGAGACGATGGGGTTGTCGCTGCGTTATATTACGTTCGAATCGAGCGCCGGGGACGCGTGTATATATTCTCGCCCAGGGTAATGAGAAGCAGTTGCGTGCATATTCGAGCTTGATGAGACGAGAGAGAGAGAGAGGGTGGGAGAGGAAGAGGGAGGAGGAAAATTTTCCATGACGCAGCCGCGGTGAGCTCGCGGGAGAGATGAAAAGCTCTGCATAAAATATGGGGTTATAGGAAGTTACAAGTTCTATTGAGGCCGCGCGCGCGCGTGTGTTCGACGCATCTATAGGTGCGGGAGGAGAGACGTCTCTCGAGAGAGACGCAGAATGCGACGTGGGCTTTACTGACATGAAAACACACGTATCAATAATGTAAGATTATAGAGCAAAGCGTGCAAGTCCTATATATACGTGGAGGTGACTCGCGAACCGTTTCAGTGTAGTAATGAAATTGATTGTTTCTTTGCATAATTTTTCTTAAAAAAGAGACAAGAGCATTTTTCGTTGTAGCTGTTTCTTATCCTAGAAAAGGAATGTTGTTTTATAGAAGATAGTGTTGTTATTTGCAGTAGTAGCTTTATTTATTTATCGCATTATATTTAAAATATTAGAGTAATAAAGATAAAACTTGCATACCTCAGTGCGAACAGTGTAAAATATGGAGAAATAACTATGAGATTTTTAGTATTCACAAAGAATGTTTATAACTTATATTTATATACACTTACGTATAAATATATATACTAGTAAACACACACCTGAAGTCCATAAGCGTAAACGTATACATTATCTTTTCCCTGTTATCTTATCTGTTACGTGCAAAAAGAATTTGCATACAAAATTTTATAATACAACTATGAGAAGGCTAATGGAAGAAAAACTTTTACTGCCTGTTGATTATTATAATTTTTCAATTGTCACATTTTATCGATTGTAAAAATAAAAATTTTACAACATAATCCTTTCTACTCGATCGATGGTTAACTCTTTTTACGCCATCACATGAAAAATAAAAAATGTTTTTTTTTTAAAAGGAAAAAATGCTTCCCCTGTCAAGCAGAAAAATTTTCTATGTTTGAAAAAAAAGGAAAAAAAAGTGATTGGTCGATACCCGACCTCTCATGTTTTCGAGCCTTTGCGACTGATGCCAATGAATTAGTTGAAAATTACAACAATTTTCTTTCTAACAAAGTGTAGTTTCTCCATAAAATTATAATTTTGGAATAAATATTATAAAACAGTAATTAACTCTAAATAATATAATTTTAAAAATATCATATAATTCAGCGAATTCATTCTGACCTCAATAAAGTTATATGAACTTTCTTCGTCTTATATAAATTTTACGAAATCGTACAAAATTTAACCAAAAAGGTTTCATTTCTTGAAAATATTTAGTAAGTCAACTAACCGAATCCCGATAAGCTCCCATCAATCCTGGCAAACTTTTTTACCAAAGTCCTCTATCGATCCCACTAAATTAATTAATTCCACTAATGGAATTAGTAAACTAGGTAGAAAAAGGCCTGCAGTTTGAAACTATACGGATGAATATTTAAATCCACGAGGAAGTACTCTCTGTAATATTTAAAGATCCATTCCATTAGAAACGCAATTTTCCCTTAATTAAAAAGATATATCATAAATCTCGGCTTATCGGCGCAGTGATCTCTTTCGACGGCGCTTATCGGCAACGGCGCAAAAACGTCTCGCCGCGTGTAATTGCGCAAAAGCAAATGAACGCACGCGCGCGATTTTCAATTCGCTCATCCTCGCAAACGCACATCTGCACGCAACGCTTAACGCTAAACTTTAATTAACCGTAACTTCGTACGCCGTTACGTTCGTGGTATACTTATACGCGAGTCCTCCACCCACTAGTAACAGCGACAGTGAAGAATCGAGCCCCCACGAGGACGACTGGCGCACGGAATTTGCGCGCGGTGGATCGATATATCGGACGAGTGCTACGAATTAAAGGAAGCAGCCAAAATGCCTAATACCTTCTCTCTCTCTCACTCTCTCTCTCACTCGCTCGTTCGCTCGCATTGGTCGGAGCCTTATCACGCGATCGTCTCGCGATCGTTGCGGGGGTGTACGTGTACGTGTTACGGGGCAAGAGCGCCGCGTGGCGCAGCTCTCCGATGTTGTACATCGATCGCCCAGGAACAATGCACTCGGCTATTTACCTAATGCGCCATTACCAGCATTCAAGTTCTATTTGCCGGCGCGCGGTCGGTGGAAAAGAAGCGTACGCCAGTGGTTCCGGATTGGCTTACACTATACAGTTTGGCAAATTGGTAAATTTGTCGGGGATCTCTCAAAGACCGAGGAGAAAACTTTAGAAATTTGAGTTCGAGTACTTGTAGAAAAGCTTGCTGTTGTTTCGAGTGCGCTTGCTTGGGTCAATACTGACATTAAAAATACTAACGAAATGCTGCTGGGCAGAAAAATTATGTATTTTTTTATCGTTTTGTTTGAAGAATAAAAACAATATTAATTAACGCGTGTAAGTTTATTTTTCATTGAATATTAAAGCTCAATCGATACTTTTGTACGTGAAACTGAGAATAACGATATTTATTCTTTTTAGGTCGTTTTTTTCTTTATTTGACTTGCAACCTGAGAGGCATAAAAATATCGAACACAAATAATTATTACCCGTGAACCATAAACTTACCGTCAAATTGAGTTTATATGGACATAAAAGACAAACGAAAGAAAATTACAGCCTTTTTTAAGACCAAATAAAAAGAAAATTGAAGTTCAAAATGATGAGTTGCAAACATATTCATTCGCAGGAGTAGATGATGATAATTATCGATCAATAGTTAAAGTTCATAAATTACTTATGATTGGCACGTATTAATAGAGGTATATTAAAATGCACGTATATACTTCTAATATTATTATTCAATATTATTCGTATAAAAAGGATCATCGTACATGAAAATTTTATGAAAATAATTATCCTTGATATTATCGAGTTTTTATGCATAATATTACTCTTTTTTAATAATCATACTATTAAATAATGAATTTTTTATTTGCACAATGAATTTGTATATGTAATTATAGAGAACACGATTTGATAGTTATTCTATATTAAATAGTAAATGTGTGAATATCGATACACAAATTTTTTATTCACACGATATTATATATCCCGTATTATAAATAAAAATTATCACAATCCGCCAACATACTATATTCCTAATGAAGCCGACAGCAAAGAAAACTCCTCTGCACCGGAAGGATGATCGGAGCGCCGACATCATCCACCTCCTCAGCCGCCGCGCCCACACGATGCGGCGAACCTCGGCGAATGCAATTACAGCATCGGCGCGCCGCTTTGTTCGGCCTGCTGTGTGCGCGAAATCAATCGCGCGATGCTCTCTCTCTCCCTCTCCTAATCAAGATTACTCCGAGAGCGTTGTCTAATGATATCGACGCTCGCGTCTTGTGCGTATAGAACCTCAGTTGGCTTAGGCGTCTTCGCGCACGCACAAACCGCCGAAAATCGATGGGCAGTCGCAAAGGACCAATTAGCACTTGAGAGAGTGCGGACACGGCGTCGACTGGTCGTAGTGTCGTGACTGTTTTACATAATGATCGATTTTGTCAGAAGGCTGCGAAGAGGGCTTGCTTTCGTGTGAGTCGCCGCGTCGAGGCTGCTTGTGCAAGGTGGGCGTGACGATGGGTGAAGAGAATTAGGCTCGGCCGCTATGGATTGCGATAGATGTAGACTTCTATTTAAAGTCTCTTTTTGTGAAAAGAGAATTTTCCGGAAACTATTTATACAAAAATGAAATGTCTATATTGCATTCTAGATGGGAGAGAGTTGACTCAATGTTCTTAAATATTTATCCTCAACTTTAAGTTAAATTACTTATTATTTGATTGTTGTAAATTATTCATGGGAGAACTCGAATAGTACATATATGAAGATATATTGAATTGTTTTTTTCATAAATATATGTATACGATACATGATCTGGCCAACCCAGACGTGACGAGGTAATAAAGGTGAAAAATTATTTTTATTTTATGCAGCCTCAAATTTTTATTTCACATTAATTTTATCGCCAGTGAAAAAGAAATAACAAAAAGATATGGTATGTATGAAATAAATTTATCTTCATTATCAATAAAACTTTATGGGTTATAACGTGGTTCCGTTATTTTTTTATTTTAGCAGCCCATCAAACTATTTGTGCGCAAAGTAATAATAAAAGTAAGCTATAAATATTATTAGCATAGGCAACATAAGTTAAGAAGTTCATTTCCAACAAAACCACAGACTTGATAAACTTTGAAAATTTCTTTTTGCTTGTATTATCTTTACCTTACACATCGTTTGTCTTGTCGCCAAGTTTATCATTACTGCCTTTATGATCCATTTATAATGTGATGACAGCGAATTTCGTTGAGACAACAGCATTGAAAGTTAAAAGAAAAATTAAAACCTAATTTGAAAAACAAGATTTTATAATATTAACTAGCGGTGATCAACTTTAACTGATTTTTTTCTCTAAGAAACAAGGTGTCAGATAGTGAAATATACCAAGTTAAAAACGTATCATTATCCAATTATGCAAATTGAATGCGGTTACTCAGGGCAGTATAGTTTAAGAGTTTCTTTAAAGTATATGGCGGTCATAAAAATTTGTAACTGTGATCACTTGTAACTATAAACGAAATCTTTTTTTAATTGTTGATACTACTGAAACGGTAAAAATATATTTGTAATACGTAATCTGTAAGACGCGAAATATACAATGTTTTTTGTAATATTTTTTTCATTATTTTATCTCAACACACAGTCTTTCAATAATTAATCCATAAAACTGTTAATAATTGTAAATTGTATTTACTGCTATTACTGTTTGACAAAATCTGTTTTATATATAAAATATTCTTAAACATTTGATAAATATTTAATATTTAATGTATGTTTCATTAATGAAGTGATCATATTAATTATCTTTTTGAATTGAATCTCTACGAAAACAAGGTATATCCTATTGCTATTATTAGTTTTCATTGATTTATGTTAGTATTGAAATAACATTTAAAAGTAATTATCAAATACTTTTTTATTGATATGGAATTTTGTAATTCCTTTCTAAGTTTAATCTGTATTTAAGAAATTTTAAATAATTTGGTCTTGGAAATATATTTTAACTAATAATTTATATAAACACGACAAATAATAAAGTATTATTTAGTAAAATATAAGTCATTATATAAGTAAATTGCAATTAACGAGCCGATAAAATAAGTACGTACTAGATCTTTGATACTGAGACCCAGTACGTCAATCATTCACTTTGATCACTTTATGTAATCGCCATTATTATACGTACGTCGTACCCTATTTCTTTTTCTCAATTTTCTTATTATTGTACATACTTATTACATATGAATAAGCAGATACTGCCATGGCAATATCAATCAAAGAGAAATAGAAGTTATAAATTCTGAATAAATATTCTGTTTATTCATAACAGCCCCTATTCAGTGGAGCAATAAACATCTTTATTAATATATTAAATATTAAATTTTGAATATTTGTATATTAAAAAAATCATTACTTTTACTCTTTCAGGAAAAAAATTTGTTTAATTAAAAATATTTTCACTTAAATATAACATGCAATAAAAATGACACCGAAAATATATTGTAAAATGCTTCAAATGTGTCTACAAGTATGAGACAGAATACACGAAACAAATTTCATTCACAGAATCAGTTTACAACATTAACAGTTTGAAGTTTTAATTATATTTATAATTTTTGTATTGATAGTTGAAAAATGCACTTTGAGAAGAAGTTAGAATAGAAGATAGAAAGACAGTAGAAAAATTATTCATGCCACGATAAGTAATTTGAATTGTATGCAAACTACAAACACTTAGAAAACGATGTAAAAGATATTTTTGATTTTCATCAATAATTAACTGAATATATATTTTGAATAAATATTTTTCCAGTTAAAGGATAATGATGAACTTATTTCATATAATTTCATAACTTATTTTCCGTTTGGTTCCTAAAATTCTTAAAATCAGTTATGTTATAGCAAACTATTATTGAAACTTATGCGGTGAAACAATTTTCAGTATGAGAATTACTACAAACTTGTAATTCCAAAACAATTAAATTAATAGGGAAATTTCTATTATTTAGTGTAAAGTTTCCGTAAGTGAATAATGTTATAAGTGAATAAAATTTAGTACTAAACATTTAAAAAGTACATATTCTATAAGACACTGAAATTAGCATCTAAAATTGATTTCATAATTATTGAAACTTGTGGTATTGATTGCAAAAGATTATCTCAAGACATGTGATAACAGTAACAAGCCTACACATAGAATTGTGAGTATACAGAAAAATTTTATAATCTGGTACGCATGGCTGTTTGTGTACTTCTGTTCCTGTGGTGATTTTATGCGAGTTCAACGGCGTCTCGAGTTAATTCAGTTATGACGATTACGCTTGCATAACTGACAGATAATATCAGGACACTTCCTCTGAAGTGAATTGAACATGCATGATGTACTTAGTGCAAACGCGTATACCGAACCATTATGTACTGATCAATTAAGGTACGTTGTTGAGACGAGAGAGGACCGAATGTACGCCATATACTCCGAGGCGTATGCATATGCGAACGTGTCGATGTGCACGGACGCGTATGTTGTGTGCCGCGCGGCGACGTAGCATAGGTATATATATCATAACATATCTAATATGTGAAACGAAACGTCTCAGCGATTTCTTACTAATAATTAACGAGTAGAGGCGACCGAAGCCAGAGTATATTATATGTCTGAGTGTACACGTGTATAGAATGTCATACTAAAGTCATCTCATTGTCTGGTAGCATAACAATATCATCATAAACAAGAGAGATAGAGGAGCTCGCGAGAGCGTATCTACTATATCGGGCTCGCGATTGATTTTCACCTTTACCTTCTTTAGCAAAGTCCGACACGCGTTGGTACAGAGATTTTAAAAACGCCATACTCGTCACGCGTTCGATTTACCTGAAAGCACACAAAAGAGAAAAAGAGATTGGTAACAGAAATATTTACGAGATTATTAAAAATCATGATTTATAAAGGGAGGATGTTTCATATTTATCGTTAACAAAATATTATAATACATGTTTTGACGTTAATGTCAAATACTAACGTTAATGTGATACTTTAGTTCATCGTTTAACATTATTTTTTTAATATTAAAATATACCTTTGAATTCTATAAAAAATGAAAAATATTAATTTGAAAATGATTAAACATTAAACTTGCTGTTAGAAAAAATTAATGCAAAATTAGTTTTATCAATATAGTCATCGATTCCTTATGAAGTGTTTTACTGTCGATGAGACCATACCTTTATTTCAAATAATTAAAATTTGTGGATACCACGGGAGGGAATTTGGGGCTAATCAGTGTAAGGAAAAAATCTGTATACCAGCAATAATATTCACTAGAAATAGGTAATTAAATAAATAAAATTAAATGATGAGTTTTAATAAGATTTAATATGATACGAATTATTTACAATTTGTATTTAATTAATTTTAGGTTTTAATTTAGCAATAAAAGCTTCTATTAATATACATCCAAGTACAATAAATTTTACTTGAATATCACCTAATGTTCTATCCTTAATTGACCTAAACTCGATGGACCATAGCGCTTTTCTCTATGCCTTTTAAATTTAAATTGTAAGTATTCCGTGACATTAATCTATAAAGATATTTACCTATAGTAAAAACAATTATATAAGATACATAAATCAGATTTATCAATTTATATAATAAAATGGTTAGTTTAGTTACATACAACATTTAGTTTTTTAATCAAACAACTAAACAATATTTCAGTAATAATGTGTAAAAAAAACAAAATAGAATGTCAATGCCATATTTAATCTAGACGTAGATGTCTACCTTATCGGCGTACACTTCTTTTTTTTTTAATCCGATACAATATATTCGGATGGAAGACTTCATCAAAAGTCTATTCACCGTTACTGGTAGTTGCCTCAAAGTTTCTTATACTTTTAACTTCACTATTTTTGTTTAAATATTTAAAACTGAACATTCATAATTAATAATTCCATATTATAATTCTTTTAATAGTCAAATCATAAACTGAAGCATAAAGACGCGTAAACTTAAACACATTTTAACCAAAATTACTTTTTCGTAATAGAAAATAGTAATAGTGTGGTTTTTGAAAAAGATAGCAAAGTCTTTCTACATCTTTTGCTATGATCGTTTTCTTTTTCTTCCTTTCACCTTTCGCAGAATCTATTGTAGTCGGCCGCACAATGGGGGGATTTATTTTTTTAAACATTCATTAACCGCTGGAACTAGCCTTGCATTAGCTTCTTGCAGTGCTTCCTTATTCTTCAAGTAACTGATAGAGTTTTCTACCAATAAAGGTACTTTTAAATCATCAACGGTTTTAAATATATCGTTTATCAGAGGGACGAATAGTCCAGTTATATTATATTCAGAAGGACCTTTCTTGCAGTTTTTTACTTTTCTATCAAAATGATTTTGAAGAGCATCCTATATGTTTTCCAGGACCTATTATGATTAGTACGAAATTTAATGTATTATATATAAAATTCATTTTAAACATTTATTAACGATACGAAAATATAATTATCGAAAGTAAAAAGTTAAAATTTAAATTAAGGCCTTTCAAACTGTCTTTAACGCTATCATAGAAAACTTGTTTTACATCGGTACCTATCAAATTGAATTTATTGTCGAATACTTTTTGACATTCATCAACATTTTCTTCATTCAAAGCAGCATTCTTTAATTCTTCCTGTATTAAATATTAACATCAGCCACTAATAGTTGAATTTGATTCAATATTTTCTGTGCAACTTCTTTTATGCCTCCACTGTCTTCTATTTGAAAAATCTAACTGATAATTAGAAATTTGATTAAGTAATAGTAAATATTTTAAAAATTAATATTTTATACTTACTATATTTCTTTGAACTATCATAGATGTAACAAAAATTAAAAATAATTATACTTTCATATTGAACAATTAAAATAAGTGCATGAACTAAAAACTTACTTATTATCGACAGATTTATATATTTCCGGATGCCTCGTACTTATACTTGATCTATTACTACACTTAAAAAATAAGATATTTCATTACAAGAAGACATCACAAGAAAATATTTGATCAAATTGGCATTCTTTTAACCTTTATCTTCTCAAAATCATGATATTAGATTTGCACATTTAAATTTTATCAAAACGCAAATGAGAATGTTTCATTTTTTCTAAATTTAAACTGTTAAAAATTATATTGAAATTTGAGAAAATTTTCTTATTTTTAATAGTATTTCTTAAAAAGAATAGTTAATTCAATAAGGTTTCTTTATTAAATATTTATTAACTTTTTTGTTATAACTGTTTAATATAAAGTTTCAATACAAAAATGTGCAGAAAAATATTTAAAAGCGATTTCTCGCATGCACCAAGAACTTTAATCACACTGTTTAAGAGTAAAAGTTCACTGTAATTTAGTACAACAGAACTTTAAATTGGATTCAGAAACTCGCGTTTGCTTTAGTAAAAGAAAAGAAAATAGTTAATCTAATTATCGAACAATACGTTCCAGTGCATCAATTTTGATTAAAAATTAAAAGTAATTAAATTTTTGTATAAAATTAATTTGATTTAATTTATTTATTGATCAGTATACTTGTTATGTATTTCCTCTGAGATTTCAAAGAAAATTATTTACCAAATATAATGCGCATTACATTATCAAAGATAATAACATATCTGGTTAATGTCTGACTGTATTTGTCAGAACGTAAGCAACGAATTTCACGGATATTATCAAATCAGTGACTATTACAACGCTATTTGTGAAAAAGTATAATGAACTGAATCGAATGAACATTAACGATGCTCTGTATTACGTTAATAAAGAATGACGTTTCTAATTTAAAAGTAAAATTATATAATGCGTTTTTATCAACTAATTCTCAATGAGTAATTTTACCACTTATGTATTGCCTAGTAAATGAACTTTACTTCTTTTCATTTTTAATAGATTTTATATTTTCCTTAACAGATAAAGTACATTATTTCTTTCAAAAGATTAAATATATCGATAATTTTCAATTATTTATGCCGCATAAATTATTCTTTTTATGCACACATTAATGATAAGGAAAATCTCATGAAAGTAGAAAGTAAACGCCATACCATTTGTTAAATAAAGCTTGTAAATATAGTTAACTATGTATCTTAACAGAAACAATTTTAATTCTTTATTCAATGACATTTTATTTTTGGTTTTTATCAAATGACATGGACCAGAAGTATTAGCGCAAGTAAAGAAATTCCGCTCTATGCCAAAGGATAGGATAGTTGAAAAGCATATATCAACTACTTCTTAGTGGACAAACTGAGAGGCTTTTTCCAACATAAACTCGCAGAACAGACACATAATATTACAGAGTAAAAATACGTAGGAAACCGTAAATTAGCGTCAAAACTTATACCATTTATTGATAACTGCTTAGTTAATGAACTATAACAGTAATTTACGATTTTTACTGTCATTATATTCTTCATAACCCAAGATTTAAAGTATCAATTCAAACATTGTCCAATCATAAAAAGCTCATGTAGAATAAAAAGATAAAAATCTTTAAAAATATATTAACATTATAATAATATACTTTATATTATAAAAATCAAGAAGTGTATTTTAATTTAATATGATTGGCTAAGAAAGGAGAGATAAACTTTAATCAGACTATATATTACTGAAAAATCGTATGCTTATCATTAGTTTTATTGTTTGATCATTCTTTCATTTATTGCAACATATAAATTATTTAATTTTAATTTTAGGCAACGATTACATAAAAAAAAACTGATTACTAAGTTTTTTTTATATCTGACAATGAGCAAATAACATTAAAAATTTAAACTGATTTAAATTCATATTTGCTAGACGTGACTTAGTGTTCAATCTGAACGTTGCCCTATAATCGACTGCCAACAGATCTGAGATAATATTGAGGCCAAATCTGTTTTGTACCATTACCTATGTTGTCTCGGTATAGTATTTTAGACAGCGATGTTGATATATATACTAATGGATTTACTTTTTTTTTAAATATAAAAAGTATCAAACTACAGTTGCATAGAGCAAAATAATTCATACATTTGATAATTGGTGAATTAATGTAAATTAATATTCAAAAAGCACACTATAGTGTTCTTAATATAAGTAATTATTTTTGTTTGATATTATTTAGTGTCACGGGGATGAGTCATACAAAAATGTTAAGCTACTTATAAGGTATCTCACTGCATTTTACCCTTAATGAAAATACTGTCATCCGTGACAACGCGTCAATCACATTCACATCAATTTACACAAAGTAAGAGATCGATTACGTCTTCTGATAAATTATACGGTTTGACTGGCGACTATATGCAAACGAATTACGAAATTCCATGGTTCGATGTTTGATTCGCGAAAAGAAAACTAGCCGGTGATCATTCAATGAAATACTCCTGAATTTTTGTATAATTTAACAGTAGCGCTTATGTATAGTGTTATGACACTTTAATCATTGTATATGTAGAGCGAGGACTTTCGGGAAACATGAATTTTTCATCAGAAAAATTTGCCTTTGATAAAAGTCAGCGAACCAAGTGTGTCACTGGGGTAGCTGTTGAATTTCAATAAAAAAAAGTAACGCATCGTCCACGGTAAAAGTGCCGCTCATATTTTTTTCTCATCAAGTGTTGAAGATTTTTTTAATAGCTCATTAGTGTTTTTACAAGTATTTATCGTGTCCAGAAAATAAAGCTTATGAAATGCTACAATTGTAATTTGTCAACAAAAAAAATAAAGAAAATTATAGTATGTGTATTTTGAAAAAACATAATGAAATCATAAAATGTAATATTATTGTATAATTTTAGTACAAAATCATATTTGACCACTACTATAATAAATAAATTATTATAAATGAAATAATATTTGTATTGTTACTTTCGTAGTATGGAATTCGACAACATTTCAATATGTTAGAACGGAATATTTATATGTCTGTAACATTTTTCTATACTGTCATCTAACCACAATCAGGTTGAGACCTTGATAAAAGATTGAATTTATGTACTTACTTCTTGTCAGTAACTAGATATGAAGTTTTGAAGTTTAATATACCATTCGTAATAGAACATGTAATTTTAATACATCTAAAATAAATGTTGAGCGACAAAAGTTTATTGCTTTCTACATATTTTTTTCAAAACATAAACTATTGTATTCCTTGTATGCATTTAATAAATAATAATAAATATTTAAAAAAGTTACATAAATAATCATAGTATCATCGGAGAGAATAGTTCTTTTTATTGTTTAATAAATAAGTAAATTATTGATTAATTTATTAAAAGAATAAATAGATTATTGATTCATTTTGAATTCATAATCAAAAGTATCCCACACATGTTGATAATTCAAGAACAAATCGAGACATAAATATAACTATTTTTTATTTAGTTCTTTGAATCAAGAGTCGCTGAAAAACAAAAATATAATAAAATAAATTTGACACTGTCAATTCATGGAAAAGTAAAATATTTGATCATTTTTTCAAATTCAACATAAGCTCACCCATTCAAACCCTTACAAGGTAATAACTACAGCAATGACACGAAAATATGAAATCAATATAGTTGTCTATCATTTATTTACGCAACGATAACACCGAGGCAAAATAACGAGACCCGAGAGGAGAGTTAGCAAGCGAAGCGTAAAGGAAAAAAGCGTAGCGCAGAGAAAAAAATTTACGTCGAATTCGAGGGAAGCCCTCGATAAAGTTAGTGTCTCGTTCGTCTTTGGTCTATCTCTCTCGCTCTATCTGATCCTCGGGAACGCCTCCCTTTTACCCCTCCCCCACTCTCTCAGCACTCGCGTGGACGCCTTTGCGCTCGACCAAGCGCCTTATGAATTATTAAAGATTAACGACCATCGATCGCTCATTTCGATCACTTTATCTGACCGCCATTTATCGTGCTTATATACCCACTGGGTCGGTTGCCTTCGTTTTGTCTTTCGTTCTCTTTTATTCTGTGCGTCTTTTTTTCGGTCGCTAGCTTGCCCGGAGCAGAAATAGTATTACATCCACGAGTTATTAATCGCAGCTGGCCCCAGTATTATCATGGAAATTCGGCCGGGTCTCGGACGCGTGTGTGTGCACGTATATACTTTGTAGGTTTCACGCTTACGCAATTTCAAATAGGCCAGTTTGATCGATCCAACATTGTTTTTCTAATAGGATTGCGTAAAAAATGGTGGCGAAAGTGTGATTGATCTAATTTATTTTTTCTTTCAACGGTGTACCTATATTAGTCGAGTATTTAGAACTAGAAACATTGTCGAATATGCCTTTTGTATTAAATGTTCTGGTCTAATCGTTCAAAGAGAGTTGATTTCCGAAATAGGTTTAAATGTTCACAGCTTTGTACATTATAAGCTGCTTGTTTCTGACAGAATTCCGTTATTACTCATCATATATACTTAGTTAATGATTGCTAAACGGTAAAAAAACATCATTATACATATTCTATTTCTAATATTAGACATTGGTCTTTGAACGATATTAGATGAAAATAAGAAGAACCTTCGCGTAAAAAAAGTCTTGCAGCAGAATATATTGCTCACACTCTAAACACTATATCAGCAATTTGTGAGTTACACTCAACACAACCGCCGCAGACGACTCGTATCTAGTCACGGAACTGTATGTAAATATCAACCATACAATCTACTACATAACACCCATGTATATCATATATTGCTTACTCAGAGTATGGGATACATATGAGTATTGTGTGCGAAATAATATGGCCGATATTTAACTCGTTCGCCATTTTTTAAGTGAGTCGAATTAAATTTAAAGATACGACACTAGTTAAACAAAATTAAATGTACATTAAAACATATGATCTTAAAAAATTCAAACATTTAATGAATTTTCGATTTTGAAGACCATTTACTAACTATTAGTAAACTTTAACTGTTTACCGAATGTAATTTTATAACCTTATAAAATAAAAATTAGTAAAGGTTTAATAGTTAATTAATGATCAACTTTAGTAGTACTGACTGATCACATTAATTGAATAGACAAAACAGCCTTCATTAATTGACAAGTTGAAGATCGAAATATTTTTTATCAAAAACAGAGAAATGTTATAGAATATTACAGACAATAACATTTGTGTATAAACATACAAATTTTTTTAAATACTATAAAATTGTTAAATACCAACCTTCTAATCAATATATCTAATATACAAATGCATATTTGTATATTTTGAAAAATATAAAACAGATTAATTAAGGCAATGAGAAGAATGTAAAAAAAAGCATTTTATTGTGTTAGAATTATTTGTTTTATTAAACAACTAGGTAATATCAATTTTGGAAATTACTCCATTTAAATTACAATATTTCATAATTTTTTAATAAGTTAGATTTCTTTTGCTTTTTATTATAAATAAATGTCATCAATTAGTCAATTTTAGAACTACAAAGTAGCATCATGCATGTTATAACATTTAAATACCAGCAAAACCTAATTCTAGTTTGGTTTCGGCAAAATTCCTGCCTTTATAGCGTCAGCCGTAGACTTTTGAACAAATGCATTCCATCTCTCCGGCTCATTCTTGGAAAACCATGCACCAATTGCTGCAAAGTTTTGCTTCTGTTTTTCAGTACATTTTTTGCAGTTAGTTACTGCAGCTTCCGGCATAATACCTACGTAGAAATTTAATATTAGAATAAAATACTATAATAACATGTATTTTTATATGTAGTGTAAATAACTTCTATTGTTTAAATAAAAATAAAAACATTAATATTCACAAAATAATACATTTAAGATGTGAGCATAAATATAAAAAATCGTTATCTAATTTTAAAATTGTCACATCTGTATGGAATACAGACAATATTTTAAAATAAAAATATTTTAAAATAAAAATAAAAATTAAAATAATTCCAACGCTTTAATAAATTAAATAAATTTTTAATAACAAACAATGCAATAGATTAGCATATAAACTGCTTGCATGTAATATTTAAAAATGTATTGATATGATACAAAGACGGTTTAGTACGAAACAATGTTTGAAATTGAACATTAGATGCAATCTACAATTTATTTAAGAAAATTAGCGGATTCTCGACACAATTAAAACTTGTCATCAGTACAAGTATGATTGTTTATCGCTCACACTAAAAGCCACATGAAACTCTCTAAACTCAAGATATATCTTAAAACGCGCAATCACTCTGATTGCGAACATATCTACGATTTCACAAATGCAAAACGTCTTCTTATCGTTTATCGCCAACATTTTTATTCATCTTCCACAATACAATGTCATTGCTATTTAACTTGAAATAAAATCTAAGAAAATCCCATTTCTCGTAAAGATGAACGAATGAAGAAGAAAAAAATCATACCTTGGAAGTATTTGGCATCGGGAGTGGTGCATGGCGCCTTGTCCATAAAACAATTATAGTATTGATCTCGAAGTACACTGTCGTTCAGAATGGCTGCGACGTCGACGTAATCGTACTTCGCTGAATACAACTCCTCTTCGGCCGCTACAGCCGTGACGACGGCCAGCGCGATCAGTAAAACGACCGATTGAAATCGTCGCGACAGCATGTTCACAGGCAGCGTCTCGTGATTGATCCGTCGGATTTGTGGCGTCAAAGTCGAGGCGAGCTTCTGTCCCCGCGTTTACGTCCGCGTTTATATATCAGAGGATGCCCCTCTCTGCCATCAGCGGTCGAGTCATCTCGCGCGCACAGCTTCCCTCCCGCTACCGTACATATATAATTACGCTGCGCCGATGAGCACGCGCGCACGCGCTCATGCTGTTCTCGCGCGTTTAATTGCGAGCCGTCAAAACTCCGTCGAGATGCGCCAAAGCGCAATTTGGCCAAGAGAGTTCTCTGGCTCTCGTTGCGCTCTTCGCGCCGACGAAGTTGTTGGAGCTGTTGCTCCGAGCATCGATTTAATTACCGAGCACACACGAGTCGTCGACGGCTGGTTAGCGGCTGCTAGCGCAGTTCATGCGCGCATCGTCGATTTAATTTTGGAAATGGGAGGATCGATTTTCGCTTGTCGAAGCTTTCAGCGCGAGCTTTACGCTGGCCTTTAATTATTCACGAAGCGAAGTAGATTAGGAAATTTTACAGAATTCAATGTGAGCTTGTTCCAGGCTGACAGAGTTGAAAAAATCCGGAATGACTCATCACGAAAAATTCTATAAGTAAAATTTATGCGATACTCGTGACTAATTTAGCGATAAAGCTTTAATTTGCTGTCATTACTGATATTGCCTTAAAAATTGTCCGTAGTATTAAAAAAGTATGATACAAAACAGAATTTTATGTATAATATTTGTTTGGATTTTATTTAATGTTTAACTGATAAAAGTGATACAGTAAAATTTGTGTTGAATATTTGATTAACAAAATTAATTTATCAAAGTATATTGGTAATATTCAAAAAAATATTATCGTGGCTTCAAATTAGAAATTGTTTACTGTACGGATTTTAAATCAAAATTAATTAAAAACTTCGTTAGATGCACATAAAACCATTTTTTCTTTGTATTTTTAGACAAGTAATTGTTACGTCTAAAAAAATTATTTTACAAAAACTTAACAGGTTTCCAATTTATAATAAACGTTTCAGACTTTGGAGTCATTAGTAGCTCTTTTTTAAGTGTACATTAGTTCATAAAATTGTCATAATATACCTAGCACGTGTTCACAATAATATGTTCATACCTCTAAAAAATGTCATCTTTGTCAACTAGGTATAAAATTAACTAATCACAAAAGCGTATTTTTACTTTTGTATAGTGTCTATAATGATTTTAAATAAGCATAAAATCGATTATACTTCTAATGGTTAAGAATATGATGTAAACAATATTTATCCAATGTCTCATTTAAATAAGAGATGCTAACTACTCTACACATAAGTATAACGTTATTTCCATTATTGCATAAAACACAATTATTCATAGTTTCGATTAAAGACAAAAATATTGTTCACGCAGTTAACTCCTTGATTGTGAAATTTCTATTGGCAATTCGATACTGGTAATAAATTTCTTCGATTTTTAAAAGTGTTGTAGCAGAACGTTCTAGTTATAGGTTTAATAATTTCACATGACATATGTGAAGTAAGCATTTGATAGAATGTCTCTTGTCACCGCAACTGTTTTTTATTTGAACTTGACCCGTACATTGATAATTACAATAGATATAACATATACAAAAGACACTAACAATACTTTATGACGGTAATACAAGATCGTCAAACTTGACTGAGGAGTGATTACTATTAGCCACGTACGTATTACATCTAAGTGATTACTCATGAATTTATCACTGGGACATAAAACTACACAATATATAAACTAAGAAAGTTCAAAGATATACTTGAATTTAACAAAAATAATGCAATGTTAATATTTATAAATAAAACTCATATCATTTTTTATTTTGAAAATTTTATCATTTATCAATAGTTAACTTTTTCATTCAATTTATTCACTATAGTGTACTATCAATTCAGCACTATACAGTAATATAATAGTAATAAATTGCTTTTTTTGTTTCACTGCAGTGAATTAGTCTCTATTGTGCCTATTTTCAACTGATTTTTTTTCATACATTGCACCTTTACTGCATTTTGTACATTTTTTACTACAATAATTAACTTAAGGAATGTAACAAATCGCACTCTTTAAAATACTTCGCCTGTGTTGTTCAAAATTATATTTAATATAATATGAAACTAAGAAATAATATATATTTAAAAACAATTTATTAGATATTTTATTGAATGTACTTTTTATGTATTGCCAGAATAACATTAATATATCTTTAGTGTCACAAAATTTTCCAATAAACTAATATTGTTAATCTTTATGATAATTAAAACAATCCAGATCACATTAACGTCATTCTGAAACATGATTTGTAACTCAGTAAGCATAATTATCGCATTTCTACAATTGAGTACGTAAGTACATTAAGGTCATAAACAATTATAATGTAATTTTTTCTTTTTAGTTATCACTAATGCTCTAATTTAATGCCCAAAATTATCAAATCACCAATGAAGCAATCGCACAAGGCGTTTTTAGACTATACCCGATTGAAATATACGAGAGATATTTAATAGTTTTGTCTTCAAGAACGAAATTTCTATTAGAGCTATATAATTTTTGCTTCCTCACATTAAATCCATCTATAAATTATATACAAATTAGACCAATGTATAGATGATTTAGATATTCTCTATAGGAATAACATTATTATAAGCTATCTTAGTTGAATAAGTAAATTATTAGTGGCTATTTACATAAAATTATAATTTTTATAAATATTTGTAAAGAGTACTAACTAAAAGTCAATTCGAAAAACTATTGAACACTTTAATTGGATTTTATTATCGCACTATGCAAACACTTATATTACATTTGAAACATATTATTGCTTTTATTATGTGAACAATCGTTATCAAATATTATGTTATAAATGAGAAAACTCCTTTGCTTATAAAAAAAATATTTACGTATTATTTAAAAAACTCAATCGGTATAAACCGGGATAATATATAATAGTAACTTTTTTGATGAGTATGTTTTTAAAGTTTTGTTCAATAATAACATCGGTAGATTCACAAGTAATATCTTTGTCATTAATTTCTGGCATCAAAAAATTTTTTTACCTTTTTCAAAGTAAATCATCGATCTAGTTGTTCGATAACTAATTTGTGCGTTAAGTAACTTTGCTTTAGAAAACTCGGATATCGGAATTTCCACAAGATAATTTTTTCGTAAATAATTTTTAAAATTGCATTATTTAAAATTTTTATCGTTTAAAAAAATATTGTAAAACTAGAAACCTGATTATATATTTTTTTATACTATTTTAAAACGCTTCAAAAGTATGCTTCAATAAAGTGATTAAATTTGCAAGTCAATCATTAAATATTAAAATTGTTATTATTTTTTTATTGAGATCCGCAATTTTCAAATACAGGTAAAATTTCGCACAGGATTGCCTTATTACAACTGATATAAGCTTAAATTAAAACTTTATTTTCCTGTTTTAGTTCCCTTTTGTACAAAACCAATAAGTACCTGCTTAATATTGTCTATTTATTGGTGACTATTTTTCGCCGCTTTTTTTCATATTAAATTTCTTTTAAAAAAATTGATTTGCCATTAACACAGTGTTACAAAACTATTTTAAATTGCTTAATATTTTTCTGATGTATTATGTATAAATCATATGTGGTAGGCGTGCTTTAAAATAAATTTCGCCAATTTGAAAATGAAAAAAGTCAGTTTAAACACAGAATTACTACATAATAAATAAAACGACTAAAATTTCTCTGTCAAGATATGAAACTAATTGATTTTTCATGAATTATAGAACTAATTTAACAAAACTTCTGCCAATTCATTGGTACTTGGCTTTCTTAAACTTAATTTTCTGATTTCTTTTATAAATTTTTCGTTCCTATAATAAAATTCTTATACAAAAATTGTTATATTAATATACTTTATGAAACTATTATAGAAAATATAAATTATTTTCATATACCCTTTTCTTCTATCATAAAATTTTTCTCTTTATTTTTATCTATTTACTTTATTATAATTTGAAAAAAAATTCAATGTTATGTATATATATTATTCGTATGTAATTATTCAGATGCATAAACAATGAAGATGCATTATCATTTGCTTTTCATAAGTATTATTTTATACCCGCTCGTCTACTGATCAAACTATTACATAGCTCTAATACATAAGTGAAATCTTTGATCTCTAGCATATATCCGCTGATAATTATTCTTTCCGAGATATGTTTATATAGTTATATATTTATTTCACTTATAAATGAAAATATAACATCAATGTTTTTATAAAGGTGTTATATATACTCATATACATATTTAATAACAAAATTTTAATTTAAGCGATAACAACAATCATAGTAAAACTAAAAACCATTTTTCTATTAGAGTACATTTGCTTTGTACTTTTTCTGTAGAATATTTAAAACTAATTTATAATTGCTTCGTGATCGTGCAGGATATTTATCAACAATTCTTATTCTACTTAGCTAATCCAAAAACACTTATCCACTTAAGAAATTCTTGAAGTGGTGCTACGAGATCGAAAATTAATTATTTTTACAAATTTTTTTTGCAGAATAATAAAAAAAAAATTGCAAATTATAATTTTTCTTATTTTTTATAAACATTAATCAGTAAAAATAAAAAATATATTATTTTACTCTTTTTTCTTTTACATTTCGAAATATAACTTTTTTACTGAAAATTACGTTTTCATCAATAACTTATGACTGAATATATCTAGTTGCATACTTGTTTTTTAATTATAGAAAATGTTATTCAGTATAGAGTGAATTCATAATTAACAAACAATATTAGGTTTAAATAAATGAAAAATTAAAAAATAAAATTTATATAACTACAACATAAAATATGGACCTCAATTAACATCTATATCTAATGATTATCTTTTTTATTAATATTCGTTTCCATATATTTCTTTCTTTTTAAATTATATTATAAAGTTGCGTACAATCACTAATACGATACGTTCAAATGAAACTCGCTTTGCAGAAAAATCATTACTATACAGAATCCTACATTACCGTCAGAAGCTGGGAGATTCTCGAATCCCGACGTAGTTTCGAGGTTTACCGTACAGTCGTCGCATAGGTGCAGTAACATAGAGAACGGTCGATCAATCTCTCTTTTAGTCTCGACTTTACCGACCTTAATCGGAAATTGTGGAAGGTACCGCTGTTTCCGGGCAATTCCAATGTTTCATTTGCGCGACTATTGCTTTCCGCTGGTATTGACGAATCCGTTTCTAGTACAGATTGCTTTTTACCACAAATCTAATTTTACTTTAAAGGAGACAAAACTTAAAACATCAATTCTTCATCAAAAATAATAATTTAAGAATTACTTTTTTTCGGTGTACTTACTGAAATTATAGTATAGAATTGCTTGTAAATGACAATATATAATATCTAATTGAAAATAGTAAAGTTATATTCTGTAACATAAGTTTGAGATTTATAATTTGAAAGTTTGAGAAAATAAAAAACAAAGTTATTATTTAACCGGTTTGTTACGAATAGTAATGGGAGTTAAATGATATTTATTACTTATATTTTAGAAAATATTCTTATTTCAAGGTAGCAATCGTAATAGAATAATAAATCAGTATATACTACCATAAATACGTAACAAGTGATGAAAGTGAACTGATTTACTCGAGAAGTTAAAACAGGATGATCAATATGAAAAAGTTGTTAGTAAAGAACAAACTTTTCAACTAGAAAGAAGTAACTATCATTTTCACGTTAGATAGTGATTTATAGAGCCAATAGTTTTAAAAGTTAGTATTAAATGATGCAGATTTAATACAAATGTATAAATAGAACTAAAATAAATAATAAAATATAAGAAATTGATTAAAATATCAGTAGCTACTATTATCAGTCGGTCTTTGACATTTATATGATGCTTTTATTAGTTCGTGCTGTGATTAGTTATTTGTATTTAATTATTTAGAAAAAACGCGGAAGTATTTATGATATATATTTTGTAATCATATAAAAACGACATCGTGATTATTTAAATTGTAGATAACTATAGTGAATATCTTAAAGATCCAAAACATTCTATTAAAAAAAACGTTTAAAGAAAGCAAAGTACACAAAATAAATATACAAAAATAATTAATTATTGTACAGATTTACCACAAAAAACAGCAGTACAATAAAACTGCAATGCTCTCACTATTTGCATGTTAATTTACACCTGGAAACTTTATTTTCCACAGTGCAACCGGAGGCATCATTTTTCGCAGCACGTATCTTTCATCCAGTGGTGTAATTCGATCAAACTCGAACCCTTCGAAGCCCTGTCGACTTTAACTATTAATAACGTGCGCGCGCCACGGGCCGGAGCTGCGTCTTTGCGAAAACTTAATTAACCCATCGTTCCCATTAAACTATAACGCTATTGCACCCCTGTGCTCGTCCCGCCAATGTACCCGCGCATATTAGTTGGCGCAAAATAGTTGTATTACACGGGGTACAATATACGACGGTGCCCGTGGACCTTGTAAATTTCCACGGCAATAAGCACTCATCGCATACACACACGTACTTGCGGCGACTTGGACTAATTTACGACGCGACGTTGCGCGTCATACGTGCAAGCCCACAGTATCAGCCAGCGCATCGCATAGTGAAGGAGACTGTGAAAGTTCCTCCATTGTACCGAGTTTACTAATTAATAGAGCAATCGGGAAATGAAAATAAATTTCTTGCTGAATAATGAACGAATCGCAGGAGGAATAATTTCTCTGTAATAATTTTTTAAATTATATTAAAATATGAAATAATTAGTAAAATCGGAATACAAAAAAGTGGAATAACATAAGAAATATAATAGAAGAGTGTTTTTAAACCACAGTAGAATCAATCTGAAATCGCATCTTTTTAATTTATTTTTGCATACATTTATTTTTTGAATTAATAAGCAATTTAATAAAATAATGCATTAATATTAAGATAGGTTAATGTCGCTGTATTAGAAGCTGTGTTTTAATGATAAAAATGTTTGAAATTTTGGTTATATTATATATTGTATTATTATTTACATAGTTTACATAGTCCAATTTGAAGGTTAATACAATTTATCAACTCACATGACAAGTTTCATGTTCATGCATGTAGACTAAAGTGGAAACAGTTGCAACTGGTCCGGCACGCAGAGAAGAGCTCGGCATGTAAATTCATGAACTTGAACCGGATTTTTCAAGTGCCAGTCGATTAATGGGGTTGAGTTTTACTTTTTTGAATTTCAAATTTTTTTCTATACCCTATACATTTTTACTGGCTAAAAGGGTTACTTGAGTGTAACATAAGTGTACTATATTAACATTCTTTCTTTAATTAGCAGTGACCTTTTTCTTTATCAAAATGATCAATTATTTAAAGTATCACTAATTTATAAATAGAATTAGAATTTTTTATGTAAAAAAATACAAGTATAACAAAATTTAAGAAAGAATTGCCTAACTCACCTTCAAGGTAAAAAATTCTCTGTAAATTTTTATCACAAAATACGTCTTACTCTCTCCATATAAACTTCTCCGGTTTACGAAGTTATCTCATAATTGAGCTACGTATTGCGGCTATGTACGAGTACCATCGTCGTCGTAATCCTTCCTCTTCACTCTTGGAAGCTTACGATATGGCCGCACTCGAAGTCTACTCTGAACACTGAAGCTGAACACCGAAATTCGTGCAGCATCCGGCTATGCCTTTGCATTGCAACAGGAATTTCGGTCAAATCCCCCCTCCTTCCCTTCCTTTCACGGATAGAACGTGAAAAGGGAGTCATCTATGCCCTTTATTATGTCGTGCTGGAAACCGCATTATTGAAATTAATTCGTGCAGTGCAGACTCACTTTTAATCCAGAGCGACGAAATATTCAAAACCACTTCAATACCAAAAAAAAAATCCCCATTTCAAAATGGACGATAGCCAAGATTTTTGAGAAAAATGGCCCATATTACGCCGAAAGCAAAAATGCTTTGCATTCATAGTTCTTAAGGGTGGAAGTAATACAAATCGAACGAATAAAAAGAGCGAAGGATTTTAAAGAGAGCAGCGCGTAAAAGGCACTTGACTTATCGGAGTGTGCGTGCCGCGAAATCGTGCCGATGCACTTGCGTGCAGTACTACGCTCTGTTTATTCGACCTGAGATGTCTTGAAAGCACCAGCTACGTATAGTTATAGCGCGATTCAGTACGTCGTATATTTTATATCCCTACAGGAGCTTTCGACAGCTCAAGAACATTCAGATATATATATATATTAACGAAAGATGGTAAATTTTTCTGTTCCAAACAGTCGTGCTAATTCTATCATTACGAAATTGATAATAATTTTTCGAAGAAACAAAATAATAAATTAAAGAATCATAACATCTTTATGTTTTCTAAAATCTTAAAAATACATTAGCTACAACTATGTTATACGGAAAGTAAATTGCTTATGAAAGTGTCTTTGTAAAACTTTCTTCATTGCATAAATATCAAGTTTAAAATGAGAACAAGTTTTTTTTCGTTATTATTTGAATAACTATTCTCATTGCCTTAAACTTATTCGACTTAAATTTATTCGACTTTTTATTCTCCTTACCGTATCATCAGCCTAAGTAACAAAAAACTTCGACTTAATAGACGCATCTCCCAACTCAGTATTGGATAGGTTGATAACATTACGCGCATCACGTGTTTTCCTGTTCTGACTCCTTAAAAGGAAGCCAAAACACACGACTATTACCACCAAAAAGGCAGAGAATCAAGAGACGTGAAAAAGAAACCGAGGAAGTTTTAGCAATATTTTCTTTGTTTCTCGAAGTCTCTCGTCGCGAACGATCCTGCGCCATAACTCGTTCCCAAGAGTGGAAAGGCAAATAACTTATTCCATTGTCCTATCTTACGCCGAAATCTCAAGACAGCGACTCCTTCGCACACCTAGTGTGTGTGTGTGTGTGTGTGTGTGTGTGTGTGTGGGAGTATCTGTATATATCTATGCAAAAGGTCGAGAAAGAGAGTGAGCTGACTCGAGACTGGCGAGACCGGTAGCAGCTAATGTATCACACACACAGGGGTAATAAACTATAGCCTCTCCGCGGCCCGATAAAATCACGCCTAAATCCAGCACCTCCCATATCTTCGGGCTCTGGCGCGAGCGTAAATATACCCTGAGACTTCCACCCGTGCGCGCGAACGCGTACTTGCACACGTGTGGTGTCGAGACGTTTCGCATTCCGTGAGAACGGTTCGATGACTTACGAATGTCCGCGTAAGCGCACGTGGTGTACTCACACTGTGCTTTTTTATACTGTCGCAAGCACACAACCAGGAGACTTTTCAGAATGCGGAAACAACTTTTTTCAGGAGGTTTCGACGAAAAGCACAAATTAGATATATAACGTTTTTGGATTTTTCGAAACTTAGCTGAAAATTATCCAATCATAATGGCTTATATTCCAACTGTAAGTCAATTTTCTCGATCGACGAATAAAAAATAAGTATTGCCAAACGATTAGCTAATATTATGAATCTTACAGAAAGTGACTTTAGTGACACTACCACATACCCATTGTCGTGTTTTAAACCCGAAATATGAAAGGCCATTAAGAAGGGTTTGAACATTAACAGTCCGACGTGCTCTTTC
>JAWWEQ010000010.1:5857846-5873810 GCA_035583055.1 Torymus tubicola
ATTTAAATTTTCGCATTTTATAATCCTACAGTCAAATATAGTTCGTCGTCACTTTATTTTAAGAATAATTGAGGTTACAAATACAATTATTTCGTATAATGTAGTTTTAATCAATTTCAAATAAATGGCATTGTTACAATTTTTATAAACGAATTATTAATAAAAGTTTTTCATACGACTTCAATTTAGTTACTCAACTTAGAATATTTCAAATTAAAAGTTCAATTTAAAGAATTCAAACGTATTGCTCTTTAACGCCTTTTCTCCACAAACCAATCAAATTGATCAAGATCAACAAATCAAAACAGTCTTATTGTGATGACAGATTTCATCCATCACTTTTTTAAAGAGGAGAAAATAATATTCAAAGCTCGATAATTTAAACCAGTAAAGTGTCCATATAAAAAATTAATTATTTTTGTATTTCGTGAAATTACAACTGATTTTTCTCAAAATTGTTTCTGTTATCAAAAGCGAAGAATCTTGCAGCGTCTTCACAACATGATCTATAGTTGCACGAATAAACTCCAGCAACCGAAAAGTGAAAGATTAATGTTACAGAATAGATCGCAGCGGTCGTCGAAAGTGAAGAAAATCCCTCCCCGAAGGATATATATATATATATACACACGAATAGTACGAACTACGCGCATTATGAAGATACGAGGTATGCCGTAGCAAAACTCGGAAAATCCACTTTGTCACCTGAGACTTGGAAAGCTTTGACGAAGAAATACAAATCTTGGCGTAAACTAAAATTACAGCTACTCTTTATGAACATACGATCGTTGGAGCAAAATAACTTCATCTGAGAGATAATATAATAAGAATGTTCAGAATGAACGTAGTGCAAAGGGCAGTTATTAACAATAAATAAGGAATTTACGTTATGCTTTCAGTTAACTATTATTTTTGTCTGCTTCTTGTTATTATATATAATTTACCCTTTAATAGCAAAAAAGTTCATAATAATTATTCATTGCATTATTAATTATAGTATACATAATTCTTATCTAGATGAATGAGTTAAATTAAATTAATCTTCATGATGAACTTCTCCACTCCGTAGTGGCAAATATTTGAAGTAAAATTTCACAGTACATAGATACTAGGTAATTAATTCAAAATTAAGATAAATTCCCCGAGGAAAAATCGAGTAAACTATGTACATTCATAATACCCTGTCAATCACTCAGCGGTACTCTATCAAAATCTCATTACGAAAGCAAATAGGAATATCTGGAGCAGCCACTACATTTCTTATGTTCACCAAAAACATTCGGCAAAAAAGACGTGAAAGAAACGAATTAATACCTGCCGTGAAAGCGATTAATAATACCGAACACATTATGCAATGTCCACATTTTTTTTCATGTTCCTCTCTCTCTCTCTCTCTCTCTTTCTCGCGCGCGCGCATACATCAACATCGCTGCAGCAAGTGAGAAAAAGGGTTAAGCGAATTCATTCAAGCTTGAAAGAGAAAAATATTAATGATCGTACGGGAGCGAACGCGCGCGTGCAATCGGAGACAGAGAGACAAAAAAGGCCGTCGTGTTTTATTAAACACCGGTGGTCAATGGTAAATCCAACGTCGAACACGGGCCGAGGGTCGACACCATTAGTCATTTCTTTAATTTTGCATTTCAACGCAATTAATGCCGCGCGTCGGAGCGGCTGTCAGCTCGCGAAGATTAAGGACCCAAACGTATATATAATATATATGGAAGGGAGCTGGGACTGTACGAGCGATAAGGACACGGTGGTTTCTCGGCAGCGCCGCGAATGAGATTAATTATTTTTCACTTCCGATTTCAATCCCGGGATGTGGCCGATTGCACTCTCGTGCACATGAGCTCCGAACGATATGTGCGCGAATATGTGACAGTTGGGGGGGGGGGGGGGAATGCATAGATACACGACCAAGCGAGAATATAAGAGCGCAGGTATATAGGCGACCCGTGAATAGTTATCGATCCCACACCTTCGCCGAAGCGTATAAATACATCACGTAACGGTAATAATAGAAGGTTGAGGTCGCGAGTGCCGCGTTGCTCTCTGTGTCCGGAGCCTGCTAGTCCTCTTTTCGCCTGCCTTTTATCCCCTTTCCCTCGCTCTGGATTTATCTGTTTTTCCCATTTTCGTTCCTTATCATTAACAGCACCATACGTTTGTTTTGTCTCGCAATAGTACAGTGTACTAGAGCTATCGAATCACAACTCCTTTTAGATAGAAAAATTATAGAGGGTAGCGAAGAAAAATGATTAAAAAAAAATCACTCGGTCTGAAGACTTTTATGGTCGACGCTTCCGTGAATTTCCTGTATGGCGGAAGTGATAAAGAGTGCGACGTTTTCGGAACGATAGAACGTCAGTGGAGGCGACGACGGCTATTACCGGACACAATGCGATCGCGCGAGCGAAGATGTCCTTGCAGTTTTGTCGGCGAGATTTATGCGTCTGGCTATTGTGCAACGCATATACGCCACTCTGGATGGCTTCAGATGTTTAAGTGTCTATGATTCAGGCGGGTTGCGACTTTTATTTCAGAGAGTTTTGACTGCTTGAAAATGTCGCATAACTGCGAAGTAACAAAATTTTATTGAAGGTTAGGATCTGCTCGCGGACTGTATTACCCGTATTGATTCCTGTAACTAAAAACTTCGTAAAAGTCAATATTGCACTAATAATAATTTACGAGATTAAAAAAAAACTTTTTTAATAACATACCATTTCATTCTTTCGTTATAAATAATCTTTTAATGAAATTTTATATTTTACAATATGAATGTTTATACCCCTTCGATAAATTATATAATATATGTTTTATTCTAATATAAATGCCAATAATATAATGATGTTTATTTGTTGTTGGATGACTTACTTGAAAAGGCTAATTGATTTAATTCATACATTTATTATAATTATGGGCAAAGAATTATAATATTCTAATTAATGTTATCTTCTATACAGATACTAAAATTACGAACTTGAGTAAAATTATAACTTCATTGATTCAATAAAATGTACATATCTTTATTACCTTATTTTTGTTATACATTATGAAAAATTCTCTTTCAATCTTGAAAAAAAAATATATAAATTATTTCAAGTACCAGATTTTTTGTTGCATACGAGACCTACCTAATAGTCTTTGATTTGTTCTACAAAATTATTTTTTTTAATTATGAAAATAACTTATTTAGAGTTAAATTAATTCTAACGTCTATTATTTATTTAATTTGATAACTACAACTAATTTTAGTAGACAATTTACTTGTTGTATAAGTTAAAATAAAAAATAACTAAACTTATTTAATAATTAAATCCAAATAATCTACGATCCACAAATATTGAGGAATTTTTGAACTTCCGGAGATTATTGGAACTATTCGAAATGAAAATACAAAAATTCTCTACTTCAGTGAAAACTAATAGACGTAAAATTAATAAAGTACACCAATAAAATTCTCTTCGTTTCAACCTATTTTCGTTTCTATTAAATACACTTCCAAAATTATCCAACTCGATCATTAAATTACATAAGTGGCTCCTCGACAAATCCAGCAACGCGGCGCCTCTCGCGACTCGATCTCTCGCAAAGTAATTAATTACAGTGGCTTTTGTCAACTTCGCCTCGGGATCTGACCTATTGCCCGCTATCTCGAGAAAACACCTCGATAAAGTAACTGACGCGAAGTTGGGCGCAGAAACAGTGCAAAAAGAAACTACTTTATACCGGGTTGCGCGCTCACGCGGACTCCACCTCGGCGTCTTAGTCGAACGGCACGTACTTCATCGACGCTAATGAAAAGCCTTCGCCGAGCATCGGAAGTCGCAGCCGACCAAAGAGGAAAGGTCCCGCCGTTATCTCGGCCGCTTTCTTCGTCTTGTCTGTATAGATGTGTGGGGCGTTAGCAGGGGTTCGAGGCGGCGCAAAAAGTAATGGAAAAACATAATGTGGTAAGTCGCGCGTAGGAGGAATCTACGTTCTTCTGGGGCTCTTACCTTAATAGAAGTTATTTTGTTTGCTAGTGGTGTAATTTCTTTTTTTTATTTCTACTTGATAAAGAAAATTATGCGAGTTTTAAATCTTGTTTTTTGAAATAAAAAATTTAATGTCAATGCAAATTTTAAGTAAAAAAATTTGAGAAAAGACAAACGCGCTAGAAAAGGTAGTAAAAGTAGCTGAAACGCTATACCGTTTTGAAATGCAAATTAAAATTTGGAAGTTGCTTTTAAATTCACGAAAATTCCAACCCCTGACATTTAAATGAAAATCTTATTTTGTAATTTTTATTTCGTCACATCCCTAAAACACTATGAAGCACGAAACTTTTTTGACGGTCTTTAAATATTTTAAAGAAAATTTGCAAGCACTCTTTTAAATTACCTTTGAAGTTACCAAAGAGGGTAGTTTTGTACAAGATACATATGCATAATTTTAATGTCCGTCAGTGGAGGGACAACGGATGGCTTGGCAAGAGACGGCAGCACCACGCTGCCGTAACTCGGCTTGCCCGACATAATTTTATGATGTGATTTGTTCTCGCGAGATAAAGGCCGACGTTTCCCGGCGAGTCCGAAAGGCTCCACTTTGCTTATTGTTATTTTCCGGTAATGCACATGCACGGTTAGAGAAAATTATAATTTATGCGCTTTTCTACCGTTACGATGACGTTATTCGCTTTTGCTTTTTTTACGTTATACTGTTCCTTTATTATGAGAGCTGAATTGAGGACATACAAAGCATGCAAAATGGCATAGGTATATACACTGTACGTGAAATTCATAATGAAGTGTGTATACATTTTGGCTTCGGTAAACATTCATTAAAATAGTTGTTGATGAAAATTACTAAACCAACTTAGGTTTATCATATTACATTGATGTAACGAACTAAAATGTAGCGAACTTCAATTTCCATATTATTAATTTTTGCTGAATTCGCACGTGTTACAAATACATGAACTGTACAAAAATAAATTTCTACACACGAAGTCACCCATACGGAATGGGTGAAATTGATGTGTCACTCAAGTTCCCGATGATAAAAATACACGATAATCTTTTGAGGCCGGTATATTCTTTTTCGCTTCACCCTGACTCCTTGCTTTCGCTTTTTTATCTCTAGGGTATTTCTCATTTCTCAGCGTCCGGCCTCTTTCGTGCTATACATATACCGTGCTACTCTCGCTACGACACCAAAGGGGATGACAAAGAGTGCAGGTGAGAAGTGTCCATTAGGCGAAACTTCGGATGACTAGACCGAGAGGTTAATATCATTGGTCCGGGGGTAGTCTTTCTTACTAAAGGAGTTTTTTTCCGACAAACTTTTACGTGAGACAGATTTGTTACTCGGAATCAAAGGAAAAATTCTATCTTAAAAAAATTATGGATTTTTTGTGAAATCATTTTATTCGTGATTTGGTTGGTGGGAGTAATGGGTTGCTAGGTTACAAAAACAGAAATGAAGCACCTTTGGAGATGACTAGTATATTTAAATCTTATAATTATTATTTACAGAATTAAATTAAGCTTCATCGGATCATATTATTTAGTTTCCCATTTGTTAATGGTACAATTCACAAATTTTTCAAATTATAACCTACACGATAAAAATTTTATAAATTATTAATAACATAATAAAACAGTATTACGTTGACTTTCCATTTAAGTAGAATAGGAAGACTATAGTCAGGCAATACAAAATTAATCAGTGAGTGTTCGTAAACTTTTAAATAAAATTGGAAGATATAAAACATTAGTAAATTCTGCACTATTCATTACTTAATTCAGTTGTTTTCGTAGGCAATGTATTTATACTCATTTCTTTAATTTTCCTATGCAACTCTTAATCAGAAAAGATTCAGAAGAGATGCTATAAATATATATAACCTACTTATTCTGCTGTTGATTTATATAGACGTTCTTTTCATTTATAATCAAATTTTTATATTTAGTTGTTAAAAATACCCTATTGTGAATTTCCATTTACCTGTATTAAAAAATTTAAGTCCCCAATGAAAACTGTCAGTATTGATTATATCATAAAACAAAGACGCATATACCTTTTTCAGAATAATTCATATTAAAATATTTATATTTGCTAATATAATTTTTAATAAACGAAAAAATGTTTTCAGAAATTTTTGGAGCAGTCTTCCAGGATATATAAAGTTTTCAACCAAATGTAGTTTGCCATTCTTCTCTAATGAAAAATTCCTCATATATGAATATATTTTAGATTTCTGACAACAGTTACTTCTTCAAATTCTTTGAGTTACTGTCTGACAGTTTACACAAATATTCTACCATTTTTTTAATATCCGGAAAGTAATAAGCTTCCTAGAACTTCCAAAGATATACGAAAACATCAACTCCCTTACAATTTCTCTATTTACATCGTAATTACGAGACTTAATTCCACGAAGAACTTTCAATTACTTCCGATTTTTCCGCCGATAGTCACCCCCTCCCGGTCTGATAATTAAAAAGCGGCTCTTAAAACAACGGGGGGTGCGCTTCCAACATTACCTTCTTTACATTCCATTAAAGCCTTGGCAAGAGGCCGTTCCTGATTTCGCGCGCGGACGCAACTGAGCACGAAGATTAAAAAGGAAAATATCCAATTAGGTACAAATACGAATCACCCTCATCAATTTACCAGCGGTCTTTGGCTTTCCTGCTCCTTCGGTCCATTGTATTAGGCGGATTCCTCTCGTTCATCACGCCTCTCACTGCTTCGGTCTCCCGTGTTTCTTACACGGCCGCGCGGCTGCCTAATCTAGCGCGGAACAATGGCCGGCGCTGTGCGAACACAGAGAGATAGGAATACCGCAACAGTAGAACTTTAAATTGAGGGAAAACAAGTAAGCGCGGCCTATCGAGGCGAGGTAAAACTCGCAGAGGCAATGCAGGCAGCGACCGGAAGTGGCCTCCCGCAAGAAGAAGAAGAAGAGAGAGAAAGTTCTCCTTCTCCTCAACGCGTCAAGGTGCCATCGAGTGTACACGGAGTTCGTTTAAAAGAGAGGGTTGCTAGCCGCGGCTCTGAGGCTGTGGGGCTGCTCGACGGAACTTTTTTTTGCTCTCTTTCTCTCCCTCGCAGAGTCCAGATTAGGGCTCGCTCGGTATCGATCGGCGGCTGTATCGCTTGCCAGACTCCCCCGCTTTCCCGCCCGCTCGATTCCCGATAGAGCTCCGCCAGGCTGGTCTATTTAAACCTTTCATTTCAGAAGGCTTCTGCGCGAGGCCTCCTCTTCCGCTCGTATCTTTTGACGCTTTCGATGATTTATTGCATTTGAATATACAGCTGGGGTGCCAAAAATAGCGGGATCCCTTTTCCGATGATCATTTTAATGCTGACTCAAGCGTAAACATATTAATTCCGCTAGACGTAAATTGAAAAATTTTTCCTTGGTATATTTTTTCCCTGTTTCAGTAGGATCTTTCGTTTCCTTATCTATTTAATGTAATATTATAATTAATACATGTAAATTCTTTATCAATTTGAAATGTTCTTATGTACAAGTATTTTTGTCACTGGAAATTATTAATTCCTTTAATCTAATTCCCAGGGTAAGGGATCAAAGTTTTACGTGTAGCCTCAAGCGACATAAATTAAATAATACGCTTCTGTTCTTTTATTCATCCCCACTTTCAAAGAGATACGCTTTAATGTTTGAATATCTATTGTGCACGAATATAAATGTATTTAATCCGTTAATTAGAAGAGATTAATTAAGTAGGAGGACGTCGAAATTTCGTTATTATGTGTACGAACGAAATCGTAAAGGGAAATAGATTTGATGTCATTAATTACTGAATGTGAACTACAATATTGCTTGACAGAATGTTGAAGCAATGAAGTGAAAAGGATATACGGATATAACATATTGAATCAATCATAAATATGGCATAAATTCATATCCCCTCATCTATCTTCATTGACACGTTGAGGTACAAGGATTTCCTAACAGTCATACTGAATGACTATATAACGGTATAAACCCTTTATTGTAATAACTTCCTCGTTTTCATATTTTAGTAAATCATTGTTTAATTAAATACGATTATGAACTTAAGACTTTTTAATGTATGCATATGGGTCCCCGGAATAACGTTTTATTCCATGGTATTGCGATATTAATTTTTTAATTGAAACTTAAAGTCGACGCATATATTGCGAGTTTCGATTCTAAAATAAGCTTATCGGATGTAGTATTTAACACTTCGTTAATTATTACTGTTTCTAATATAATTAAATATAAATAAATCTTATTTCAAGTTTATTAATAGTTTATTAATATTAACAAATTTAGATGAAGTTATACCGTTGCTATTCAGATTAATATACCAAATTCGTAAAAAAAATTAAACGTTGCTAATTTAATAATCGGCATTATCATATCATGAATCAGTTAAATTAATTATATTTTATTTTTCTAATTACCGAATTTCTATTATTTTTCAAGATTTTAGATTGAATCATTTAACTCTTGAGTTCGCTCTAGAAGCCATTATGTGCACGAGGTAACTAGTGGTCGTACTTTTTACCGTAGTACTGAGAGCCTAGGCTGTCCGGAAAAGGTAAGTACGTTCACGGAAGAGAGAAACTCATTCCTAGCCGCCAGGACTATCTGTTTAATTGTGATCACGCGAAGAAAAGTTCTCTGTAATTTACATTGATTTCATATGATTTTTTAGTATTTAAAAGATCTGGTTGTTCATGCCAAGATTTAGTTTCTAATTCTAAAAGTGAACAAATAAACCATATGTGATATATACCTAGATATATAATAAAATATAAAACATATATAATACTTTGTCGCATATGAATTATAATGCATCGCTTTTTCTTTTGCTATATGTATTCGTTTCGTGAATAATGTACGTAACATACGAAACGTGACACATCATAGAAAGGTATTAATACTGAGAAGATGAATAGTACTTTTATAATTAACTCTTTCCCACACAATTCATCAATATTGAAAAATTTATTTAAAAATTATAATCAACTGTAAAAATTTAGAATGTTTCGGTCAAAGTGAAAAAATGTTAGAAACATTAGATCAGGTCAGATTTCTTCAGAATTCAGCAAAAATGCTGAAAAGTACGGGTATTTTGTATAATAGAGTATATGATTTTTTTTAAATATGGAGCTTTCATGCTTCGCAGTTTAGAATACATAATAGAGTTTTTTAGGGTTTGTGGACTTCTGTATAAAGTATAGACGGTCTATTTTACACTGCATGATACTATATACAGACTTTATATTTTTGAAAGTGTTATATGGTTTACTTTACAATGTACCTGAATTTGTCAGCATTTTTACTCACATCCCCAGAAATGGGCGAAAAACCTAAATTTTTCAGAATTTCTGCTGAATTCTGAATAAATCTATTAAACGAAATACCCGTACTTTTCAGCATATTTCCTGAATTCTGAAAAAATCTGACCTGATCTGATGCTTTTGACATCAGATTCGGATTCAGCGGGCCAAAAACATGTAGTAAAGGTGGACTGGTCTCCGGCGCACCATGCTTTTTTGGTGGGCCTGTGAATTATCAAAATAGCTACTGTAAAGAATATAAATTACAAAATAATCCATATTTTTTACAAAAATGAGAATTTTTGGGCTGGTTATGAAAATCAAGAGAGAGATAATACCTTCTTAATTCCGTCATTTCGCAGTAATAATATTTGTTTTAGTTAGTTCAAAAATGTTAGAATCTTCAATATATTTCGTTTTTAGGCAGACTAATTAAAATACTTTTTTTGTAATTTTATTTTTAAATCTTTTATTTTACTCTCAATTAGATCACTTCAAGAGTTAACAAAAATCTGAGCTCCTTTTGGTTGTTACTACGTACCTACAAAAAACCCATTGAACTGTTTTTTAATCTTTCGCTCGCAACCGGAATGGACACCAGTTCGGCTCTACAATTATCGTGACGCAGCACTTCTCTTTTAATCAAATCGGACTATAGTTTCCTATAAGAGTAATAAATTATAATGCCTCTTTACATTTTTAAAATTAATTAATTTCATAACGGAATATATTTTATATTACGGAAGTAATGTAGATTTAGTTAAGTTATAATTTTATTCTCAGAATTGTTTCGAAATAATTAAGTACCTCTTAAGCATAGTTATATTGTATTTACATAAATGTATTGAAGCTAGAAAACACAATAACTTCTTTTTCCAGTAAGTACTTTGAATCTCGAAAATAACAACAAGTCTTGGTTTTTATGTATTCTGGAGAGCAAACACAATTAAAATTATCCACACATACTCCAAGTAGGATGAAGTAATACTTATCTTATTTACAAAATACTTTATAATAGTGTAGCTGGACATTTTATATTGATATAAATCATCTGTATTCTTCTCAATTCTAAAACAATTTCTATTCTACTACTTTCAGTGAAATTTAACTACACTTTTTATTGAAAAAAATTTTAATAAATTTTAAACTTCTTTTCGATATGCAGTAGTCGTAGTTAAAGTGTGAAAAATAGTTGTTTAGAGATAAATAACAAAAAAACTCAATTATACAATTTTAAACTTTGCTCGTTAAGGTATATCGCGTTTAGGTAGACTCCAGCATGTAACGACATTTAATAAAAGAGGATTTAACTACTTTGATACTCCTTTATGGTTCATTTGAAGAACTTTTACACTTTTCCCTGCCTATTCAAAGGAGCTCAAGTTTGTCAATTTGATTTATTGCCTTAATTGCATTCGCTTATCTGAAGAGGTCGCTGGAGTATCTCTTGAGCTACTCACATTTATAAGTTTTTACTCGTTGCGCACTAACTGCAAAAATCATGTCAAAAAGATTGACATGACCTCTGATAACCAAGTAAAGTGAAAATTTAATTGAATGAATTTATACCATAAAAGTAAAGAGCATGCATTACTCTTTATCGCTAATACAGTTAAAATTTTAGAAATAAACAAACTAAAAATATTGAAACTAATTAACTTTGAAAAAATATTTTATGATATTTATTTATTTATTTATTTATTATTTATTTATGTTTTTTTACATTATTTGAAAATATTCTTAATCGATTTTATATAACTATTTAAACGTAAATTTCGTACAGTTATATTGTTCTAAATATGAATCTTTAAGTGAACCTAAAAATAAAGTTAAAACGTATATCTCATACTTCGTATATCTCTAATGAAAATAAAATAAATCCGTACCAAACAACTCGTAATGTATTCTACATAATGCCCTTAATTTCTTTTTCTTTTGATAAATTTAATGATTAGCCTTTGAAGAAAAATATATTTATAAATATGCTTATATCACCTACATAAACAAAAATAAAAAATACACTTTATAATTTTAATATAATATAGTGTACATTTTCTTAATTATTTTTCTCAGAACTGATTAATACAAGAATAACCGACGACAAAATTCAGAATATTTTTAAAGAAATAAATGACTAGTTTAAATTAAGATTGAATCGCGTTTTCCAATATGTTTTTCTTTACGTTTGTTAACGTGACCACGGACATAACGTTAGTTTATTCGATATTTTGAAATTTAATAAATTATAGGAAAATGATTGAAAGATACCAAATAATGTGATAAAATAACGAATTTAAAGTAAAAACTAAAAGTAAAAATTATGTACAATAAAAATTTCATACAATGATATTAAGTTTAACGTCATTCTAGGAATTGAGAAAAACTGGTTAATAAATACTTCCTTTAAGCTTAGAAATGGGTAATTTCTCACTGCCATGTAGTAACTTGACGCCCACTTTCAATAAATGAATTTTAATCAAGTATAATAGTTTTCTAATATCTTGTTAAATAGTATTTTCCTAGATGTTGCCTTTATCTTCTACAAATTACTAATACACGCAAATCTCTTGTGCCCCTTAAGTCATATAAGCAGGAAGTAAGTAGAGTCTAAGCCTGTCAAGCGAAACTACCAAGCTTGCCAGTAGGAGAAGCGAAAGACTATTATTCAACCGTACCTCAGTGAAGCTTCATTTTCAAGATATTAAGACAAATGCATAATGGTCATTGTTTACAAGTTATTACAACATTAATAAATTAAGTTAAAACGTTTTTAACGAAAATTACTAAGTAAAAACGTAATATAGAAAGTACATATTTCTCAGACTCATCATTATTCAACTTTGTATGACAAAGTTTTCTAAAAAATAATAGAAATAAAATTGATTAGAGGAAATAGACTATTCATTACTATGAATACATAATACATGAACCAATCATGAACCAATAATATGAATATTTGCGTTGCACCTAGCGATAAATTACATAACTAATACTATTTACTATAGCGTCAAACTCTGAATTAGAGGTTTCGAGTTCCGCCCCTTGGGGGTACCATCTATATACATACTTCCAGGCAAATACACGTGTAACGCTTTAACGAGGCGAGGAAACAGCCACCACAAAAGCCACGACGCGCCTAGACAGAATCCGGAAAGAAGATTCGCGCGTTCAGCACACGCAACACGCCCTACATATAAGCCTGTACGCAGTAAAGGCAATAGCGCGCGTATTTGCCGAAGATACGTGACCGCGAGCGAGTTTCCGCGCACCAGCTGAGAGTTGCATCGCAGTCGATCGACATACTATATACATGATGCCAACCTTTCGCCCTATGTCGTATATAGGGTTCGACTACAGCACATATACACCGAACACTGCACGCGTGCAGTATTTGCCGAACGCACGTGTACGTGTACCCACGGTATATAACCAGAGCGCGTGTTACTACGCCGGCCAAGGCAATATCATCTACCATCCACCCACTCTTGCCTTCTCTAGTCTATATCCCTAGCTAGCCCACGTATAGGTATATTGATTCAGTCGTGCAGACTCCGCGGACAGAAGAAGATAACACGCGCGTGTTGGTATGTGTATATAGATCTACACATGTGTACTACTGGGACACAAAAGCCGCTATATGCGCGCACCGCTCAGCTGTCCGCGAGCGCATAAACTAATCCAACCGCGAGGCGATCATTTGCTCGGGTGAGAGAGAGAGAGAGAGCGCGAGTGAAACGCGCCGGATTTCCGCTGCGCGCGACTTCGATCCGCTTCGAGAGATACGAGCACAGCAGCCCCCATTGTTCCGACGAGAAATGCCGACGCGAGGAAACGTTTCCCGGACGCCTTTGAGGATGGATTTTTGAAACGTCGTATATGTAGGTATAAGCGCGAGAATATATACGCGTACGCTTTCCAATGGCACGTGTGCACACGGCCTTATGCCAAGTCATTATCTTTACGCGTCACCGTCTCATTCCTTTGATATAACCTCAGCAATATTTCTGACAAAGTGGAATACTCGATTCTTTTTGCAAAAAGTTAATGATTTTCGGTAGTATTTTCATTATTTTGTTTCGAATTACTCTTTTTCTTTGTTGTAACTAGTTGAAAATTAATCTAACGAATTTCCTAAATTTAAAAATAAATTTAAAAAAAAAATAAATTTATAATTATTTTTAAAGGTTGTATAAGACTTTTCTTTTTTTAATAAAATTTTTTAATGAAATTGTTTTCAAATTTAACATAAAATTATTCCATTTATGAAACTTGGGTTAATTTTTGTCATGTTGATATTTTAGTGGCAGCCTTTTTTTACTGATTGTCAAACAAATTAATATGTCTCAATTTATTAAAAAAATTATTTTTTTTTTTGAAAGTATAGAAGTTTATGTTGACTCAATATTACTAAAATGTATTATTGCTAAATTTAACCCTCAGTAGTGATTAGATTATAAAGTGATATGCTGAGACAAAAAGCGGTAAGAGAAAAATCACTATAAGTTGATTTTTCATCTGAAAAATTTTTGACGCGATATGCGTAAACATTGTTCCCAGCGTCTTCCACATTCTTTTCCCCGCATTAATGTGGTGGGTGAGAGAAATGCATAAAAAGAAACTTTACGCACGCGTCGTCATTTAACAATGTGGTAAAGTCTTTTGCTATCTGGACGTACAAACTTTACGCATGACTTCCCCTGCGAAAATAGTAGTTTTCGATACAAGTGCGAAGCGTTTTCTAGCACGTTAGGGTAAAAGATTCAATAAATAGACAATTAGAGCAGATGAAGCTTCAATAGATAGACGATCTTATAATTTGATTATTTAACTTACTGTTAATAGATAGATCGTAATAAAAAGTTAAATTCAGTTTATTTTCAATACTTCTTTCTAGTAAATAAAATATGTACTTTAGCTTAAAAGTTCAAGTTACTTATTAATTAAGGGTGATTCATCTATCTACTGGGTCTTTTACTCTAAGATCAATTTTTGCACATGTATCGAACAATATTTTTTTATACAGAAGGCGTAAAGGGATACTTTAAAAATGTGTAGAATGCGTAAAGTCGTACTTCACGTACACTATTGAAAATAAACTTTTCATAGTTACTTTGCCTGAACTTTCTCCTTCTTAAAAACTTATATTCGGAATTCAAAGATGAGAAATTAAAAAGATTGATTATTTAAATTATTCATCGATTGGTTTGGATACCTATTTCATGCCCTAATGATGGTAATCAAATACGGCACGTAAGACAATGGAGAGGTTCTGTAACCTAATCCAACGTATCCGCATTTACTATTGTCTATAGGTGATATACTAAGGATCTAACATCATTGATTACACTCAGCAAGTTAAATGTATTGGTAATGCTCATAATTATGATGGAATCTTTAATACAGATAATTATCTTAAAATTCCTCATACCTATTATTGCCTTAAATTGAAGTAAAAAAATATATAAAAGAGAAATCTCTGATAAGAGATAACATTAGATATCCTAAAATACTTTTGACCTAAGTAATACTACAAGGTTAATATTATTTCTATTAAGGTTTTATATTGCATGATTTCTTATCTTTTAAAGGTCTGAATATATGCTCGATATATATTTTATATATACTGTAAAAAAAAATGTATATTTGAATAAGTTGCTCTACATACGTTCAATATATAAATACATTTAAATTTAATACTATATGATATGCAAATTCAATAATATGCAATCGAAATTAACGAAAAGTCCTGTCGCCATCACATATGTATGTTAAAATTTTGTTCGACATAGCAAACATTTTGAAGTGTACTCCGTGTCATGTACATATGCAGCTGTGCATATATCCAGATACACATAAATATTTAATATTTTCAAACTTCAGGCTTGGGATTTATAAATATGTAAACGAGTTTCTACAATTACGGATGTAAGTGAATAATTATTTTGTAATTTTCTGCCCTTTTCTTACAAGTATTCAAAACTAAAACTACGAAATTATGTAATATTACAAGGTAATTCGAAAAACTTAAATCAAATTGTTTATGAATTATTGTTATTAAATTTATTTACTTTATATTTTATATAATAAGAAACAGTTTTATAAAGAACAAAAATACATTTTATCTGGTCAAAAAGCATAAACGGAAGACAAGGGTTGACAGGCAAGGAAATCGAAATGGTTTCAATACTCTTCGTCCGTATTTACGCTATTGCATATTTATGCGCATCCAAATTGACTTGCTTTGTGTATGAATAAATTATTAATTTTATTGTGGTTTTATGAATTTAAAAAATGCAAAATTGTATTTACAAGGAATACACATTCAAATTGTAAATATATATATATATATATCTTTACTTGAAATTTTATTACCTTTTTAGTGCATACAAATCATAATGTATTTAACATGATTAAAATAACTTTTTTTAACAATATGTCGATATTTTGGAGAGAAGTTTGCATTACTTGATGATCGATAATTGATTTCACAACTTTCATTTGTTTGATTTGCACTGTTCAATTTGAATGTATATATAATCTCACTATAAAATTTTTATAATGTATAAAAAAATAATAATATTTTTAATATAAAACTTTCTACGAAAGTATAACATAAGGCAAGTATAGACGTTAT
>JAWWEQ010000010.1:5873910-5909354 GCA_035583055.1 Torymus tubicola
TATGGAATCGTTTGAAAAATCAATAGATCAAATTTTGAAAAAAACATTAAAACCTTCCCTATTTACTGATAAAACTCCGGTAAAATTTTTTTTAACTTCAATACTTTTTTGTTATAGTTATTTAAAAGTTAATGATGTATGTTTTTTAGGTTGCTCGGAAAAGACGTGTTAATAAAGGCAAAGCAACTATTGTTACTTCGCCAGATTATGAATCTGAGCTTGCTGTCACAAAGGAGAAAAAAGGAAAGTTACAAAAAAAAACAGTAAAGAAAAACGCTGCATTAACTGATATAACTAATTAAGATCAGAGGCAGAATGTATTATGTTTAAATGTACCTGATCAACAGTTTATTAGTCAAGATTTATTTCTACCTGTTTTATCAGAGCCTGCGATTGATGGTACATTGCAATCAGTACAATTACAACCTATTTCAAAAGACTGCAATGTCCAGTATATTTGTTTAGCTTAAGAAACTTAGAAAATTTAGAGTCTAATTTATATTTATTTGTCAAAACTGAATACAAATGTGATATTACTTAGTTATAATTATGTAAATCATTAATATTAATGTGATGGAAACTTGCAGACTGAATAAAATAAAATTATAATGTGATTAAAAATGCCAAACATTTGTAGAATTACTTTAAAGTAAATTGAATCAATAAATAATGTTCACTAAAAAACTGGTTTTTTATCAATGAAATGCCTACTCATTAGTGGTGAAAGACGAAAATCTTGTAATATTTTTACTTAATTATTAAATATTGACACAATTATATTAATTAAATCATCCCATCAAAATGTTACATTCCTAAACATTCATTAGATGTAAAAAAAATTACTACCCATTCCGTCCCACTGTATTACCTAGTATACCCCACCCGTGGGGCACTGTGGGTTTTTTGAGGTATCTGAATTTATCTTTTATACAATAAAAATAATCATCTTTTAATAAAAAAAACTATAGATTATGAATTTTGAATAAAATAACTGTCAGATAACATCATTTATAATTCGTTTTAGTTTATAAAAAAAATGTAGTAAATAATTAAACTATTATGTGCCCATTCCGCCCCACCTTCCCCTAATGATAATAAAAAATTTTAATAATAGTTTACTCAGAAACGATAAAAAATGAAAGAATTTTCAAGGCCTTAAAAAAAAGCGGAAGAGTTTTTTATGCAAAGGAAAAAATATTTCCGAACAGTAATATCACATTTTTTAAACTTTCATTTGATTCTACAACTCTTAAGCTTCAATTTCATGTCGCTCTTTTTGTTTTACCATTTTTTCAAATTTTTTAAACTTAAGTTATTTGAAATGACTAAAGTGGGGCGGCTTCCCATGTTAGTTGAGTATCTATTATAATTAGCTTTAATTAGATTATATTAAAAATATAAAATGGTTCGTAAGTACGTTAGAAAAAGCCAACGTCAGTCGTGGTCAGAAGAAGACATGAAGAAAGCTATCAAAAATACACTGGCAGGTGGAAAAGTATATGAGGCAAGCATTGCTTTCCAAGTTCCTCGGGAAACTTTACGTCGCAAACTTAATTTATTTCGTGATAGCAAGGATTCTGATAACTTCGAGTTTAAAACTAGTAAGTAGAATAATGATTTCTATTAATTTTATTTCGTGTTTAAATCGAATAAGCATATATAATATTTGTAGGTTACACTGTAAGAAAACTTACATACATATAGATATACAATGTGTACATTTGGAAACTCAAAATGTAAACACATTACATCTATATATATATGGAAGTTTTCTAACAGTGTCGGTTATCTATTTAAAAATTCTAAAATCTATTTTAAATATTTATTTCAGATTTGGGTTTTAAATCCATTTTTACCAAAGAGGAAGAAGATAATTTAGTTAATCAAATAAAAGATTATGAATCAAAATTTTACTTCAACAGAGCTAAGAGCTCTAGCATACAATTTTGCTGAGAAATTAAAAAAACCACACAAGTTTAATAACGAGACCAAGTTAGCTGGCTTAGAATGGTTTAGAGGTTTCATGAGAAGGTACCCGATTTTAGCACTGCGTAAACCAGAGCCAACATCTGCAGCTAGAGCAACTGGGTTTAATAGAAGAGCAGTTAATGATTACTTTAATCTCCTTGAATCCTAAAAGTACTTTAAGAATAGTATCGTTGAAAGGAAAAAGGCAAGTAGGCAATAAAGCAAGTGGTGAAAGAGGAGAAAATGTAACTGCAGTTGTATGTATGTCTGCTCGTGATGATTATATGCCTCCCCTTCTAATCTTTCCACGAGTAAAAGAAAATAAAGAGTATTTAACGGATGCACCTTCCAATGCTTGGGCAGAATTTAATAAAAGTGGGTGGATGGAAAATCATATATTCATAAAGTGGTTACAAAAGTTCATAACTTTTTCGAGAGCAACAAAAGAAAATCCAGTATTACTGTTATTAGATGGACATGCTACTCATGTTAAAAATTTAGAGGCAATTCTTCTCGCCAAAGAGAATGGTGTTGTGATGTTGTGCTTCCCTCCCCATTGTACTCATCGGATGCAACCACTTGGTGTTGGATACATGGAACCACTTAGCAATTGTTATACGAGTGAATTCAACAAATGGATGAGACGTAATAAAGGACAATTAGTTCGCTTGAAGCACATCTATTCAATTTTTGGAAAAGTATACCTAAAAGCTTCACAAATGGAAACTGCTGTTAACTCTTTTCGTAAAACAGGTATTATGCCTTTCGATAGACACATATTCAAAGATGAAGATTTTGTTCTACACTACAGTAGATCTTTTAGGTAACTAACTAGTATTGCAAAATTTATTTATTTCTTAAATATGCATGTAAATAAAATAACAAAAAATCTCAAAAAATGGTACATTCCAAGGTAATAGTACATTTTTATACAACTTAAATTCGCTTATAAATAACTTAATAAACGCAATAGTTCGTAGCGATGTACTGTACTCTAATTTTATGCTTTTAGTTGCAACATTGCTTGTAGATATAATTCGGAAACCATAGTAATGTTTACAAAAAATGTCAAACTCAATATTACTTATTAAAAATCGAATGTCATTAGTAGTTCAATAAACTTTAACTATTTTACCAAACATTGGCTCATTATTAGTGTATCCTGTAACGATAACGGTACTGGGAGAGTACTTCTTTCCATGTTTCGTTAAGAAATTATAAGGCGTTGTAGATGGAGGTTCATTGTCGAATCGTAAAATTTCAACGTCGTTTTCATTTTGTACAGTTCCCAAACATGTATCGCTCATTAAATTATCACAAACTTCTTTTCTATAGCACTGCTGTAATTGGATTCTTATAACAATAGTCTGCGATAAATCTCTGTGCGAGCTCGTAGCAGTAGCAATATTTTTTAACTTGATTTTCCATTCGTTTGCCATACTTCAAAAATGAACGAGTGGACCATTATCATTTATAACTGTAGGTATGTGAATAAGAAAATGCATTTTTGTCTTTAAATAGCCAAAATACAGAACATACAGATCATTATGTCTCATTATTAAATTTTCCAGAACGTTTATTTCTGATTTTAAAATTCTAGGAGAAGAGACAATAGAATCGATTTCTCTTAAAATAGAATAAATTTCCCAATATTCATAATCTCTCGGTATCGCAAAATCTATTATTAATTCTAAATATTTACATAGTAATATGTAAATATTACTATGTAAATATTTGTAATGTTACTACAGAAAGCTACTACAGAACCGCCGCTCTTTGTAATGTTACTACAGAAAGTTCAGCTACCGCTAATTCAGATATGGTGAATCATCCATCGTCTTCAAGTTTTTCTGTAAATAATATTGCTACTGAACTTCAGGACCGCCTATCTCGCTCTTGCAATATCATATTGTACAACTTGCCTTGTGTCAATGGCGTCTCTGATGAGACTCAGGTGAAGGAGTGCTTAAGTGTAATCTCCAATATTAACTTGAATGCTCTTTCCATCAGAAGATTCTCGAAACCATCAGGTAGTAATATACCTCGGATTTTAATTCGCATGAACCGTTTTCCGCGGACGTCCGCGCTGACGCTTTTCCGGTCGCAGATTCGCATTCGGCAGCGGTCCGTCGACTTCCAGTGGGTCGCTCGTCACCGGGACGCTATTCTCCCTCGGCGGTTGCGTACTCTCGATGTCATCTTCTTCAGTTTCGTTCGATGAAACACCATCTGCAACGTATGGCTTTAACTGAGACACGTGCATTATCTCGCTCGTGCCTTGGCTATCAGAGACTCGCACGGTGTTGGATCCCGTTATCTCCGTGATCTCGAACGAGCCAGCGAATTTCGGCGCTAGTTTCGCCGAAACTCCTCGTGCGGCGGACGACAATACTGTATTCCGCTTCACAAACGGTCGCCGGTTCATACTCGACCTCTCTTCTCCACGAGTTGTAATACGCGGCCTGACGGTGATGTTCTTCAGCGGATTTGGTGGCGGCTTCCTTCCTTACGCTCTCTATCCTGCGAAGGCCGCCCGTCCATGTCTCTATCGCCTCGCGCTCGAGCTGTGCTACGGCAGCGCATTCTTGCGTTACTGCAACGTCGTCGGTGCACCCATGGGAGTGGTTGACGGCCGTAGTTAAACAAGGCCGGCGTCACTCCCGTCGAGGCGTGCACAGAGTTATTCAGGGAGAAAGTCAACTCTGGTAACTTTTGGTCCCATTCGGCATGCAACTCCTCTACGAAGGCCACCAACCGAGTTTTTAGAGTTCGATTCACTCTCTCAACTGGGTTGGGTTTGCTTACGGATGGTAAGGCGGAGTCGTTGTGTGATCTCCGTGCCGTTGTCGGAGAGAAATACCTCGGGAGTGCCGAGTCGCAAGATTATCCGCTCTCGCAACTCTTTCAATATCGTCTTCGCGTTAGCTTGACGAATGGGTATACACTCTACCCAGCGCGTGAACAAATCTTCGAAGACGAGGATAGACTCATGTCCTCGCTTACTCTTCACGAACGACCCTGTGATATCTGCGGCAACTACTTGCCACGGCCGATCGATCACGCGCTGACCCAATCCATCAGTTCGGCTGGCGGTCGCTGCTCGGCCTTCGTCTGCTGACATATCTGACAGCGCCTGACGAACTTCCGCACGGCTTGATACGTTTTCGGCCAGTAATACAGCCGCGCTGTTCGTTCGTGCGTTTTCTCGCGATCCTGGTGACCAGCAGGTTTCATTGCGCGTACTAGGCACTTTTCCATTATAGGGAGGTTTGACTGCCACTAAGGCACTTACCACCCCTACACAGTCCTGTGCGGCTTATTATACCCATATGGGAGGGGTCTCCGCCTTTGCCGTTGTATCGTAAGCCTCAAGGGCTGCATTTGGAGATCGATTAACCTCGATCGGAGGCCCCTGAAGCGGGTACCGAAACTAGTTTTGGACTGGGGCCCTATAGACATCACACCGATCGGAAGTCGTACATATCGGTCGCATGGCGGCGGTTCTAGTAACCCGCCGTCTTCCGTCCTCATGGGATGGCATCCAGGTAACCATGCCACCTGTCAATGCCTGGTACCAACTGCCACATCGAGGCCAACCCTTATTCAGGAAACAGACAGCCATCGTTCAAAGTGGGCTGCTGGGGCTTGTATCCCGACCCAATAAACCAGTGAAAGCATGCCGTACTGGTCGCCTACTTCGGCAGCCTGAAGGCATGTCACCCCAATTCGGGCTGGTCGCCAGCCGTTCGGTGGGTAGCCTAACGCGTTCAAACGTTTTTGAGTATCCTAAATTGTCTTTTTATGCTGTTGTCAGCTTGCAATTCCAGAAGTTATGTTAGTAAACTTATAATTAATGGTTAGTAGTGTTGTAACAAAGCAAACGTACGTTTGAATAAAGCAACGTCTTGGCGTCTCAATGGAGGTAGAGAGCCTTTTGTTAGTCTATCTACCAACAAACTCAGCGGTGATGCTTTATTTGCTGCATGGTAGTAGAGCTCATACATCGAGAAAAGTCACAGCATTTGCACTCGTTTGCATGCACGCGTAGATTCATTCTAGGTTTCGAGCCTCTGAGTCCACCGTACCATGGCCTCATGACTCGACGCGTCAGGGTCTGCACGCTCTACTGAGTCATCAAGCTCCCTGCACAGTCGCGGCATATACACTAGCGCGTAAAGGCTCGCTATTTGGTTCACAAGGACCGGCATATAATGATTAATGCTTTTCTGCAAGGAGAATTGTGGTTAAAAAAGTATGTACCGAAGAATAAAGGAAGCATTGTTTTACCACTTTTCCTATATTTTGATGAGTTTGAGATGGGAAATGCACTCCGGAGTCATACTGGCGAACAAAAATTAGGAGAACGAAAATAGAATAATTATTAATGTCAACAATTCAAACATTAAACTATATTTTGAATGTGTGCTTGTTTTGGGAGATAATCTTGGAGTGAATTCTATTTGTAGCTTTCCAGAAAGTTTTGCAGCAACGAAATACTGTAGAATATGTACTGCAACTAATCATGAGTGCCAACAAATGATTACTGAAGATACAAAATTAATAAGAACTGTTGACTCATACGAGATTGATGTTCTGATAAATAATTGCAACTTTACAGGCGTCAAAGAGGGCTGTGTTTTTAATAATTTAACCAATTTTCACATAGTCGAAAATATTTACGTAGACATTATGCAGGATTTTTGTGAAGGTATTATTGGATATTCGGTTGAAAAAGTTCTCGATACTATAGTTCGTAAAAAATTAATATCTTTACATGCATTGAACTGCAGGATAGAAAGTTTTTCTTACGGAGAATTGGAGAAGTTCAACAAACCTATGCCTTTGCAGTGGACAGTTTCAAAAAAAGGAGCTCAAAAATTAAAATTGATACAATCGTCTGCTGAAATGCTTTGCCTGGCACGGTATCTTGGCGCCATGATCGGTGATTTAATACCAGCAGATAATGAACACTGGAAACTATATAGATGTATCAGAAAAATAATATCCTATATAACATCACTGATTTTGAATAAAGGAGAAATACAAATTCTAGGGGATCTAATACAGCAGCACAATACCTTATACATACAATTATTTAGTAAATTAAAACCAAAAATGCATTTGTGGTTACATTATGGGAGAGTAATGTTATTCAACGGTCTCGTCACCCATTATTCAACTTTAAAATATGAGAAGAAAAATAAGGAATTGAGGGAAATATCACTTGGAACTACATGTGCTATTAATTTACCATACACAATTGCTGTAACACATCAACTTAATTTATGTTTCAAAAAAAAAGCATATGATGCTTCGATCGAAACCACATTGCTGCTGTAGAATGTGAGAACTCATATATGGAATTCAAAAATTTAATTCCTAACTTGAGGAATAACATACCAGTTGTGACCCTAAACTATGTTGAAATTTTAGGAAAAAAATATATGCTCGACAGTATAGTTGTCATTCGATTTTTAGAAGATCCTCAATTTGGTATAATTAAAAATATATTTCGCACTATAATTGATGGCGAATCAAATTTATATTATCAAGTTAATAAATTCCAAGTCATTGTATTTTAATAATTATTACCATGCATATGCAGTTGATTCAAACAATTCTCGAATGGCAGTATTTAATGTGAAATTAATATCAAAATGTCCCCCTTATTTATATATTAGAAAACAATACCTAGAGCTTGTTATTACAAGACATATTATTTAAGAAAACCATTTATTCCTATTATAATGTATACTTTCTTACTTAAAAATGTAAATAAATTATTTGATTAAGAAAGATTATTGTCGTTAATTAATTATTATTCCTAAGTTGCAATTAATGTTCATATGTCTTATACAAAATTACATAAATAATTTTGGATTTGATCAAATTTTTTAATTTTGATGGTTATTGTATTTAAGAATGTTATTACTGTTAGTTATTATATTAACTTGTATACTATACCAGTTAATATACACAAGCCCCTCTGCTTCTTCTTCTTTTTCTTCTTCTTAAGTATAGTGGCTCCACCACTTTGTCCAACCATTAAAATTTAAAAGACGAGTTAGACGTAGTAAACGCGCGCATAATTGAATTGAAATACCAATATTACCATTAATTTACTAATAATTATATTTATAGATTTCTGGAAGGTGTCCATACACACAGAATGCAGGTGACTCAATGCATGCCCGGATAGAGCAGCACTCGGCAAAAAAAAGTATCTTTACTCGAAGAGAATGGTGTCAAATTATGGAAGAATGTAAAGTTACGAATCCTTACATTGTTACCGAAAAATCACAAAATGACATTTACAATTTCGATGAAATATCAAGATTTTTTTCTTGGAAAAATATTAATATCTCTATAGTACGAAAGATAGTCATTTGTTCCCCATAAAGGACAACTAGGCATCACTGTCCAGTACAATTTTAAAGAAAACAATATAAGAATTAATTTAGTAAAAAAAAATTTAAATGGAGTACAATAAAAATGTGCAATTTATCTAGGGTTTATAGCAATCTCATTCAGCTTAGTGAAAAAAAATAATGATCTGAAAGTGATGGTACAAAGAAAATTGATACCTCCTGAATATCACAATTTTTATGAAAACGTAACAAATTATAAAAATAAAATGTTTTTTTATTATTCACTTTATATACCCATTGATTTTCATAAATTTAATAATCTTAAGAGCGCAAAATGTGCTAGTCTTCGCGGGAGACGCGCGAAATGTGCTATCTTCGCGGGAGACGCGCGAAATGTGCTATCTTCGCGGGGAAGACCCGAAATGTGCTAGTCTTCGCCGGGAATTGGAAATGTAACGATATATAAACTACTTGTGAATTACATCAAATACTATGGAAATAGACTTTGTAGAACTTGTATTAAATGCCAACTTCGTCGTCGAATGCATTAATAAGTATAAAATATTTTAAGATTAAGTAGTTGCATGAGGTTTCTAAAATTTAAAAAATACAGAAAATTTAATTCCGATCTAAGTAAATCTACGAATAAGTTCTAAAGAAACGTTATAAATGATGTATTGAAAATGCTATGTCATTGCATAAAATGTACCATTAATAGATATTGTACTACTTATCTTTAATACATAAAATAATAGCTTCAAAAATTCTAGATAACATAAGTTATTTTATAGTAAATTAATTTCTCACGAAAGTCTATTAATAGCTTCTTTAATTTTAAAAAAAGTTTTCTCAAATTATTATGTCAACAAGCTGTAAGGTTAGAAGCCGTAACCACGATAAAAGCCAAAAAATAGTACGAATCTGACGTGGGCGGAGCTTACTACGACTTCTACGTTCAAGCGCGAGCCAAGAAAAAGAAGTTTTTCTTTACTTTACGGTGTCGCGAACATTATCGGAATTTATGCAAGTGAAGTATTAGACCTCGTAATAAAATGAGCTTACTGTAAAAGTTCTATAGTTCTCGAAAGAGGAATTGAAGAAGAGGAAAAATGGAACAGGAGAGTCACAAAAAATCCGCGCTAGTGAATGTCACACAAATTATCGAGCTTCAACGCGTAGAATAGAAAAGTGGACACTGTTATGGAAATGTTTACACGGTTCGAAAAACTTTTCAGAGTAGAGTGTATAAATTTACACAAGAAAAGTGATGCAGACAACATTTTCAGCTATATTCTAAATTTATGTATATGTAAAGATAGCTCAACAAAGAAAGACCATTTTATATTTTCATACCGAATAACAGTTCTAAGATTCAAGTAAAAAATTAATAATTCTTATTTCTTAATTTAGTTTTTAAAAAATCAAATCTTACTTTAACATTTAACATGGGCCTAAGTGAAATTAAAACATTTAAAATAAAAAACAACCTGCTAAGGCGATTATACAATGAAATGCAAGAAAAAATCAAATATTAAACGAATTAATAACAAAAGACTAAATAACAACAAAATGTTAAAGTAAAAAATTATGCGGAATAATGTAAAATAAAGTAAAAATAAAAAATACCTTACATACACTTTTTTCTTGTAATTTTTTAAATCGAATGATGAAGAGAAGTTCATAAGATTTACTCGAATGAATATTCCAACATTCGAACACTTATTACGATTGTAATACAAAAGATACCAAACAACGCTGCAGAACTTGAAGCATCAGCTTATGATATTTATGTGGAATTCATTGAAAGCCGTTAGAAACGTGGGCATACCTACGCTTGTAATTATACACGGGGGAAAACAATTTGGCAATCATACTCATTACGGGGAGTATGGAGCAATTGAGAAACCTACCACATGTCTAATCACATCAATGGAGATGAAGGAATTTTTCTGCAATGCTTTGACTGTCCCAAACATCTCCATCAGGATGAGTTAGAAAACATACATAGATGCAGAGGCCATTGTAGAGAACCTCAGCGAAAAACGAGGTATGTCTCACGAATGTTCTAATCGCTCGGCTTTGTATACTTTCAACATTGCCTACTTGTTTATGGGGATTGCAAACAGGTAACCACTTATCGGAAGAAGTCGGTATTTTGCAAGCGGGTACCCTAGCCGATAAGCGGCAACCCGTCACCTTCTTTATCTTATATTTTTACATTTTTTAATTATTTTTTATTTTTGTTATTTCTTTTATCCTTATTTAATTAAAATAAAACCATGTATTAGTGCCATTAAAACTTGAAAAACCATATAAATTCACTAAAAATTTTTCCACTCTCAGAATACCCATAAAAGTCAATTTTTGAGACATGAGACATGTGCAGTGCTGCCTTCAATCTCATTTATCTTGATTTTAAAAATTGAGGGGAAAGTGGATATTTCAGGATTTTTTTTCAATGAGTTTTCAATTGGGGCTCACGGTGCCTGCCTATCTAATATCTTGAAAAATCAAGTCCCTCTTCAAACACAAATAACTTTCAAAATACTATATTTCTCATAATTTTAGAATTATCAATAGAAACTGAGATAAAATTCTTCAATTTGAAAAAAACTTCATGCGAAGATTTCTCCTTTGTTCAAAATAACGCCGATATAAAATTTTTCTTCCTCAAAGGTAAATTTTTGAAAAAAGAAAACTATTTTTCGGATAAAAAAGTATTAATAGTACTTTTCGATACAATCACACTCGAGCTAAAATCACATTTCTCACAAGTATCGAACATTATTTTATGACACTTCGTGCGTTAAGTGCCATTTTTGAGCACGCTCGTTTTAGCAAGTGTGCAAAAAAGTGACACTTTACACACGGTGTGTCATAAAAACATTTTTCTAAATAGTATCAAAATTTTTTACCTGTGTATGAGTGTGTGTGTGTGTGCGCTTGTGTGCGTACAAATGTGTGTGTGTCCAGAAGTTATTTATTTTTACATAAAACTTCTTTTTGTCCATCCAAATAAAATCCTAAAACACAGTAGTTTTATTGTTTAAAGAGAAAACATTACCCCAATGTTTCATTAAAATCGGGCTCCCGGAAGTGTCGTAATCTCTTAATTTCTTAACTTTTTCTTATTATACTTTGATAATGCCCAGAATTGTAGAATTAGATTAGAAAGATTAGATTTTTATTTGCATAGCATTATCTAAAATTATCTTTGTCACTAACTTCTTTTGAACTTTCACGTAACTTGCATTTGGTTGTGCTCTGAGATGTAATTTTTAAAATTTGTTTAAAAAACATTTCAAATGATAATATAGGTTGAATATTGAATTTTCGTTAATGGTGAGGTAAAGTATGCAGTAATTAGGTTAAATAGGTATCAAAACTTCGCATTACTTTCCAAACTTGTTTTAGATTTATGCATTGGTCTTAAATACATTAATTAACAGTGAAAATACTTAATTGTACAATACACCAAACTTAAACGCCGGAACTGCACAAAAATTCTCAGTTTAATTTGGTGGAATAAAATATTATTTTTTAAAATGACTCTTAATAATTACTACTGAAAAATAACTAATATTAGAAAATTAAACCAACGCTCTTATTTTCTTTTTTGCACTGTATCATATAAAATGTTTCGAAATATGTCAATCAGCAAGTATATAACATCATCTCATTTCTTAGAAAGTCGAAGTTACCGCCATCTATGTAACAGAAAATAAATCAATTTGCTTGATATCGGCAGATGGTATATTATCAACAGAAAATAAGTAGTTTACTCACATTGAAATAATTTTATATTTGCTGATATATTTGTTTATTGTTTTATTAGTAATAAAAAAAAAAATAGGGAAAGCTACATTAATATTTTCTGTTACTAATTCTCATTTTTTAATTCTATTTAATTAAACAAACTTTTTCATTCTAAATAGTGATTCTAAGAAAAATTGTTGAAAAACAGTGTCAATAGAGATTATATTTCATACTTTATGATCGCTGTCTTCAAAATTTTAAATTATCATTTTTTCTAATTGTAACAAAAATATATAGCCAACAAATTATGTAAACAATGAAATTATTTTGCAACCATACAATTTAAACTTATAACTTATCAAAATATGACGCATTAGTATCAGTAAAGAAAACCTTGAATTATCTATTGATTTCTAAATTTAAAAAGTAATAATCTCATCTATTTCTTACTCTAATAAACTAATTAAACTAATTTTCGATTAACTTAGTTATAAAAAAAATAAAATCATATAAAACCGATCGTTTAATATACTTTATTATTATACAAAAAATGTAACATTAGTGATGTCCTTACGATCGCAACACATGAACTATTAACTGATATTTCAAATTGCGTATATTTATAATAGAATCGTAATATATTTGATATCTTATCTTTACATAATACAAACTGTGTAATATTAAAATCATATTTTACATGACGCATTTACTTATAAAGAGTAGAAATAAAAGAAAAAAAAGTCATGAGAAAGAGGCAGTAAGAAATGGGGTAAAAAAAGGCGCAGTCTCGTAAGTTTTTTGTAATTTATAATTAATGGTAAAGTTTTTTCTCATCTTACAGTAATTGAACAGTTATATCAATAGCCTAATTAAATTCCAATTAATTTTTATACAAACAAAAAAAGGTGAGTTACACTCGTCACGATATAACGTGCAGACCCTGCCACCTTCATTCGGCACATCGGAGAGAAAGCAGAGACCATCGTTTACTGTTTTGCCGAAACACCACGGGTCCGAAACTTGCAATTTTGACTTCGCGCTTACGCCGAAAGAGACAATTTCCATTATTTTTCGCTCGAGATTTTTGTACGATCGCGTGTCTCCCTTTCTCTCCCTCGACCGCTTTTTGTCCTCCTCATTCTCTTCGTTTTTTTATTCACCTCGCATACATTTTTTTTTAATCGCGCGCTCTACATCCTTCCTTCTTATACTCTATATCTATCTCTTTTCATACTCTCACTCGTTTCTCTCTCGATATTCTCCGGTATAAATAACGCAAATTCTAATAAATGTTAATCGAACCGGTCTCTGTTCATCTGTATTTTCAAAATACAAATTCGCTAGTGAGCGAGGTATAGGTCGCATGCGATCGCGCGAATTTCGCTTCGCTCTCTCACTCGTGATGTTCTCGTTAGTTTGTTTTTTCATGCTATCGCGTGCGACGCTTCCTCGACATCTTTAACACAAACAGTTGTCACCTTACGGTCGTACGAATACATATACAATTCAGACGAAATAAATCGGTATAACCATATTATTTTTCGCTACGCCATTAGGTTTTTCCTTAATTTTATCCCGCAAATTTCCTCTCTCAATAAGCCAAAAAGTTGTTCAAGTGCAAATAACTATATATTCTTCCTCGCGGTGAAAACACAAAAGTGCACGCTGTACGTACATGTACAAGGCTAGGGTATACACAATCAACGTAACTGTTCGCATTCCCGAAAAAGAGAAAAAAATAAAGAGCTTAGGCAAACGGTAAAAAAATAAAATATTCATCTATACAACGAGAGATCTTTTTTGCTTATCTCTCATGCCTCGCTTCTTTCACTCGTATAATATTTCTCGTCATCGAGAGAGGAAACAACAAAGAAGTCGGGCTCGCGATCGGACGACGCGCGAATTGGACTATGACGTCTATTCGCACGTCGCGCGATCGCGAGCGCAACGCAACATCGTACAACGTCGGTCTATTATAGGAATGATACTCAACATACAATTACGTGTGCAGGTCAATACAAGGTTTGAAGAGGGACCGTCCGAAAATTGGGGAAAAAACAGACAAGCTAGACGTGAAAATCGTTTTTCTCATTTTTTTTTTTCATTTTTTTTTTTTGAAAGCAAGTGATCGCCGAAAAAGACATCTTTTTTGTTACTTTTCGTTTACAATTACTATTTAGCATTCTTTTTTTCGTCACTTTACTCATCTTACTAGCCGTGTAAAATCTAGAATTTTACTTCCTGTTCTATGTCATTTTACATTGAGTATACGTTCCCACTTACAGCTCGCTTCACAACTCCATTATAATTTTTTTTTTATTTACGATTTACTTTAAAGTTTTAGCGAATCATTTTTCCATATTTTACTCTCGAAAAATTGAAGATTTTCTTTGTTCCATTAAAATTTTCTCTTTTTCTTTTTACTCTCAATCGTCGCATTGCGGGACGACGGGATTCTGGGGCAGCTTACAATCTAAACAAGCATTTTTGTCTCTTTAACGCTACTTATCGTGTATAATATATAATATATTATATAATATATTTCTCGGATAGCGCGCGCTCGCGTTCTCGTGTTTGATAATATTCTTCATTTACTATATATTCTCTCGTTCGCCTCTTACGTGCGTATCGAGCATCAAGGAGGGAATTCAGGGGGAGGGGAAAGGGGCAAAACTCAGGGAAGAGAGAGAGGGATCAGTTGAATCGATCGGTCGGGATTTGCAATATTTGCAATAATGTTAATGGTTCTCGCGTCCAGCGCTCGTAGAAAACATAAATATTAAATAAATATATATAACCGGTTCTATTTACATACTAGCTAATGACTGGAGGGAACGTGAGGGAAAAGGGAATTGTCTGTGTGTTCGTCTTACAAAAAATCATCGGAGTTCAGTAGTGAGAGATTATAGAGAGAAAACAACAAAGGCAAGAAAGGAAGAGAAAAAAAAACTTAACGTAATTAACTAAATATTTATTAACGACGTTACTTACGCGCAATAGCCGCGAACATTACAAAAAAAGATTTAAAGCGTAATACTTTACAAGAGTACGGATTTTTTTCTTCGCGTTGTGTATTTCGGGTGACGGAAAAATAAATCGCAAAATGATTCCACGGTACAATTGAACGGTATGTGTTGGAATCGTCCTTACGAGCGTGAATGCAATTATTGAGGTAGAGCGGTTTCGTATACTTATTTAAACGGTATTAACGTCATGCTGGCAATGCCCATATGATGTCCACTCTCAAAATTGCAAATGATAAATTTATATCCATTACATAAACAAAATGTAAAAAAGAACATAGCTAGTTCCGCGATATAAACAAAGAAAAATGAAGGACACTACTAGGTGCTCATCGGAATAAACATTACAAGTACGCAAACTACTAAAATAACGAAAGTTTCGAAATAATGTAAAGTGCGAAGGATTCTTTCGAAGGATAGCACAACAGCGACGGCGCGTCTTCAAAATTTCCGCAAATGAAATTGGCGGCACATTTTGAAAACGCGCACTCGCCATTCTTAAGGAGATTCTGCATCAGCTTTGAATTTTTTTGATTCTGTTTATCAGTAAAAATGCGCTCGTGTGTCATTCGCGCTCACGCCGCTATTCACTGTAGTAAATCTTTAAGAAATATACGTTTAACTAATCGAGATAAATACAGTATTATGTACAGACATTATAAAAATGAAGTCGAGAATCTCGGTTACTGAACACGGACCTTCCCTTTCCGCCACACTCACTTTCGACTATTGCATCGCTTGTTCATTCTATTTATTATTCATTGTAAGAAATTGTGATCATTTTTCATCCCTTCATTCTATTATTACTTATCGACTATTATACTTTGTAGTTTGTACTTGGTTTTCAATTATACCTGAGAGAAGGATACGCGCGAGCGAGCGCGAGCAGCAAGCTTCGCACTCGGTTCGCGACGCGCTCTCGATTTCATCTTCCTCTTTATTTTATCATTATTATTCATCTAAGCTTATAATCGTTATTATAGTAATAATCGTTACTATTAATTTCAATTATTATTAATAATCATTGTCATTACCATTATTACTATAACCGTTATTATTATTTCAATCTTCACCATTTAACTCTTGACTCATTTTAGCATTTCTTTTCAATATAATTAAACGTTAACGTGGTATCGACAGAGTATCACCGTTTATCACTGTGAGATATCAATCGTACTATTTGTTTCGATAATTCGCAAAATACCGCTGTGTTTCTTTGTAACTATTTTTTTCTTTATAATTAATACGTATATAATTATCTACAGAGACGTCGTAAGCTTCGTCGGTATGCACCCTGTATGTCGTGATTATTTGTTACTTTATTCTTTTTTTTTCTTTCTCTCATTTACGTGAGGTAGAATTTGTACTCGTGACTTTGAAATATCGTATTGTTTCCATCGGCGTTTATTTCGTATATGTCTTAGATAATTACGGATATAAATCGAGCAATCGAGCGGGCTTTACGTTTTTATATATAAGACTTTCTGACAACTCGTCCGACGCGTGGACTCTTTCTCTCAGCGCGATTTTTACACAATGGTTCAACAAGAAACGATCTAGCGTTCATTTGCAACTGCAAAGAAAAATAAGAAAACTCAACAGTCGATCTTGTTTGTAACAAGAACAATATTAATATGATTAATAATAATAATAATAATAATAATAATAATAATAATAATTACAGTAACTACAATACAAATAATATATAATAATAAAAGTAATATTAACTGTAATAATGCTAATAATAATAATAATAATAATAATAATAATAGTAATGATAATAATAATAGTTACAATATAATCGCAAAACGTAATTAATAAGTAAGCTTAAAGAACAGTGAGAAAAAGAGTTGACGTGCTGGAAAAGAAAGCCCGCTCGAGGGCTCGACAAAAGTGGAGCAAACGACCGTCCTCTTTGATTATTTCCTGTCTCATTTTATAATAATAATAATTACAGCGCGTACATAGACAGGTAAGTCATAATAATATAACATCTCTTTTCGCATATATGATCTTTCTTATCTTTTTTTTCTCTCGCCCTACGTTGCTTCCTTAAACATTAGCGTTATTTTGTACTATGAATCAGCGGTTCGACGACCGCCGGCGCCATTTACTTTTTTTACTGTTTTCATTTTGCCCCGCATTCGAATCCGTCGCAGCCCCGCGCCGCTTTTAATCAAAGTTTTTCTTCAACCTTCCGTTTTCATTCGCTATTATAAACATTATGTTATTACACTATTACAGTACATGCGTAGCGTCTATGCGTGCAATTGCCACGTAAAGAGTTTACGTTAACATGCGCTGCTCATGAAATGATGAGTGAACTTTTTACGTTTTTATTCATTTATGCGCACAAGAAGCAGTTGTCTGCCGACAATCACTTTTCTCGACATTAATAATACTACGTAATGAAATTTAATATTTAGATCAATCTTACATATTAATAGAGTAAAATGAAAAGTTTTTATCTTCATTTTACATTTTGAACTATATTGAAGTAGTATTGTTAACTATTTGAGAAAAGTCCTTGCCAGTAGACAACATCTCTTTAAAGTATACTGTTTTGAACAAACATCAGTCGTGTCAATGTTCATCCCAACTCTTAAACTCTTCTTTACTATTCATATTTATATATTTATATTATTTACGTATCTCTGCAATAAAAATATTTGCACTTTCTCACTGGTATAAAATAATTATCTATATATTTGCATTTAAATAAATCATGGCTGAGAGGAAATGAACATCGACACAATATGACATTCAATAAAATATTTTACGGCGTGTACATATTATCCAATTATCGATCACTATAAACTCGTCGCAGGAATAAATCGACGAGAGCAACGACAAGAATTTCAAGTCTTGGCTCGTCTATTATTCATATAATAAGTGCACCAGCTTTATACTTGTTTCATTTTTTTCTAACTAGCGTGTCTTTAGTGATTTAAAAAGAAAAAAAACATGTGTATTTGTATAAATGCGTGTGTGTCTGTGAGTGTGAATTAGTGGCAAAATTTGTTGGTGATGAGTGAGCGTGAAGTTCGCACAGTGATGACATTGATTATTTAAGAATTATTACGACTCGCTCTATAATTTTAACACCGTTATTCATTCTTCTCGTGTAAACATTAAATTTTGAGTTAAAATTTTTTTTCTCGATCCGCTTTTGTACGTCGGTTCTTTGCAATTGAATATTTTTCCCGTCTCTTTGTCACCTTCTGAATTACACCTTCGAAATTTGAAAATTCAATTTTATCTTTTTCCACGTATTGAATTTTTTACTCATTTTTGCATACGTGCCTTTTTTGCTTGCTTTTTTACGTGCGCGTCGCGCGTAAGTGCTTTTATTTTTTACTTATATATTTCATTCAAGAAGAGGAGGTTCTCCGTCGGACATTCGAATGATACTAACATCCTAGAGTTAAATATCATGCGATATTATATACGGCCTGAAAAGTAAGGAAAGTTTCTTTTTTGCCTAATGAAGCGCGCGCGCGTCCATGATGTGTCACACCACCACGACATCTATTAAGAGGATTTTGAATCCGTTCAAAACACATATTATATAAACAACATGCAACATATTATCCTATAGCGTATTACAATGCTCGCTTTTTATCAAGCTCTCGGATACACTCCCACCCAATCGCAATTTTGTTTCGCGTCTCCTCTCGCCTCCCTCGCGTGTTCTTCCCTTGCGTCCCTGTCTCTCGCTCTCTTTCTCTCTCTCGCTCTTTCTCAATTAATATATATATATATATATTTGTGTATAAATATAGAATATATACATAGGCGGTGGTACGTACGCGCGCACATTATTCTTTGCTCAATCATTTTGATCGTCACGCGTATGCACGTATTACCTATACGACACCTCCGTAAAACCGGGACAGGCTTTGGTGTGCGATCGGCCGAGTCGGACGATTCTAAGAATTTTTCGCCAAACATTGAAATTTACACGGGATATCAACGGCCGCAAGTATAATTTATTTTTTCTAAGCCAAAATAGCTCGAGCTTTAAAAACTCGATGAGCAATATATATCTATATATAATTTTCTCTCTTGTCCTCGTCCGGCTCTGCACAGATAAAAAGCGTCGCGTGAGTTTTCCCTCGAACCGCGCGACGCGTTTAGTTATTATTCATCTTTATTTATCCTTTAAACTAATTAACAAAAACAGAAGTGGAAAACCAACAAATACACGCGATATCGCGATTAAAAACGTGTGCATGAGTGCAAGTGTGTGTCTGCTGTCTGAATGTATGTGTCGTGTAGGTGTGTTCTTTCGTGTTTTTTGTACAGGTAATCGACGAACGTTCTTGCACAACGAGAAATCTTCTCCAGTCCGTTCGTCGCCTTTTTACAAACGGCAAAATGAGAAGAAAATTGAAAAACAACAGAACGCGAACTTGATTATTTTTTTTTTCATACAAACGGCAACCGACGATAATTCTAAACGTACAAATTTTTGGCTCTCTCCTTCGAAAATTTTTTTATTTTTTTTTTTTTATATTTTTTTTCGAGTAATTTAGTGAAAAATTTCGTCTCGCGCCTGCCGATTCAGAAAACAGCGCGAGATTGGAAGGAGAGAGAATTTTGAGACATGTCTGCCCGTTATGCCGGCCGCACTGCCAAATCGGTTTTCTTTCACATGCACATTTACAATATAACTATACACATAAGTTTCAACGGTCCTTCGCGCCTTCACTTCTTTCCCGCCTCTGCGTACGATAAATGTTATAACTGTAGATACTTGTAATAATATTCTATATAATAATCTAGGTTTATATTTTCCATCTTAGCTACGATCGTGTCCCATTCACACGCCTCCCATTCGCACGGATTCCCGTTCGTTTCCCGGCCACTTTCGCACTCTTTTGCTCCCTCACTTGCTCTTCTGGCGAAAATTAATTTTTTTTATTTTAACTCTAACACACACAGAATTTTTTACCTTATTATATAGCTCTGTTTAGACGCGCGGTGCACGATTACGAAAAAGACGTGTTAAATCCTTTAAATTTTGTATGTGTAATTACGTTTACAGTATGAGCGCAAATCTAGAAAATGTGTTGTTCTGAATCGGGTTTTTCCTATATAATTCCTAAATTCATGAGAATTTTTTACTTTTAAATAGAAAAATGCCAAACACACCTAGTAAAGCATTAAATTTTTTTCAATTTAATATAAGTGTTACTTTTAATTATATAACTATGTACAAATTAGCGAAAATATTTCATAGAAAGCGCACGAATCCCTTGGGCAGGATTACGAATATTATATCGGCACATTTCCAGAAAGAGAAACAGTTCCCGCGCATTTCTCGCGTGCACTATAATTTAAACGTCGCATGAATCAATAAAAAAAAAAAAGAAAAAAGAAAAACGACGTGAGTGAGGTAAGTATTTACCTCGATTGGTAACTGAATAAACTTAGAAACGAAAAAAAAAATAGAAAAAAAACACAAACTTCTCTTCAGTCACACTGAAAAAGAAAGCTAAAGAAAGCTAATTTACAACGCGTTTTTGTCTCCGCTCAGCGGAGCGACATGACGCGTTTCGGAAAAAAATATATATATTTCTATATTTAAATAGAGGAATTTTTTGTTTAAATTTATCCTCTGTGAAACGATTACGAAAATATAAGAAAACGAAAATATATTTACAAAGTATATAATAGTGCTTTGCTGGCGCGCTGCCTCCCACGTTATTATCTGCCCTTCTCGCACACTTTTCTCTTCCCCGCGTACTTCAACTCTACGATCGCACGTAAATTTTTCTCGTGTATGTATATATACGTGTGAGAGTTTATTTTAAATATGTGTCGAAAAGTTATAATAATGGTTAATTTTTTTAGGTACACCGGCATTGGCTGAAAACCTCGAAAATCTTTGTTAATTAGATGTCTAAAGCTAATTTCCATTTCTCAATTCTTACATCTCCGTTCCTCATTTACCACATCTTACGATTTTTATTTGCATTTGCTTTTCTAATTTGCAAATAATCACCCCATCCACCTACGAATATGTTGCACTTTCGCGCAGCGCTTGAACTTACAGTTAGTTTTTCACAAATCTTTTTTTTTATCTTTAGAACGAAATGTTTGCCTACGAATATAATTTTCTTCACTTACGCGTACGTTTACATACTCGAAATTCTAATTTTATGATTTTATTTTTCTTCCGGTAAAAATAGTGCAACACCATTCATTCACACTTCAATCACTCCCTCGCATACACACAATATTATATGTTTTTTTTCGCGTTTGCGGGTGTTTAAAGTGTAACTTGATTTTGTTTACGATTGTAATTTTTTTTTGTTTCTTTTTTACGTATTTTTCTAAAATTTTAATGAAAGAGATTGGCGTAATTACAACAACACAGTAATTTTATTTGTATTTCCATATGAAAAAATGCCATTGTTTTGTTTCTGTAAAAGCCAAGTGAGTTACTTTATAATTTGTTTCACCCAAGTCACAGTAAGTATAGGTACAAAAGTGCAAAAATAAAATCCTCTTTCTAACAAACTATTTACTTTTTTATAACGTAAATAAATATTATATATCTATTTTCTTTATCGAAGATTGATTGATCAACTCGTTTGACTTGAAATAAACACTTTGACGCCGAAGTAAATGAAAAAAAATAAAGTAGAGAAACAGAATAGTATATTTTTTCTTGTAAGATGCGCTTGTAAACGTTGAAATATCGAAAATTCGCATGGTTCGCGTGCATGATGGCGTGTATGAAATATATGTTATGAATATCAATGTTGGTGTATATTATTTGCGTGTAAGTGACTGTATGTATTATTCAATGACTATCAGTTCTATTCCCTGTTAAGTTACTTTATATGTCTGAAAAAGGCTTTGAGGTAGCAAGTTTCATACTTTTGGCAGATTCACGCGATTTCCCGCGCTTATTCATTTGTTTGATATTTTAACTTTACTACTGATTATTATTGTTCCATTTTTATTTCATTTGTTCCATTCTTATTTCCTTATTAATTGTATTTCTTTCATCACGGTTCATTCTATTTAAACTATACTGTTTACTGACTGTAAAAAATGCCTCTCGTGTCATCCGGCTTTATCATTAATAAACATTAAATAAATCTCTATTGTCTATTGTCTTTGATATAAATAACGTTTCACTATTATAGGCATATCGTTGTGAGGTAACTGTATAATGATCGATTTCATCGATCGTTCTGTAACAAAAACTATTGAGCTATATTAAGAAATAATGAGAAGAAGAAAGAATCTGCTTTAAAACATGTAAATACTGCAACAATTAATATCGCGATGCCATCCTGACTAGGAGTATTTCTAACTATAATGAGCTTCAATTGTGTAAAATACATATCGTCTATCATTAACTGATAATAAGGCGGTCGAGTACATAACGCTGACATTATAAAACTGTGTAAACTACCGATTTTAACGTCCACGATTTTTTCTTTTCCAATAAAGCTTAAAAGAAAAACATGTCAAAAGCATATATCATTGTAAAAGCGTTACTATTTTTAAAATAAGTAACTTTCAATCTATTTATAACAGCGATTAAATCATTTTTAAATAGATATTCTGTCTTATGGATGTATGTCCTGGGAAAAGTAAAAATCAAGAACTCAAATCGGCAGCGGCAACATTAATGGCACTCGGTCTCCTCGATCGGTAAAAAAATCCGGCATCTCATCAGCACTGTGACTCAATAAATAACTCTTTCAATCATCTGCATATCCCGATTCATCATCTATTACGTTTCATAAACTATTTCATATCTCTTATTTTACGATCCGGCGGTTTACCATGTACTTCATTTTCATCTTATTATTTCTTTTTTTTTTTTAATTATACTCTTTGTGTACTTCGCTTATTCATTATTTTTACCTATAAAAATCGCGTTTCACTATTGCTCCGGACAAAAGTCCGACTGATTCATTAAACACTGTAAATAGTTAACAAAATGATATTGATTGTTCTGCTCTGCAAGTTTAAATCGCGCGTGTCGATTGCGACGCGGGCCCGCGATTGCCGGAATTAACCTCGTTTACGCTGCGCGGTGTATATAAGTCTCGTGAAGGAGGCGCAAAATCATCGTCATCATCATCACTTATTTATCGAGGAAAAACAGAGAAAAAACGCATAGAAGTAAATATACATTCATATACATATATATAATATATATTCAGTTTATAAAGTGCGTGCTTTATGCTTGTGTAAAAATCTTCGTATCAGGTAAAAAGTCGTTACGCGATCTAACCCTGCCCCGAGGGTGCAAGGCTACGACCGCGTACAAAAGGCGCCCTGCATATATCATATCCATCCATTAACTATCTATTCTCTATTGCACGTACGGAAACAGTCGATATATAAATATTGCAGTCTTGGTTACGATGCGCCTTATCACAAAAAAGTTCCTTCACGAAAGTATATATACCCGTCTTTGTGGCCGGCAATCGCGCGCGTGCGTCACCCGTCGTATCTCTATTATTTATTAATTATTTCCATTTTTTCATTCATTTACTATTTTTTTTTCTTTCATAATGCTTCAACGTGGCTAGTTTCTGTTTCGTCCTTAAAAGTTAACGCTATTACTTCGAGTATATACGCCCGTGAGTACTTTACTCGTACTCGATTATCGAAAAATATCGACGAAAGCAAAACGAATGAACGTTCGGTATATAGCTTTTAGTTATGTATATATAGTGTACATAATAGCTTGGGTAATATACGTATTCGAGGTACGTATCGTTCCGCCTATTACATTTTCCTATTACGTGTGAAGAAAATTTGTGTTCTGTCAGTTTTGTTTTTCTTTCACGGAGTTTTGGCACTGTGCGTTATACATTTCTGAGGCGTTTGTTTGTTTCTTCTTCTTTTTTTTTTGTTTGCTCGTTCGACATACGCATCAACGTAGACGAACTTGAACCCTATTTCCTATTTAATTCTTGTATATAAAAGAAAAAAGAAAAAATGTGAACAGTGACAGGCTTGTTTGGCTCAATAGGCTCCAGCATTCAACAGTTATTTTCAATATGCTATTATAAAAAACTAGGATCATTTGTCGGTTTTATCGCAGCTCGGTTTCTCATTTAGTTTGTCTCTCTATCTTGTATACGTCGATATCTTATTTCTTCCTTTTTTTTCTTTTATAAACTATAGTCTTTGTAAATTATTGCGGTAACGATAGATTCTCCATATTCTCCCATTTTAAAAAAGCTCCATCCCTCGTATCCGTATATCTCGCTTTTCCTCATCATCGTTCGCTTGGTGAGGAATAATCATTATCATTATCATCATCATCATCAATATCATACAGCTCTCACAATTTCGCACAATATTCTCTCCACACGCGTGCTGTCGCCGCGCGCACTTTGGACTCTCTTTCTTCCACTCGCACGAAGCACAACAATCGCGCGCACATCATTACACGCACACACGCACACTCTCTTCTTTCTTTCTCTCAATAGTAAATAAGCACACGTCACGAAACGTGTGTCTCTTCTCAACTTTTTGTCTTCCTAACTTCGTGCTGACCTCTCACGCGCGATGATAAATCTCCCCGTTATTCCTCAACTTCAATTTCTTCGTTTTTTTTCTTTTTTTTAAACTTTGTGTTGTCTGCACTGCACGAGTGCGCTTGCACTTTCATTGACTAGCTTTTGTCTGGGTTTAAGGAGCGCGCGGGTACGCGCGCGCTGCTGCTGCTGCTGCTGCGGCTGCAGGTGTCTTGGAGGGGTGCTGCTGTTGCTGCTGCTCTCGTGGGCGCGCTACTGCTGGACAGGATCCGGCACCGAGTGGTTGGCCTGCTGCAGGGCCTTGAGACTGAGCTCGGGCTTGTGCTCGCGCGCTATGTGACGGCGCACCGTGTTGTTGCGCGTGAACGTGCGCGAGCAGAAGGGACAGGGTACACGGATGCCCTGATGGCGCTGTCGGATGTGGGCGCGTAGATTCGTCTCGTAGCCGTACAGCCTCTCGCAGAATGGGCACTTCAGCTTCTTGCCTGCAAAACGAAACATTAGTTAGTACAATGAATTATGTAAATATAAAAGTATTAGGTGGCGTCCGATTTGTATTTTAAAACTATATGTTCGATGCCAAACTTTTATTTGATGAATTTTATTCGAAAAACGGTTTTCTATCACGTAAGCAACGATGGCAACCATTTATAAGTACTAAGAAAAAAAAATTTCAAGTTCGTTGATACAGCATATGCTCATTTGCAGTACAAATTTGCTCATAAAATTCTTGCGTAAGTATATAGACCCAGAACATTAACAGTTATGTGTGGCTAATACATATTTGAACTGTAGTTAGAAAGAACTGTTTCTGCTCGAGTGGATTCAGATATGCCAAAATTTTTTTTAGAAAACGTTAGACTTTTTTTAGAATGCCATAAGAGAAAAAATGAATAGAACTACTTCTAAGAAATGTAACAACCGCACAAAGTATTTGCTAGTGGAAACCAGTTCCGAGTCATCGCTAATCAACAAAAACCAGTTTAAAAAAAAAAGGAGTATTAACGACCACGGATTACTATCAAAGCTCTACGAAACTACGCTGTCGATAAAAAAAAACATATACATTTCCAATTACATTTCCACGCGTATCGCTTCATCTCTTTTCTAGCAATCAAATCGACTTTGATTAATTCAACCGATCCGAGCCGCGAATCGACTAGACCGAACCACAGCAGATTCACGCTTAGATCTTTGCTCTGTGTTTTAAAACACACCGTGACTCATTCCCCGTACTTCGTTCCACATCCAACTGCGCCTTCATTTCAAACCACATTCTATACCCATCAGAGAATTTTTTTTATACCTTATAAGGTCTATAGACACATACGTTTCGCAGTCCAACTTGAACCTCATTCAAGAAAAAGAAAATAGTTCAAAATTTATTCAACAATACCCAAGCCGCGATCTTCTCCGCACGCCTTATACCCACCAAAGAATTTACCCACGCTATATAAGACAACGCGAAACCAAGTTCAAACGGCAGCGGCAGCAGCAACGCTCTCGCAGTGAAAAAGCCATCGAAGCGCGCTAGCGAGCGAGCGAGCATTAGAAGAGGAAGGAAAAAAACCTCGAGAAAACGCTCGGTTGAGAAGCGAGCGGGACGATAAAAACCAAGCGTTTCGAGGCCCTCGCGCGCACGCGGATTGTAAAAAAGCAGTTCCGTATAGCCTCTCTCTCTCTCTCTCTCTCTCTCTCTCTCTCTCTCTCTCTCTCTCTCTTTTCCATTCCGCACGTATATAGCGCGCTAGAGAGCAGCAGCGCGTGCTCGCGCGCCTACAATCGTTAGACAGATACAGCGGCGCGTGTAGGCCATTGGCTTCTGGCGTCGAGTAGCTGCTGCAAGGCCACCAAACGCTCAAACACCGACTAATTTATTTCCCGCTGACGCGATTAAGTCATCGCCCAAAGATCTCGCGCGAGTCTCCACCATACGCGCGTGTGTATGTGTGTGTGTGAGCGGGAAAAACGAATCCGCTTCCCTTGACATTCCGCTATGGTTATATACACGCGGCCTCGGTGAGCTGACACTGCGCGAGCTCGCCTATATAAAATCTATATAGAAAATATACACGACTCACCTCGTGATCATCGTGCCATAGAGGCTTTGAATTTAGCTCGCGCTGCAGAATGATGGGAACGTGAAGTTTTTCTAATATATACATGAGCACCAGCTTGATTTCGACATGATATATACTCAGGATTTCTGAAGGAAACAATCGTGCTGAATGTTCTCACTTTAGATATTTTTATATTGTCTTAGTAATCATTTTAAAATTATTTTCCGTACATTATTTATACGAACATCAGGTAAGACTGATCTATCCCGAAATTAGCAAGGATCGAGAAACGATTTTCACTCTGCCATCTTTTCACGCGGTGCCCATGCAATATGAGGGCACTTTGAAGCGATTAGAAACCACTTTATAACGATTTCAAATCCCACTCCAAGGCCACGCATCGTTAGCTGACTATCCATACTCTGCGCAGGTATATATCGCACTCGGGTCGGGCCCCTCATAGCGTCGCCAGTCAGCCTTACACTTCGCATTTGCATGAAACTATGCGTGTATACGTATATTTATGTGTATGTGTGTGCACACGTGCGACCGCGAGCGCTAGATTTGAATTTTTTCACGACTCTATACATAACGCGAGCGCGTCATCGCGTACTTTGTGCCTTTAGGTGGCTCTTTGTGCGCTTTGTGTGCGCGCGCACGCGGAAAGGTCACTTTTTATGGCTGAGGAGGTCCATTAGAACGATCTTAGATTGGAATTGCCGGGCTATTGTTTCGACGTGGCGTATAGCGGCGCAGCAGTATCAAACGGCCCCGATGCTTGATTGAAATTTGTTGCTCTGGCAAATGATGTATGTAGGAAGGAGTGATGTTATGACGTACTATAATACGCTCGCTAGAAATTGATAAATTTCAAATAGACGGTTTTGGATATTTGATTGTGGCCTTGGAATTTAAGTAGCTCAAGTTCATGTCGCTCGGCGACGCACTTCCTGCTTAGCATAAGATTTCGGCGTGGGCTTTGTGCCGTTTTTTAGTGCAGTAAGACGTGCATGACAATTCGGTGATCTTGTTAAAGCGTAGGGTCAGGTTAAGACTTTAAATGTTTATAAATTAATCTTAAGTAGAACGGAGCATTTTTCTCGTACGTAAGAATTTGTTGATTCTTATACTTTACTTTTTAGGGTATATTTCTAGTATAAGTAAATATAACTTCTTATCTATATTAGATTGTATCGTATAACTTTATTATTCATAAGCTTGAAAAAAAGCGATAGAAAACATAAACATGTGAATTGCCACGACGACATACGTGCATACATTAATTTTTTACCATTCTGCGGCAATACTAAGAGATGAAAACTTGTCGACCAATATAAAATTTTTTACTTTGAGATTATTAGAACTAATTTAGCGAGAAAATTTGTTATTCGATGCTGTAGAATTAAATACATTAATAATGTATTCATTAGATGTGAAAATTTCAAATATGTTAACATCGTCTACTTCCGCATTTTATAAATATAAATTATTCAATGCCGCCATTTAAATATTTTAATTTTGAAGTTATATCTTGATGAAGTTTGAATTTGTCTAGACGATTATGAAACGCATGCCTAATCAGTTCACTGAACTTCAATAAATACATGAACAAAGTCTTTAGAATTAATAACTCATAATAAAACTATTACACTGATAGACAAATGTAGGAAAAAATTTTTTAATAAATCGGGGATATCAACCAAAAATACAAATTTTTTCATTGAAACATAGTAAAAATTACGATATTTCTATGGGAAAATTTTAATTTTTTGTTTATATTGCCAAATTACTAAAAAAAACATAAGAATTTTTCCTTGCATTTTTTTATCAGTGCAAGTACAAACACCGTGATTAATACAAAATTATTCTACACATACGCCTTTATCAATCACATTTCCATCTACTCATATCCAAAACACACCCTTCCGTAAATTCATAAAACCGAAAAAATTAGCATAGGTTAGTGTTTCCGAACGACACGTCAGACACTTGGTAAAAAAAAAATGCGCGATCAGCGCGCAAGTTAAAGACATCAAGCACGCAGCAGCAGGCCCTATGTCTATCGTGCATACAAAAAAAAGAGGTAACTATAGCTAGAACACAGCGACACACGGGTCGCGTATAAGCGCAGCTTTCTGGCGTTTGCCCTGCTTGTACTCGAAAAAAAAAGAAAAAAAAATAGAGTCGAGCATCCTAGAGAATAAAAGCGAGGCGGCGATATGAAACGTCGGCGCGCAACACAGCAGCAGCTGACTGTATGAAATATTCACAAAGGAAGTATTTCGCGTGGCACCTATGTTTGCGCGCGCCCCCTTCGAAACAAAGGGCCGCGAAGACGCGAATGACTAATAGAGAGAGAGAGTGAGAGAGAGCGAACGTGCACGCGAACCCTGCGGGGGCACATATATCGCGCGCATTATGTGGGCTAGAGAAAGCATTTTTTTATACCCACCGTCGCAGTGCAAATTTTCGAAAAGGGCGTTTGTACGTTCGACTTTCTGGAAACGTAACAGATGCGCGGCTCGCGACAACGACGTGTTATTATTATAACGGCGGAGGAACGTAGTATATAGTATTTATCATGGTTTCTGCAGGTGCTGCTATATAGTCGTAGGCGCGTCTTTCCGTAAACACATTTTCGGTAGAACGAGCAAGATGAATAGTTGTTGTAGAGCGCGTGCGCGTATGTGGGTATTTTTATATGAGTTGATATAGCTGCGGCTGCTGCTGCTGCTGTTGCTATTGCTGCTAATTCTTTGGGAAGCCGCCACCTTGTGCCCGGGGTTCCGTTGAATTTATGGTTACGATCGCGCATCGGACGATTCGAGATATAATTAAATGGCGATATCGGTGATGAAACGACAAAGAACGGCGGGGTTCTCGGTCGAGGCTATAATTATGGAACGCCAAAAGTTTTGGCACGCCTTGTTATATATACTAATGCGTGTTTATTCTCGTGGAGTTTCAGCAAAATTACCCGATGGGAAATGTTATATCAAGCGTGTCTTGTAATTTTTGTAATTTTTAGTAAAGATTGTAAAATAGAAAATAGAAAATGAAGAAATACATTTCCGAAGTAGAAAATGCTGCGATCTAGTCAGACCGAGCACTTCACTTGCGTTACTAGAAATTTTTATTTTCCAATCTATCTTCAAAAGCCAAATTTATTATAAAACTATTACTATACTAATGTATATTACGAAAGATTTTCTCCGACCTCTACATATTAAATCTACATGCGCCACCAACGGTCCAGTTGCGCACATATCGCCTTAAAATTCCTCCGCAGCCTTCGGCTTTGATGAAAATATTTTCCCGACGCCTCATATTCACACACACACACATGTCATAAAGCATGCGGCCCTTTCAACATTTTTTTCTTTACGTCAACCTCGCGCCACCATGGCTAATCCGAAAATTCGTAAGCTTTATATATACGCACTGCAGCGACAGCCACATTACGCAAAGAAATGTAAATGACGCGGGCTAGGCTCTCACATACACATACAAGCATAAAGGCGCCGTTGATAAACGCGGTCGTTCGTATACGAAGGCGGAAACACGAGACGTCGCACACGCGCTCGTGTTGTACCGCAAAAAGACGAAAAATCTCTCGAATGTTAGGGGGGAAAAAAAGGAAAAGAGGAGCGTTAGATGGACAGCGTCGCATTTAAAAGTCAGTCTTTGCATCATCCGTCGGATTTTTTTTCTATATACGAGATATGGAGAAGGGGAATGGAGGTGGAGTGAAGATCGCCTGGAGAGCTACGAAGGGCTTTCAAAGAGTTAGGAAAGCCAAAGGAGGTCGAAAGAAGGCGTGTGCGTTTTTCGTACAGTACATCCGCAGAAGATCACCGTGGCCTACGGGAAACGGCAAGAGTGAGAAAGGCAGATATATACAGCACGCACTCGCACACATACATAGACCGAGAAGGGGAAAAGGGAGGGGAAAACGGCAAGGTTAGATTACGAAACTCCGCCGGCATCCAAGGTCCCCAAGTTCATCTATCTGGCTCTGCCTCTCTCTCTCTCTCTCTCTCTCTCTCTCGCTCTCTCTCTCTCGCTCCCATTGCTTCTCCCATCGGCCTCTTTTCCCCAGAAACGCGATACGACTCTTCTCCTCTCTTCCCTGATTGCGCGCGCTCTGCTTCTCCCGGCGCTGCGACGCTTCTATCTTCGGCGCTGCGCGTATATAGACGCGCAGAGTATAAACTCGCCCACGCGGGCCGCACAGTCCTGACCCTTTTCCTTCTTCCCATTTTCTCGCTCTCTCTCACACACACACACACCCACACATACACACACCCACACATATACGCTCTCTCTCTCAGCTGAATCGACGGCTACGAGAAATAACAAGGTATATATATAAAGAGAGAAGACCCTACCGCAATGCGAACTCGTAACGCCATCACAATTGAGATGTGCGCCAATCATTAAGACGTGGTCTGTTGGAATTCGGTTATGGACCCAGTTACTCACATTCCTGAAGTGTAGTTAGAATTATTCCTAGTTAATAGTTGCGTTAGTGCATTTCGCGGTGATGTTGGCCGCTCATCAAGCGAGATTTAATTGTGCTTTTCAATTATGCATCGTTTCGATAAATGATATCTGTTTAACTTGAATTATTCGCATAGAGCGTACACTAACTGTTCTACTTTACGGTTGAAATTAATATAGAGATAGAGTGTTTTGTGTTAAGGAATTTCTGTTTCTTATACTTTTATTCTATACCTATAATCAAATGACACATCAATTATAAGTTTAATTAAAATTCTTCGTAGATGTACTGAAATACACCCCTAACGTGATTAGCTTTATCTCATGTAATTACATTGAAGCCTATAAACCCCACTACATTTTTCTATACACCGCATTCTATATCGACAATAGGTGTACATATATGACGAACATGTCACTCGTCATTGTCGCCCTTTCCAGTCAACCACGTATTCTTTTTTTCCACGAAACAGGAGAAGGAAGATCACATTGAATGAGGGACAGCACTGACGGATCGGCAAACTGTGTGTATATATGTGATCTCGTCGGCAGACTAGAGACGTTGAATAATCGAGGGCTATTTGCATGTATCTGAGAGGTCATAGTACTTCTTTTTTTCTCTCACCCTTCGCTCGAATAAGGCAATTCCGGGACTGCATCTTGAATGAGAATTAATTGAGTTATCGCGATTGAGACAACGTGCGTCGTGAGTTCGATGCTATTTCGTGTGAGGCTTTTCGAGGAGATAATTATCTATTGATAAGGGAGAAAGAGAGAGAGGGAGAGTGGGGAGAGTTTTTGGAAAGGGGCGATCGTGACTTTGCACCATGACATTGACCCTGCCTTCGGAAAATTCATCAATTGCCTTTCATGCAGTTGTTGATATACGAAGAGGGGATGAGGGTATTTTATTAACATAAGACGTTATTAATACGCTTTTTCGAATCGTTACTTAAATAGTAAAATCATATTGTATGTGTAGATTATGAAAATATGCTTCTGGATAAGGATAAAAAAGTAAAATAAGATACAGAAATAATCTGCTGCTTATATATTTTAATGGTCTAACGTCAATGCAATCTTACAATTTTCTTGAAATCAGTGAATTACAACGATAGACATTATTTTACGTTTACCGGAAACCATCGTTCTTCGTATTTCTTCCGCCGCTGTAAATTTATTTGCACTCGTGTATTTTCGGCAAGAATGAAAGATAAATCGCTTCCCGTGGGCCACTCTGGCGAGAAAAAAAAACAATACGTTATCCTGTCAAAATTACAATTGACCTCCCGAGGACGAAGGAATAGTATAGGCCGCGGTGGTCGAGGCAAACGCGCAAGCGGAAAAATATATAATATCCGAATCGAATCACGAAAGAGCCATTCAATTACATCGAATTCGAAGTGATATTTCACCGAAAGCAATTACAGATGTCGATATACGCCTGCTGGTGAGAGCAAAAATTTTCGCTCACTCTCCTCCATATAAACGCGCGCAATCGACATCATAGTAAGCGATTTCGAAGCTTCAGCTCTAAAAAAAAATAATTTCAACGTAACAGTGCATTTCACTTTTAGTTCTAGATTATATATGATATCATATATAGATATCATATATGTACCAGAGAAATATAAGACCGCACAGTAAGACATTCGAATAAAGGATAAGTGAGGATCAGGAACAAATGGAGCATAGTTCCAAGAAGAAAAAAAAAAGGAACACGAGTAGCAGTACGTGTAACGATCGGGTCTTCGAGTCTCCCGATAAGTGGAGAAAGTCATCAAGGCGCGCTCAGCTCTGTTGTCTGGCTGAGAAAATTTCAGCTGTAGTACAGGCAACCAGCAGTCATCCCCCAGCAACACTCGTTGCTTCGTTGCTTTTCCACACCCATATACATACACCGTGCCCACGCCCTCCTCGCTTACGTAAGATCGGTAAAGAGACACGCGCAAACAGCGATCTTCTACACGTGTATATGTATACGATATACCTACACAGGGACACAGGCGAATACACATGTACGCCCACGCTGTTGTAAGTATCAGCAGCAGCAGCAGCAGCAGTAGAAGCACGGAAACGCGGGCCGAGACGCTCTCTCGGCAACGCCCGGAACGAAGGATAAGAGAGCGAGCGAGCAAGCAAGCAAGCAAGCAGCCGGGGTGTGTTCCTTCTTCGTCTCGGCAGGCCTTGACCTATTTCGCCGGCGGTGGCGCCAAATCGAGCGTCGTTGCGGGTGGGCTCAAGGAAGAGAGATAGATAGAGAGGAGGGGGTGGCGAACGAATGGAGAAAGCGAGGAGAGAGAGAGAGAGAGAGAGAAAGTCTAACGTGGCACGAGAACGAGCGCCCGCGTAGGAAGTCGTAAAGGACGAGGGGGAGAGGAGGGGGCTTATGGTAGTATTGGTGCGACGCACACGGATACGTGCACCCCCTCCCCCCCCCCACGCAGGGGACTCGATGCGTGTGTACATGGGTGTATGTAAGGGAGGGGAGTGTAGCCGGAGGGGCTGTTGCGCGCGGGAGGGAGGAAAATCAATGCGGGGGCCCTGGCGGTGCGTGTGTTGCACCTCTCCGCCGAACATGAGCGGAAGGTCGAGGGAGGTCTGGGGTTCTCGAAACTGAGAGGGAGGGTAACACAGCCAGCCACCCCTTTCGCGCAATCCCCTTCGGCTGCCCTGCTCTATACATATATATGTATATAGAAGAGAGGCTGGGCATCTCACTCTCGCCCTTGCGCTCCTCATCTTCGACCTCACCCTTGAAAATCCTCCCCCCTTTCCGTAGGGGGTGCGCGCTCGGGGAGTAACGGTAAGAGAAAGGGACGATATCGCGGCACTGTGCCCTCGGTTTCAGACCGTATTTACGCGGCACTCTCACTGTCTCTGTATGTGTATATATATATATATATGTATATGTTTATATAGGAGAGAGAGAGAGAGAGCGAGAAAGGAGAGTGACGAGCCGAAGGAGCCGAGAAAACCATAACCTTGCGCAATGGTCCACTTTCCGGGATGCGCGTGTATATGTGCGGGTGTGCGGCACCTCCCGGGAGGTACATATATACCTCAGCCTGGATTCTCCGGGACTTTTTCACGGGAGAAACCAGCTCGTGATGTATATAGCATATATCGAGAGAGGTTTGGGTTCGCGAATTATATGCTCGAGACCTGGAAATGCGGATCGGAGCATTTGTTCTTTTTTTTTCCTTTTCTAGGCGAGGACGAAAGACAGCTGTCGCGCGTTGGAACAGCTGTCTTCGCCCACCGGGTTTAGCAATCGTGATGATTCAAGTACTCTTTGCTGTATAATATATGGATAGTATTTGCGGGGGGGTTCCGCATCAGAATACGCCGATGCGACAGGAAAAAAAAAACAAGCCTGATAATTTAAATATTTTTTTTAAAGAAAATCGAGAAATCGTTACTATTCAAAATTCTTTAGAAAAAGAAACTTTAGCTACTGTGCGAAACGCGTTGATTGCTACGCGTTGATTAATAATGATCAAACGACGAATCGCGAGCTATTAAAGTCTAATTTATTATCAAATAAATGTATAAATACCTATGTACATGCGGATATCGTAGCCTAAGAATACCATTCAATAAATTACAAAACGCGACGCATTTGTCAGAGGATAACTGGCATAAAGTTAAAAACCTACGTCGACAGCTACCGATCAGTCGAGGTGTGTATTTCGGGAAAACTACACGCGCCAGAAAGAGTCTCTCGCAACTGTCCAAATACATTGCCAAGCGAAAGCGCGCCAGACTATTGAATATTCGTTAATGACATTAAAAATTTAAAAAACGCAATGCTCATTCAATTTTAATGTCATACCGTTACGTATAATCATGATCGATGGTCTCGAATTAACACTCCCGGTTTTCCCCCCTTGTTTCATTCATCGACAAACGCATAAATACCCGTGTAATATACTATACAAATGTATGCACAACCGCGACCTAATTCAACTTACCCAGAATTTCCAATTATCAAATATATTTTCACCTACACCACTATACATCTCATCGCCAGATTAATTAAAATCAACCCCTATATATATAAATGCATGCTTTCATATAATTCTAATCCATATAATACCAACGATACCACCGCAGAATTAACCGCACGTATATATATAGACACACACACACACACACACACACAACTCCTAAAACAAACTCCAACTCCCAATCTTCGCCATATAATTAAAGCCCCTAAAAAGATCTTCACCCTCGCGCATATATATA